>OX456525.1:108533902-109133902 GCA_949748255.1 Eustalomyia histrio | reverse complement strand
ATAAGTTATGAGTATGATGAGTACTTCAAACTTTAGAATGAATATGAGGTTCGACAAAATATCAATAAGTATAAATACAACAAATCATGAATCATCATTCAACTCTACTCACTTTTTCACTACTCATTGCAGATCTCTGATGGGGAACTGCTAGCAATTCGAATATTAAGTTTTTATAACGACACCAAAATAAAACTTTAGGATTAATTGTCAAAGCTTGTATCTAATTTGCACATAATGATTAATTTATTTCAAAGGTAAAAGACGAAGTCTATAAGTTCAGCGTAAATAATCTAGAAAAATTACTAATCACTGTAACCCATGAGTAGAGAACTCAGTTATAATTCAGATTATAAATGCACTGTTTTCAAAATGTATTTTTTTCTTTTAAAACACAATAATCATTTATTGATTATTTAGTAAATACTCATTCCTAATATTCTTCTGGAAATACTCATATTTAAATCATTTGTAAATAATTGTTTTATAACTAAACTATTATATTATACTGTTATAATATGTTGTTGCTCTCACTGGAGTTCAGCAGCCAATGAATATTTTATACTATCAAATTTGACTAAATCCTTAAATGAATAGATTGTAAATTGATGCATCTTTAAAAGTCTATTAAACTAGACTATTTTCGTCATAGATAAACAGACTCTTAGATTATGTAACCCCTTTGCACCCATCCTTAATCGTGCATGTTCTGGAATTAGTGCGAATTCAAATTCCCGTCAAATTTAAATTTATATCACTCTTACACTTTGTACCAACAATTTAGTTTTATTTGATTTCAACTTTTGTGCATTAAATGACTGATTAAAAATAATAATTCACCTTAAATTTTAACGAATCTAGAAGAAATTGCGAAAAAAAATATAATATTTCACTTTCAGCTAAAAGTGAAATCCAGAACATGCCCAAGTACAAATTTGGTTTACGCCTATTATGTACATAAATATATTATTTTTATTTAAAATATAATTTATAAGCCTGTTTTTCTTTTATGGGCATGTGTTGTTCGATTTCGTTGGGTATTGTAAAATATGGAGGTGGAACCTAAAAAATAAAAAAAAGAGATTAGTCTCTGAAAACACTAATGTTTTTATAGTAATTGTGGTAAGATTTATATACTTACATTTTTTAATTCTTCATAAGTGGCCCCACGTTTAGTAAATTCCTTAAAAATGAAGTTATTTTCAACTTCAAAATGAAATCTAGTATCATGAATTTTAAGTAGAACATTATCAACACGTAGAAAATGTCGTAATAATATGAAAAATCCTGAAGGCATTACCCGCTAAAATTTAGTTATTATGGATAATAAAATTTTTATTTTTTTAAGAATTTATAATAAAAAAAAAAACACTTACAATTTTGACCGTAGAAGACGAGATGCCATGATCGTGTAGTTCATCTTCAAATAAAGTTAAATCGTGATAAAATAAAATTTTTTCACGTTGCATCAGTTTGAATTTATTTAATGGTTGATCGCTTTTTTCAATATGAAACTTATCATTATGAGTACCCTGATAGTTAGTTGCAAATGTCCAATCGAATGGTTTATACTTCTCCTTCATAAGATTTTCGGGCCTTAAGTATGTTAAAAAGATATTGTTTTTTAGAAATAAGATATACCTAAGTCAAATTTTGTAATAGTCTGTTAGACAAATGTATAATTATTTTGTTAAATTGTATAATTATTTTGTTACAATATGAATCAAAATTTTTGTTGTTTTACATGTTAAGTTGATTTAAAACACTTTTAAAAGAACACAAAATGATTATACATTTGACTATATATCGTGACATTTTTCCATAATGCACTCAGAGAAAAAAGTTTTATCTTAGTTATGAAATATTTATAAATCTGATGAAACTTTTTATAAAAAATTATGTCAAATGTTTCATAATTTTTTTTATTTCATAAAAAATTTAATATAAAACTTAAAAATTGTTTTTTTTTAGTTGCACAACAATACGGTTTGCAATTCTCATCACGTTTGCAGTTTGATCTACTTAATTAAGAAAACGTATTAACATTTCAAAAACTTCATCATATTGATGAATCTTCTTTATGAATTTGAAGATATTCTTTATAAATATGATGAATTTTAATATATATTGTTGAAACTTCCTTATAAATGTAAAGAAACTCTTCATAATAATGAAGAAGTATTTCATAAATCTTATCGTATTTTTGGGTTCAGTATGAACGCATTCATACTAAACCACAAAATACGTATTTTAGTTTCTTTAAAGTTTTCGATTTAAAATTTGTAAAAGTCAAAAACTTGAAAAAACGAAAATACTATTATATTTTGGGTTTCAGTATTATTACTTAAGATTTCTAAATCATATTTAATAAAGGTTTCATAAATATGAAGAAACATGCCATCAATTTGCATTTTTATGAAATAGATTCATCATTTTTATGAAGTGTTACATTGGAGAAACATCTATGAACATCTTCATAAATATGATGGAGCTTTTTCCTGAGAGATTCTAGTAAATTATGTCAAAGAAAAATCTAAAATTTTTAAAGAAAACTCTCATATTCTACGATATTTTTCTCCGAAATGATTTTAAAATTTCAATATCTTGAAAGTTTTTTAGACAACTTTTTTAATTTTTGTTTTCTTTAAAAACTCTCAGAATCTAAATAAAAATTTTTAAAATACGACTTGCATCACCGAAAGATCAGATTAACAAATCTAAATACTAGCTGTTTTTTGTGGAGGAAGCTAAAAATATACTTATGTCAAATTTATATGGGAATGACAAAATTTTTTGCTCTTATTAAACATTTTGGTATGTTTTCTGTGAAATTCTAACCAGGATTACAGCATTCTTAAGCCTTTTTAAAAAATTTTCCCAGAAATGTATAATAAACTTTCTAAATTCCTATCACCAAAGAGCATCCCTATTGGGATACTTATAAAAACATTAAAAAAAAAATCGTATGTAGAGTTTTGAGACGAAAAAACCAAATTTTAATTTTAGAAAAATCTTAACACGTTTGCATGAAATCAAGAATTGACAAGAAAATACTCCACAAAAGTACGGAGTTTTAAAGCACCTTGGTCTATAGTTGTAAAATAATTAATACTACATACTTGTACCACTCTACCTTATTCCCACTTTTAAATAAAACTATTTAAAAAAAATTGTAGGATCAATTTGAGGGTTTGCCTTTTTTAACCTTTAAACCCCCACATTTAGCAACTATTTAAAAAAACATCTGTAGAATTTTAAAGTTACGCGCTTTAAAAAAATTAAATTCTATGTTTTCTAAATTGTTAACCCTTTTTTTTTAATGAAAACAATATATATATATATATATATATATATATATATATATGTGCACAGCACATGTTCCGGGGACGGGTTTTCGTTCCACAAGTTACTATGAAGACATTTTGTTACTTTGGGGACTGTCCTTAAACTTTTTGTTATTCTACTGTTTACACTGAGGACATTTTACTGGATTCAGCGCATATTATGGGGACTTTTTTGCCTGTATATACAGATGTCTTCAAAGTATGCGCAATGAATATATATATATATATATATATATATATATACAGGTTGGTGAGCGCTCCAAACTTTTTTTTCTCAAGTTGGTATAACTGTCCTGAGAACACATGCAAAGTTGCAAGTCATTCTGTCAATTCTTTCTTTGTTTACAAGCCATTTGAAGTTGACGTGTCATTGATTTTTTTTAATATGGAAAAAATTTAATATCGTGGAGTCATTAGATTCTTTGTTTTGAAGGGTTTAAAAGCAAAGGAAATTTATGAACAATTGTTAGAAGTGTATAAGGAGTCCTCACCTTCAAAACGCACCGTTGAATTTTGGGCTGGTGAATTTAAACGTGGTCGTACCAGCCTTAAAGACGATCCACGCGAAGGACGACCAAAAACTGCAACCACAGCAGAAATCATTGAGCACGTACATAATATGGTTAGTTAAGATCCAAGTTTGACTAAGCGTGAAATTGCTTATGCCATAGGCATCTCAGTCGAACGAGTACTCCATATTTTACATGAAGAATTACGTACGAAAAAACGGTTTGGAAAGTTAGTGCCGCACACATTAAGAATTCAACAAAAACTGAATCGAAAACAAATTTCTCAGCGTAATTTGGAGCGTTTTAAGCTGAATAAAACCGACTTCTTGCGTCGTTTTATAACTATGGATGAGACTTGGATCTACCACCATGATCCTTAATTGAAACAAGAACGTTTACAGTGGACTGAAGCTGGTTGTTCAGCTCCAAAGCAGGTGAAGTCACAACGATCAGCAAAGAAGGTTATGGCATCAGTTTTTTGGGATGCAAAAGGAATTTTGTTGATTGATTATCTTCAGAAAGGTAAAACAATCAACTCTGAATATTATTGCAGCCTTTTGGATCAGCTGGATGAAAAAATTCGTGAGAAACGACCTGGTTTAAAGAAGAAAACAAGTAAAAAAGGGCTAAATTCGGCTGTGCCGAATCTTTGAATACCTTCCACCATAGGGGCTGAAGATGATATACGTATACACTAAATTTTGCATGAACTGTAATAAGAATATGTTTTGTCAATTTATGTAACGAACTTTTGTTATTTAGTTTTAGTAATGTTATTTATTTATTTTAGTAATGTTAATTACAGACGTCTGCTCTGTTAGCGACTTTAACATTGTTGCTTCTTACGTAAACATAGTTATTAGAGTAACACACATATGTATAGCTCTAAGAATGTTATTATTCTAATATATGTAAGACAATAAATGTAATCGAAACAAGAATAAGACTTAATAACATTTTTACTTAACAGAAAATTAAAATAGATACAGAAAAATTGTACAAATTTGTATGGAAAATTTAGAGGTACCTTCACATTTTCACTCATAACTTTTGAACCGCTAAACCGATTTCGCTCATTTTAAATACCAAACTGCTCGGGAGGATGTTCAATATTTTATTTATTTATTTATTTATTTATTTATTTATTAATGTCATATCCTGCACAACAAGATTTAATCTTATAATTACAGTACAGGAATTACCAAGCAAAAATAATAATGACAATTGTTAAAACATATTTAGGAATAGGTTTCAATTAGGTAAAATATTTTTAAAGCTTAAATTTAAATTACACAAGATTAAAAATAAAAATAATAATAATAAAAAAAAAAATATTTAAAGCCAAACAGGAAAAGTAAGAAAATATCAAGAATAATTTAGAAAAACAAATTTTTTAAAATGAGTAACGTTGCTGTTAAGTTGTTGGTTTTGTGGAAGCATATTCCAGAGACGAATTCCATTTATATAGAATTGCCACTCAGATACTAGACAATGATGTCTTGGTAAAATAATCTTTTTGCCCCTATTAGACTGAGCAAAACGAAGTTTTTCATAGAGGTATAAAGGTTTTTGCGTATAAATGATTTTATGTAAAAAGAGAAGTACTCTTATCTTCATAAGATTTATAAATGAAACACCAAAAATTTTCTTTGAGAAATCCGAAGTTCCATCACGTCGCCTTAATCCAAAAACATAACGAACAATGCCATTATACGCCACGATAAGCTTAGATTGGCTTGCGAAATCGCTATTGGCATAAAGTTCACAACCATACAATAACCCCGGAATCAGGTATGATTTGGCCAGCAGCAATCTAATTTTTAAAGGTGTAAAAGATTGTGCTGCCCAAAGTTGTCTTAGTTTCATGAATGTCTGACCCACTATTGTGTTAATATGGTTTGTCCATGTTAGACTACTATTTAGTATTAGACCAAGATTTTTAGCTGTTGGGACAATGTTAATTTTCTCGTTGTTAATGGTGATATCATGTTCGAAAACTGGATTTAAAGTTTTTTTACGAATTACCAAGCATTTGGATTTTCGTGGATTAATACAGAGCCCATTAGCTGTTGCCCACCGGTATAAACTATTAAGATCAGCGTTGATTTTATCAATATTCTCTTTTATAGATTGAACAGGACTGCTCAAGTACAGTTGTACATCATCTGCGTACATGTGTATCTTACAATACGAAAGATATTCAGGTAAGTCATTAATATATATTGAAAATAGCAGCGGACCCAAAATCGAACCTGGGGTACACCTCTCTCGAGATTCAAAGATTGGGATGACTTATTATTTACATATACGGATTGCGTACGATTCATGAGGTATGAGGACAAAAGCTGAGTGGAAGTAGTTGAAAAATTAAAAAAGCGTCTAAGTTTCATACAAAGGGTATGGTGGTTGACCGTATCAAAAGCTTTTGAGTGATCAAGAAGTACAAGAAAGTTTATTTTGCTATCATCCAGTTCACGCCTAATGTTTTCACAGACATTAACCAGGACTGTCACGCAGCTATGATTAGGACGAAAACCAGATTGCTTATCTGACATTAAACCGGTGTCCTGAATATATCTACTCATTTGGGTGTGCAAAATCTTTTCAAAAACTTTCGAGAGATAACATAGTATTGCTATTGGTCGAAAATCCGAGTTTGTTTTTGGGATTGGGTAATTTTGGCATGTTTCCATTTGGAAGGAAAACTACTGGAAGTTATAATGTGGTTGAAGAAATATGTTACATAAGGCAGGAGTAACGGTAACAGCATTTTTATAAATTTAGGGTGCACGTTATCATACCCCACAGCATTCGACTTAACCATAGAGAAACAAGACAAAACATCTAGTTGAGTTACGCATGAAAATTCAAAGTTATTTTCTTCAGTGTTGGTATTGTTGAAAGTATAGAAATTGTTATCGATCTGAGCCAAAGGTAGGTCTGTAAAAATTGAGTTCAATTCATCGGCATCAGTCGTACAGCTATTGTTGTTAGCTTTTCCAATACCAATTTCTCGGATTGTTTGCCAAGTATTTTTGGATTCCAAAGCTGAAGAAAAACGTTTAGAATAGTATTCGGCTTTAGCAATTCTGATATTTTGGTTGACTACCCTTCTAGCCGAGCGATAACTATTTTTTAATTCGGGGGTTTTAAAACGTTTCCATCGGGAGTATGCAACATCTCTATGAGAAATTGATTGTTTTATGGCAGCTGAAAACCATGGCTTAGACTTAAATGAAGATGTTTTTATTTTCACTGGAACTGTTTCTTCATAAAGTCGCAGCAGGTTGTTTTGTAAGAAGCACAATTGATCATCAACGGAAGTCATGCAATACACACTATCCCAGTCAATGTTGGAGAAGTTCGTGTATAGCAGATCATAGTTCAAGTTCCTAAAGTCTCGAAAGGAGAACGATGTATCGACATGTTGTATACGATAATCATAGGTGAGAAAAATCAGGTCATGTTTCGAAAAACATGACGCCGAGATTTGATCATAAAGTAAAACGTTTGAAACATTACTAACAAAGAAAATGTCAAGCAAGGTGCTGGTATAGGTGGTATGATGTGTAGGTCTAGTGCGATTTGTAGGCTCAAGACCAAGTAATAGCATTTTATCAGTTAAAACTGATTCTATCATAATATTTGAGTTAAAATCTCCTGATATTATTACATCATCATATCTCTCTGTCAGGGTTTCTAATTTAGTTATAAATGTCGATAAACAAATGTTTTGATGTGGTCTATAAACACAACCAGCCAACAATTTTCTTCCATTCGATACGATGTGAACAAAGATATATTCTATTTTATCTTCTTTCTTAGATTTGCAACAAAATTTACATGTTATATGGTTCCTGACAAAAATGGCGACGCCGCCGCCTTTGCGTTCTCTGTTATGTTGGTCTCGACCTCTATCCCTTCTAAAAACTCTGTATCCACCTAAGTTATCTAAGGTTGATTCAGCAAGCCAAGTTTCGGAAACACAAACTATGTCAATTTCCGAGTTCTCAAAGATAAACCTAAATTCATCCATTTTATTTCTCAAACTCTGAGCATTTAAATGACAAACTCTAAGTCCATTTTTTTGTTTGGCCAATATTCTAACCATGTCCATCGTAACGTCTCGGGATCTTCCACTGCGGGTGCTAATATTATCCAAAATCTAAATTTATTGTAAAAACCTCAAGTCTAACAGCAACGTAAACAAACATTTTTATATTAAGAAGGTTAAATAATAAAGTATTTGATAAAGCAATTAAAAATAATGCATTTAAAAATAATAGAGAAATTAAATTATTATCAATAAAAGTTTTAAAAAAGATATAAAAAAGATAGATATATTTAGATGTTTTGATTATTTTGGCGTTCAGCAAAAAAGCATTCAGATCCCTCTGAGATAGGAGCAATTGTAGTCAGTTGCTTGAATTCGTCAATACGTATTAACTCTCCATCAGCAGATCGTTTAACGTACACCAATCCACGCAAAGAAAACGCACTATGAATGTGTTTATCTTTTTTCATACGCACTGCAGCTCGAAGAATTTGATAGTTTTCCACGGTTAAACTTTCATTAATAAAGAATTTTGTGTTGGCACCAAGGCCAATATGATTTAAGGTGAAAAAGAAATCTTTATTGGCTTTTTTAAAATTTGTAAGCGATTTAAGAAAGAAGTTTTTATCGTAAGGGGACCACATTTTGACAATTATCGGGGCATCAGTTGTGTTTGTTTTGTATTTATTATTTTGGTTTCTTAAACGATATATAGTTTTAACTGCCGGTACAGATATCCCAATTGTAGTAAAAATGTGACCAAAAATGTTTAACAAATTTTCATCCGTATATAAAGGGATACCGGAAATACGTAACTCACGCGCAACAGCTTTATTTTCCTGTCGCTTTAATTGTAATTTTAGGTTGTTAATTTCCTTCTTCATAGTTGTTACTTCTGCCGTCACTGTCTCTAATATATTTATTCTATTTGTAACTTCTCTTAAATCATTTTTAATTTCATTAAATCTCTCAGTAAACCTCTTATCAAGTTCACACAAGAGGTTATTTTTGTGCTCTTCAAATTTATTTTCTATTATTGTTTGAATTTGTTCAGTTATTTGTTCAGTTAATTTATCAAATTGTTTATTCATTATAGCTATGAATTTGAGAGGGGATTCTGTATAAGTTAATCTTGGCGTTTTTGTAACATTGCCAATAAAAGAGTTTTGTAATGATTCTCTCGATCTCTTAGACGGAGTACTAATTACTGTTTGTTTATAATCTGGGTAAAAATTGGCACCCCCGCTTGCGTCTTCGCGTCGTGATCGCCATTTCAACAGACAGACAGACAGACGGACAGACAGACGGACATCGCTAAATCGACTTAAAATTGCATAAGGATCACGAATATATATACTTTATGGGGTCTTAAACCTATATTTCGACATATTACAAACGGAATGACAAACTGATATATACCCTCACTATATATGGTGGAGGGTATAAAAATCATTTTTCATCAAGACAATGCACCTGCTCACAAAAGTGTTTTGACGATGGCTAAATTCAAAGAATTAAAGTACGAATTGCTTGAACATCCACCGTATTCACCAGAATTGGCTCCCAGTGACTACTATCTCTTTAGAAATCTCAAACAATTCCTTCGTGAAAAGCATTTTTCGTCGAATGAAGAGGCCATAGCAGCCGTAGACGGTTATTTTGCATAGCTTCCGGAAAACCATTATAAGGATGGGATAAAATTATTGGAAGATCATTGGAACAAGTGCATTGAGCTTTTAGGAGATTATATTGAATAAAAAAATATATTTCGTAACAAAAACAGTATTCTTTCATTTCGAGCGCAGGAACTTTTCAACCAACCTGTATATATTTACAGAACCATATATGCTATCTAATATTTGAGATATAATAATATATGGGCCATTACCAAAAATATTTTTTAATATGGTATGATATATTTATATGTGGTTTAATATATGTTCTAATATAAGAAATATTTTTTGATATGGTATAAGATATAATTATATATGATGCAATAGGTTCGTTGTTTTCGAATTTTATATATATGTGACGGTAAAAACCGGTTTTGTTCAGGAGAGCCATTTTAATTTAAATACGTGTATCTTTGGTGTACCATCACTGAGCGTTGGTATTGGTCTCATTTGAAAGCGACACATCTCATGACGTCAGAAACGTGTTGGTCAACCTTGAAAACGCGCGTAGGTCGTCCCTACCTCTTGTTTTGTGTAGTTGGTTTTTACTGTTTTCTATCTAGCGCGCTGTTTCCATGAGTTTGATATCAATTTTGCTCGCATTTTTTCGAATCCAGCTTTATTTTATGAAATTATTAATTGTGAATTATAATAAATACTCATTTATAATTCTTTTAAATCGTGAATATCACTCTGTTAGTACCAACATTTTTTCACATAAACTTATTATGTTATTCGCGAAAATAATTTAAAACTGATAACATTCTTACTGTTTGTTTTAGGATGAAATGATGGACGAATTCGAAGAAGTAGATTTACTTTATCGCTTTATGATGACGATCACTTCTCAGAATTATCGGATAGTGACTCTGATGATGATACTGATAATATGTACCTTGATAAATCTGATCTTGATTTACGCAAAGAAAAGGTAGTTGCTCGACTGTATGGTTCAAAAATACCTCCGTGTTGTTCAAATCAATGCAATGAAGTGATCCCTTAGAAGATGGCTGTGGATTTTCGTACGTCTTTCATGAATTTAGATAAGGAATCCCAAGATTTAATTATTCTTGCACATCTGGCAGCTCACCGTGACGATGCAATGCTCAGGTCAAAAGTTGGTGATCGATCGCGAGCTATGAAGAAACGGTACAATCAGATATATTACTTTTGAAGTTTGCCGATATGCCGTGATATGTACTTCTGTATACAATGGGAATTAAACGCTACAAAAATCTAATCGAACATTACGACAAAAATGGTGTTTATCCATGGCATGACGAATAAAATTAATCGTACAGATGCTTTAACTACTTTGGAAAAAAAAGAAATTGTTTAATTTATCTGCCGTTTGCTGAAACTGTTGCTATCACTTTACCTGGACGTCAACCAAATCATCGTGATTATCGTTTATTGAAACTTCCAACTACTGAAAGTAAGACTTCTGTTTACACTAAATACACCAACAGCGTCGAACAGGGTGGCAAAATCTTCGCACTTTCCTGTGGAAGAAATATTGTCCCCACATCGCACTGTGTCGCGGCAGTGGCCAAAAATGATATAAGTGAACATTCAAATTTCCAAATTTTTTTTCTTTATTAACAAATAAACACTTAAATTAGATGAAATCTAAAATTTTTCCTGGATATGTGAACTAGTATTTTTTTTATAGTAGCTCAATTGTGGTAGTTGTTAACCATGTGGTATGATCATTGAAAAATCTGGAATTTTACATATTTTTTAAACGCTCTTATTTCAAATATTTAATGTAACTGTCGGTATAAATTGTAATAGATTGTTAAATTTACGTACCATTTAATATGGCAACACTAATTTTGTTGACAAATATTGATCATATGGAAAGAACCGTTAGCTCAAAGATATGTCTAAAACAAAGTGACCTGTTGAAAGCGAACCGCGTGTTTAGAAGACAATTAAAAAAAAACACATCAAAACACTTTTTTAATTTTTTGATATTAAGTCTGAAAAAGTATGTATTTTAATATCTATAAATCTCAACTGCGACAGTGTGCGATTTTATTTTTATGAATATTTTTCAGTGTCTACTCCATTGAAGATACGCGATATTTTTAACAAATGGTTAGAAGTGAAACAAATTAAAAAGAGCCTTATCGTGTGTAAAATAAATGAATTTGTAAAAAATCATTTGCGTAGAACATTACACTGCACTGAGGAAAGAAAACTCATGTTTACGCTTTTGAAATTTAGCACTAATTGGGAAAAGTATGGACGGAAAAAAGCGTTATTTGAAAAATGCCTTAATAACTGGTTGGATAGTGAAATATTCCATGGGGATTCTATTTGTGTTGTAAGTTACCATCAGTTCTTGGCATCAATCAGAGATAAAACAGGTCTGTTATTTTTTTAGGAACCAAGTTTAAGCTTTGTTAGAGGTCGGCCACGTCTGTCTTTCGAAGAAGCATCACATCGAACTAAGCGAAGACGGGTTGATGAGCTTGTTGTGTCAACCTCTGCTGAAGCTATTACAAAAGCAGCAGAAAAAATTTCAGAAACAAATAAGACTGGAACTATTTCAGTAAAAAAAGCGTTATCATTATACGTGGATATGGATATCTCTTTTAGACAATACAACATGATGAGAAACGTTGTGAATGCTGTACATAAAAATTGTTTTCCATCCTATTATTCTATTGTAGAAGCAAAAAAAAAACTTATTCCAGATGGAATTGAAGTTTCAGAAACGTCAGCAACTGTTCCATTACAGGCAATTTTGGATAAAACCGCAAACAGCATATTGAAGCATTTAGAATTCGGCGCTGAAAGTAATGTTATTTTAGAGTGCAAGTGGGGATTTGATGGCAGTAGCGGTCATAGCGTATACAAACAAAAGTTTGAAAGCCAAGATGCTACTGACGAGTTTTTGTTTGTTACATCCTTCGTACCATTGCGTATCATGGAGGACAAAAATGAAAAAATTGTGTGGCAAAACAGCAAACACTCTTCTCTAAGGCTATGTAGACCTCTAAAAATATTATTTGCTAAAGAAAATCCTAAACTTATAATGGAAGTAAAAGACAACATACAGCGTGAAATTGAAAATTTAACTACATACGTCTATAATAATGATAAAAAGAAAATTATCGTTCAGTATCGCTTAAAATTAACCATGATCGACGGGGCTGTGTTAAATGCTATACATGAGCATAAATGTAGTGCGACTTGTGTTTTGTGTGGAGCTAAACCTACACAAATGAATACCGAATTAGTTCTTGAAAGAAAAGTCAACGAAAATTGCTATGAATATGGTATATCGACCTTACATGCGTGGATAAATTTGGTTTAATGCATTATTCACATTGCATATAAACTACCTATTAAGTCATAAACTACCTATTAAGTCAAGAATGAAATGGGGCTTATTATAGATATGATTAAATCAGGATATGGCACATCGAATGATGGAAACACGGCTAGACGCTTCCTTTCTAAATATTGAACATGCGGCTCAGATAACAGGTGTTGATAAAACTTTAATAAACAAATTTTCTGTTATTTTAAGAACATTTTCCAGTGGACTGCACATAAATGTGACACTTTCAAAGGCCATTAAAAGAAACATTTATTTTATATATTAAGCTATATCCCTGGTACTACATGCCTGTTACTGTGCACAAAGTTTTAGTTCACGGTATTAATTACATCAAGTATTCAAATGTACCAATTGGAATGTTATCAGAAGAGGCCATAGAGTCTTGTCACAAAGTTATTCGGAATAATAGACTGAGGCATACAAGAAAGACGAGTAGAGTTGACTCCAATAAGGATCTAATACATTACGTAATTTTGCAGTCAGAGCCAGATATTTCGATGAACAGTCAAAAAAAAATTTTAACAAGATATGATCTAAATGATATAAAAGATTTTGTTTTTGTGGAAGATGAAAGCATCATATCTGAGGATGATTTCTACAATAACATTGAAGATGTAGGCGATGATAATAGTAAATAAGAAATAATAGTAAATAAGAAATAATAGTAAATAATAAATAATAGTAAATAAATAATAGTAAATAAGAAATATTATTCGATTTTTTTACTTCAGGATATATGGGCAGTGGGCGTGTCCTTTGATGTAATTTTATCAAATTCAACACAGTGAGGTAGAATGTATCAAGGACGATACGTACAAAATTTGGTTCGATTCGGATTGAAACTTTAGAAAATATTCGATTTTTTTACTTCAGGATATATGGGAGGTGGGCGTGTCCTTGGGCCGATTTTTCCAAAACTTAATTTTCTTCTTAGTCTACTTACGTAAATTTTCTGTACCAATTTTTATTTACCTACGATAACTCCTTCTATTTTTGGCCAACTCTTATATGAAATCACGACACTGTGCATCGTCACTATGAAGCCGGCATAGGATTTGTGCGAATTGTGTCGAAATCTTGCAAAAGATGCTGTTAATACAGTAAACGTTACTGAAGTTGAAAAAGAAGCAGCATTGAAGGTGTATTCTGATCATTTGCAATCTGCCAGCACTCAGCGAGAGTACTATAACGACTTGAGAACATTAGTCAAGCCTGATCCAAATGCCATGTATCCAGGTATTCCAGAGGAGGATTATCTAGTAATATCTATGGATTATGCTCAAAATGTTAGCTTTCCGTCGGGTCCACAGCAAATAGGAACTGCATACTTTAAATCAGGTCGCAAAACAGCAGTTTTTGGAATTACAAACGAACGTCAAAATGTTCAACACATCTTCTGTATTGACGAAAGCGATTAATTGGAAAAGGTCCGAATTCAGTAATATCAATGCTTGATTACTACCTAGGAGAAGGGCATTCAACTAAAAAATTAGTGATATTCGCTGATAACTGTGTTTCACAAAATTAAAACAATGCAATGATACAATATTTACAACACCTTGTCGATACTTCCAGATGTGAGTCAGTTGAATTGAACTTTTTGTTAACCGGACATACAAAGTTTTCACCTGATCGTTTATTCGGAGTTTTCAAATCAAAATGTGCCCAAACTAATGTCGACTGCTTCATGGATGTAGTTGATTGTGTTAGAAAATCATCTCGTAATGGATTTAATGTTCCTGTACCTATTCGACTTCCAAACTCAAGTGAGCCTGTTGTTGAGTGGAGAAAATGGGACGAATACTTCTCCACTAAATATAAAACTTTAATTGGAATATCGAAGTATCATCACTTTGTATTTATTGCTCAGTCACCAGTGCAATGTAAAATGTTTGCGAATTCAGCCAGCATAAATGAAAACATACATCTGAGTAACAATACCAGTTTCGATGACAAACCAATTATAATTCCGTCACCAGGGGTATCGATAAGCGTCAATGGTACTTGTATAAAGAGATCCGGGTTTATGTTTTGACGATTCAAAAAAAGATTCGGTTGCTTCTCTTCCTTTGGTCTCTGGAAATGGAAACGAAGAGGAGGATTCGGAGGAAGTGGACAATTCTCAAAAAGTGGAGGCAGCAGACGTTAAGAAGAAATCGAAACAAATAAAGGACCGGTACCGTCAAGTTCTAAGGAACCATTTCGCAAGAACCGTCGATTAAAATGATTTTTCTAGTTTTTTAAATTGTTCATAAGGAAAAAAATAAATTTTTTGTAGTTTCGTAAAATCAAGTTTTTTTGTTAATTCAGTAGGGAAAAAATGAAAATAAATAAATTTTACCGTTAGGTCCCTTTCTATTCGCGCTTAGAATCATCGACTTCACTTTCATAAAACGCGCATATCTCTGGGAGGGGACACTTTTGGGGCATGGGATCGGTCTCATTCGATGCTCAGATGTTGTCCACATCAAAAAAAAAAGTGAAAACCCTTAGGTCCCTTTCTCTATGCGCTGTCACATATATGTATAACTACTTGTAAAGAAAACGACTATCCCTACATAACTGACTTTGCTTTATTTTTTTTTTGAAAACAAATACAATTTGAACATTTGGGGCCGCCTTTGTACGAAAGCTGTTTTCGTATATGTACTTTGCGAAGTAGAACTTTATATTGTTTGCCCCGCTCTACTTTTACTTACAAACGCATAATTCATTTGTTAGCTTTTATTGTTTTTGATATTTTATCAAATTTCAAATATTTTTACGACAAATATAATTGTTTACATTTAAAATAAAAAAAGATTTGGTAGCATTTTTATACATTCTTAATTTTTAAGTAGCTATAACTATAACTACTTATCAAGTCTGTATCTACCTAAATTTGTATGCAATATTTATATA
Organism: Eustalomyia histrio; assembly: GCA_949748255.1. Taxonomy (NCBI): domain Eukaryota; kingdom Metazoa; phylum Arthropoda; class Insecta; order Diptera; family Anthomyiidae; genus Eustalomyia; species Eustalomyia histrio. The sequence continues at coordinate 109,118,069 of OX456525.1, read as the reverse complement.
AATTTAAAAAAAAAACCTAATATGTGCAAACAAATTTGAGATATTGTTTTATATAGTTCCATAGCTAGAGTATTTTTAAAATGGCACAAGATATAATTTCATATAATTATATGTGGCCCCATGTCAATGGTTTCGAATCCCAGCCAGTGAATTTAATTTTTTGTGCTTTTAGTTTGTTTTTATTTCCTTATTAGTACCATTATTTCAGCGATGATACTGAGTTCCCAGATTTACTACGAAGTCCCCATGATACTGAGTTCCCAGATTTACTACGAAGTCCCCAATATTTACCATGTCCCAGACTAAAATTCTAAGATGTACCTCAATGAGTCAGCCCATACTCCAGGTAACACATATTTCAAATTTCAGATTTTCCCTTTGAACCCCCATTTTTACCGTGTACTTGGCTAAAATTCTAAAATGTAGCTGAGCAATGAATTAGCACATACTCCAGTTAACACATATTTCAAATTTCAGGTTTCTAGCTAAATCGGTGTAGGGCCCTTTAAGGGGGAGACTAATCACCTCTTTGCCCCTCTCCGTAGACATTTACAAAAATCCGACCTAGGTGAATGTCTACACCTATGCGTCAAGGGTGAGAATTTTTCCCTTTTCTGCCCCTCTCAACTAAGGGGGAGACTTTATCGATGAGTTAGCACATATTCCAAGAAAAGCATATTTTAAATTTCCGGTTTCTAGATATAGGGGTTAGGGCAAGCCGTGAAAGGGGTTTTTCTCCGTTTTGCTCTTCCCTGAAGGAGTTATCAAGAACCTAGTCTTAGCGAATGTCAATGACGCAGGGGGAACCTAGATACAAAATTTTAGCGTCCTACCTCCTGCGGTTTGGGTTGGGCGATGTTGAATGAAATAAATAAATATTTACATATTTTCACTTAAACATTTAAAAATTTGCATATTTGCACATTCACATTACCATCAAACCATCGGTCCATCAAACCATTAATCTATCAATCCATAAAACCATGAATCAAATTTTCACTTTTGCACATTCTCATTGGATGATGAATCTACATATGTACCAAATTTTAAGTTCCCAGCTCCAGCGGTTTTGGCAGGCCGTCAAGGGAGATAATTTTTCGCTTTTTTGTCCCTCCGCTTTGTCTTCTCCAAAAGTCACGACATAGCTGTTATCTACACTGGAGAAGGAACCTGCATACCAAATTACAACTTTCTAGTTTTAGCATTAGAAAATACAAAAATATTAAAATACAAGACAATAACGAAATTAAATATAACAACTCCAAAACGTAGGGTGTACTGTTTTTTATTTCTAAAGTACAATTGACTATTTCTGAAATACAATTAACTATTTCTGAAATAGAATTGACTATTTCTGAAATGCAATTGAAAATTTCTGAAATACAATTGACTATTTCTGAAAAACAATTGACCATGTCTTAAATACAATTGACTATTTCTAAAGGACAATTGACTATTCGGAAATACAATTGATTATTTCTGAAATACAATTGACTATTTCTGAAATACAATTGACTATTCTGAAATACAATTGACTATTCTGAAATGCAATTGACAATTTCTGAAATACTTTATCTCTAAATATATTGTTGGGACTAATTTAATCTGGCATTTTCCGGATCAATTCAGATCCTTCTAAATCCCCAAATATATTGCTGGATCTAATTTGATCTGCCATTCTTCTGCCTTGGTTTTATTTGCAAAAAAAAATATTTTTACGAAATTTTTTTATTGATATTTTTTTTATTTAGATAAATTTTATCAAAATGTGTGGAAAACGATAGAAAACAAAAGTTTTGGGCTTAAGTATCATTTTCTTTAATAATATCTATATTTATTAATTTAATTGAAGTTCCGCTAAAGTCGCCTAACAGGGAATCAAACTTTTTACCACTGTACCAGTGTCCAAGTCTAGCCGTCACTTGATGGAATGCTCGTCAGGTTTAGCTGGTGTATATTCAATAGGGTTTAGAAAAATATTCAAGAGTTAAGCAAAAACTTTTTTTGAAAAACAATAGCGAAAAAGTATAAAAAATATCAAATATTAAAAAATCCTTGAAATTAAGAAACAAATTTTACTTAAAATTTGGTCAAAACTTCTAAATTATAGAAAAATTTTACTGCAGAGAACTATATTTTTATTAGAAAACAGTAAAATTTCTTAACAATTGTTAAGAACATGTCCTCCACTACAAAGCGTGAACGCATTTTTCGTGTATTGACTTCCCGCATAATCACTGCTATTGTATATTAATGAATCAACTGATTTTTGTTTTCCATAAATTTGAAAACTTAAAATATCAAAAAGAATTTGAAGTTAACAAAAATGCCCATAATAACGAACAAAGACAAAATTATAAATTTTACGCCAATAGAATTTGCAGATATTCTGGTTTTAAAATTACGGTATTACTTGTAATAATAATCAGTTCATTTTTTATTACTAATTTTTTCACGATTTCATTATTTTGATCCATTATTCAACTTTATTTTAAGTGACCACATAATCAGACAATAGTTTTGGGGGCTAAACGAGCAGCTGTTTTAGCCTTGTAAATGTACATGTTTTTGTACCTTTTTGCCTTGTATCTTAACCACAAATTTTAAATTTTATTTCTATACATTTTGTTGTTATGGTGTTGTAAATGATAGTACTTTTCATATATCTACACCTTTTACAAGGTTTACAAGGATATTTTACTACCAAGATTGAAAACTCTATACTAGAGTGTGGCTTACATTAAAATTGTCTGTACGTGAAAATGTGCCATCACTAGCAAGCCGACATTGCAGAAAATAAACAAAAAAAAAATTATTCAACATAGGAAAATGAGCGGCACATGTAAGAATTTTATTCTTATGTCTACCAAAAATTTTTCTTCATCATCATTTTCTTCCAGAATGACCTTTAGTATTTCAATGTACTGCATTTAAATTCGGGTTTGATATTTCAAAGCAACAACTATGATTAATGCTTTCTCTTAATCCATTTTTTATTTTTAACAAAAAATATACTTCCTTTTCTTTTTTGACAGCTGAATAAATGGCAGATGAAAGATGAAAGATGTTGCCAATAAGTATGTTCGTTTACCGAATAATTTGTACAAATTTGTACAAATTTTTACTGGATGTCGTTCGTTTACACAAATACTCAGTAACCATAAAGAAAAAAAGAGAGAATAAAGTGACAGTTTGATGTTGAGAGTTCTTCGTCTTTCTGCAAATTTTTACTGGACAAATTATTACCAGCAAGAATTTACAAGCAGAAAAAACATATGATTGAAAAAAATGTGTTTAAATTTTTGTAAATACAAAAAAATATTTTACAACTACGTTGTTTTATGCAAAGCAAAAATATAAATTATAGAAAAGATAAGAAAACCTTCTAAAATGTTTTTGCTTAAGATTTTACAACAATAATACTTTTTTTCATATTGACCAGTTATATTTATTTTTGCATTTGGTTTTACAATCAGCTGTTTAACAAACTTGTAAATTATTGCAAATTTTCTGTTCGCGTACTTTTTTATTTTGAGAGTAAATTTGTCCAGACCAATTCTATGCTACTCAGTGTCGCTCAACCCATGCTCTTGATTTTTGTTCGCGAGCTGACCCAGATTGAATGCAACTCAGTATGCAACAAAAGAGTAAAAATTCCTGTTAGTTTCTTCATATTTTTGTTATTCTTATTAGAAATTAGGTTAGAAGTTGGAAAATTAGGTTGCAAGTTGCATAAATTAGGTTTGAATAAAAAACTTTGTGATGCCGTTTAAATTTGACCCATTTGTTACGTTGAAAATTGCCAAAAATTAAAAATACCCAATAAAAAAAAATAATATATTTTTTTTAATATATTGTGTAATTGTTTAAATTTTATGTAAATAAAGAGATACCATTGAATATTTCAACTGTGTTTATTATTTTCAATATAAAAAGAAATCGATTTATTTAAAGGAAATAAATCAACGATTTTAAAATGTAAAATCGTAACAATATGCAACACAACAACCTTTGTTAAAGCGCATTCGGAAGGTCCAATTTTGAATTTTTTTATTCGGCTTAAAGTGTTAGCCAAAAACTTATTTTTTCCATCATAATGAAATAACTTTTTCCCAATGATTTTTTTAGATTTTACCACACTTCCATTTGACATATTATTCATACTGCAAATATAAGACATCAAAAAAAAAATTACCCAATTTACAGTATAAAAAATATAAAAATTTTCACCACATTTTATCATAAATTGGTACATACCAGAGAATGGTGTTTCCAATTCGGTTAACCTATTAACCGATTCGGTTAATGTCGAAACAATCAACTTGCTCGCGATGTCATCTAAAACAAGTGCTTGTTCTAAGTGCTTTAAAAATATTCACAAAAATTGTGAAATTATTTGCGAAATTTGTCAATTGAAATTTCATAAACTATGTGCTAATATTGAAAATGATAATGCATACAATTCGTTACCAAATTATGAAAACATTGTGTATAATTGTAACAATTGTTTACATTCATCTCGAGATTTAATAAAAAAAATAAGTTTGCTTACATATGAAGTTCAACAGTTAAAAACATTTTTTTCAAAATTTTTTAATAATAATGCAAGTGCCAACAACAACAAACATCGCAGCAGCTTGCCTGTACTCAAAACTGGTTTAAGTTCTGCTAATGATAGACAACCAACTACAATTTCTTTTGATGTCGTTAATTACAACAAAAATGTTCCTGCTAATATTTCAACAATATTTCAACTACAGTAGATAATTGTTATTCTCAATCTACTAGCCGTGCTGCTCTTAAATCAATTGCTGCTTTAAATCAGTGCTGTTCAAAAATAAATATGTCGTTGTGTTAGTGAGAAAATGAGAATTGCACTGCAAGAAATGTTCAATGGGTTAATAGCAGTGTTAGTATCTGTATGAAGTTATTTTTTATTGAAAATATGAAACTGTTATGTTTTGTGTAAAACAGTTTAAAAGAAATATGAATTAAACAAAAAGTAAATTTTTGAAAGGAAAATAATAAATACATTGGCGTGCTTTTTTTTCATTTTTTAAAAAACAAAAAGTTGTAAATTTTTTCCATTAATATTAATGATTTCATTATATTTACATATTAATAAAATATCTGTAATATGTATGGATTTATTATGATATTCTATTAAAAAAAATGATATTTTTGGAAGGAAAAAAAATATACAATACATTCGATCGGAATAAATGAATGAACGATCGGACTCCAATTTTTAAAAACATTTCAACTTTTATATTAAAAAAATGCGTTTTTTTATTAGGTTTATTAAAGATTTTTATAGATCTTGTATTATCATAAAATATTTTTCTTACATTGCTATTAATTTTTCTCAGTGCATTAAAGAAAAATCAGCATACATCCGCCACGCGTGTTCATTCGTCGCTGTTTCAGTGACGACTAAAGGCAAGAGCGTAAGAATACATGTGAGTTGAGCAGGGGACAATTGTCCCATGCAATGAACATCACTGCTTTAAATGCTGTTAATGCTACTGCTGTTAATAACATTTCATTAAATACTGTTCTTGCTGATAATGATGCTAATTTGGAGGTTTTAACTGACCATGAAGTATTAGACGCGAATGCTGTTTATGATTGGGCTAATGTTTCTACTTATAAAAAAAAATCTAAAAAGCGTAAAATTATAGTGGGAGATAATAACAATACTGAATTGGATGTCACAACTAAAATGAAATGGGTTCATCTCTCATCGTTTAAACCAACAGTCACTGAAGATGATATAGTAAATTATGTCGCTAAACATCTTAATATTGATATTTCGCATGCATCTTGCTATAAATTGGTTAAAAAAGATACTCCATTGGTGAATTTAAAATTTGTTAATTTTAAACTGGGTGTTTCATCTGGTTTTTATCACCAACTTTTTAATCCTGGGTTCTAGACATCTGATGTTAAAGTCCGCCCTTTTCAGTTTTTTCCGAAAAAATTGCTTCTAAATCAGCAAATTTAACTAATTTAGCTAAATCCCTAAAGGTTTATTATCAAAACCTTTCTGGTATGAGGACTAAATCATCACTGATTAGTTCCTTTGCTTCCCATTGTGATTATGATGTTTTTGTTTTTACGGAGACTTGGTTAAATTCAGATTTCTGTGATGAAGAATATTTTAATCCCTTCTTATATGTTGTTTTTCGAAAGGATCGGGATGCTTTAAAAACTGGACATGGTAAAGGTGGTGGTGTCCTAATAGCTGTAAAAAAATCGATGTGCGGCAAATGTATTACATTACCTAATATGGATTCTGGATTGGATCAGCTGTGTGTTTCTGTTAAAGCTGCTACTTATGATCTATATATTTGTGTTTCTTACATTCCACCTCGCAGTTCGGTTGAATTGTATTCTGGTCATTCTTTGAATATATCCAGTCTTGCTGATAGCTTTAATTATGGAGACAGATTGTGTGTTTTGGGAGATTTTAATTTAGCTGATATTGTATGGTCTGTAATCCCTAACTCTTATTTCTTTTTGCCTAATAACATAAATAAGTCTTTTGAAATGGACATTCTTGATGTAGCTTTTAGTCTTGATCTAATTCAAATTAATTCTGTTTTTAATAGACTAAATACAATTTTGGATTTAGTTTTTATCAGTTCTGATCTAAAGTTTTCTATTGTTGAACCGAATTTTCCAATTTCTCCTTCTAATGCTCATCATTGTGCTTTAGAAATTAATATTGAATTTTATGAGTATGTTCGTAAAATTTCTAATTATGAAATACGTCATAATTATTATGCTTGCAATTTTAATGCTCTTAATCTCATGATTTATAATTTAAATTGGTTTAATTTATTGAATAATGAAATTGTTTCTATTGGTTATGATATATTTTTATCTAATGTTCAAAAAATTATTAACAATAATGTTCCCTTATCTAATCCTAAAGTTTACAAACTTCCTTGGAACACTAATGGTTTAAAGAAATTAAAGAATCTTAGAAATAAATTTTACAAGAAATTTAAGGCTTCAAATAATACCAGCGATAAGCTAAATTTTCTTCATTACGAAAGTGAATTTAATTTTTTAAATAAATTTTGGTATAATCAATATTTGATTAGCTTCAATGAATCAATTAAATTCAATCCGAGAAGTTTCTGGAGTTTTATTAATTCTAAAAGAACTACTTCTACAATTCCATCACTTATGTCATATAATGATCTTTCTTCTGACAACTTAAAAGATTCTCTTAACCTCTTTGCAATGTTTTTTCAATCTAATGTTACTGATGATTCCTTTCCTATTAATCAACGTGATTTTGATGACGTTGTTTCATTTTTTGATTTTGGCTGTTTGCAAATCTCGGATGAAGATATTGCTTCGGGAATTGCAAAACTTTCAAATTCTTTTAAATGCGATAATGATGGTCTTTCATCTTTTCTTTTAAAGAAATGCTTTTCTTCGTTTTTGTTGCCTCTCAGAATAATCTTTAATAAATCTTTGAGGGCTGGTTATTTTATTCAGAAATGGAAATTTACAACTATTTTTCCTATTTTAAAGAGTGGTAGTAAAAATAATATTGCTAAAAATGGGTCTATTTCGAAATTAACCAATGTTGCTAAGATTTTTGAACACGTAATATATGATAAACTTTTTTTTCAATTAAAACGATTCATTTCCGTGTCACAGCATGGATTCATGGCTGGAAGATCTACAACCACAAATTTGTCTGTTTTTACTAACTTTTGTATTTCTTCATTTGAAAAGGGTGTTCAAATTGATACAATTTACACAGATTTCGCCAAAGCTTTTGATCGGGTTCCACATGAACTCTTATTATTAAAGCTTTCCAAGATTGGCATTCATTTAGAAATACAAACTTGGTTCCGGCATTATTTAACTGGCAGGTTTGCTACAGTATCTGTAGATGGAATTTGTTCCGATTTTTTCATTCCAACTTCTGGTATTCCTCAAGGTAGCATACTAGGTCCTTTATTATTTAACATTTTTATTAATGATATAAGTTACTGCTTTAAAAATTCCCAATTTTTGATGTATGCAGATGATCTGAAAATTTTTAAGACAATTTTTTCTCTAAGGGATATTTCTGACCTACAGGATGATTTAGATAATGCAATTTCCTGGTCAAATCGTAATGGTCTACCGTTTAATTTTTCTAAATGTTTTCGAATGTCTTTTCATAGACGTCGCAATGTTCTTCCTTCTGAATATAGAATGAATGGATATCTATTAAAATCTGTGGATGAAATATTGGACTTGGGTGTGGTTTTTGATATTAAATTATCGTTCACAAGTCATTTAAATTTTATTATTCCCAAATCATATTCTCTTCTTGCATTTATACGCCGCAATTTAGATAAATGTTTTGATCGTTTTACAAAAAAAGTTGTGTATACATCTTTTGTAAGATCAAGGTTAGAATATGCTTCTTTTATCTGGAGTCCAACTTCAGCTATTCATGTAGCTCGTATTGAGAAAATTCAAAGAAAGTTTATCAAGTTTGTGCTACCATTTACTAATTATAATTCTTATAATGTTCCCACTTTTTCAATTCCCTCATATGAAGATAAATGTGAATTTATTTCTTTGAAAACTCTTGAAACTCGTCGTAGTATTGCTCCCTTAACCTTTTTGCATGGTATTATTTGTGGTGTTATTGATTCGACTGAATTGTTAAATTTAATTTCAATACATGTTCCTCCAAGAACATTTAGAAATGTTAATAAATTTTTTCATATTGATATACATGCAACTGATTATGCTTTAAATGAACCACTTAATAGATCTATGAGGTTATTTAATATGTATTGTGATCAATTAGACATAAGTATATCTCATTCTCTATTTAAAAACTTATTAAATAATTAATTTTATTTTTTCTAATGCTAGTCTGTAAGGAAATATTGTATCCATAGACTGAAATAAATAAATAAATAAATAAATAAAACTTAAATAATTATTCGAACCGAATAATCGGTATAACTTTTTATATGGTTTTTTTCTGTTATATTTTATAAAATCTTCCTAATTTCTTTAAATATGGCGAGAAAAGCTTAGGAAAAATAGATAACTAAAATACAATTAAATTCTTTTAAAATTAAGTGAAAGATATTCTTAAGGATTGGATAACTTTTTAACCAATTCAAATCAAGTGATGTGTAATATACAATTTTTAATTTAATTTTGCTAAAGCAAAAATAGAAAAAAAATATAAAATTTTTGAATTTCCAAAGAGTAGAAGAACTTAAGTGGAACCCAAAAAAGATATCGTTACAATTTACTATTGTAGGTAATCACCTGACAGGAATAGACTACAAAATCTTGTAAAATTTTTTTAAAACGACTTGAGTGCATTTGTCAAAAGCCTGCAGATATTTATTATTTGATTTTTTTTATTTGAAATTACAATCACTGGCAAATTAAAATAGCTTTTTTTTTGATAGAAAACCTCTTTAACTCTAAATCCCAAGCCAAATAGTGAAAGTAGGTGTGACAGTTCTGTCAAACTTTGTAAGTTAAGCAAAAACAACACAATATTTTTAAGAATTTTCTATTGAAAATTGTTTGAAAGCAGCTCATGTTTGTTTAGATTTTTTTTTGTGTTTAAGCACCGCATTTTATTAATTTTTTGTGCAGTAATTTATGTATAGATATAAAAATTGTATGCTTTCCCCAAAAGCCGGCAAATTTTCATTCCCAATTGCAAAAACAACATGGCATTCTCAAATTAAAACTGGTTGTAACAAAATGTTGAAACTGGTTGAAACTAACACAAAATAAGCTGGTTTTGGTTTGAGGGCTGTTAAAAAATGTTGCATATTGAGTTTGACTCGTCTCGACATTTTTAGCAGAGAATATAAGAGAAGCATAATTTCTCTCAGTAATAATAAGCTCTCTGATTTGTCTTACTCTCTGAAAATTTGTTACTGAGTAATTCTTACTGGACTTGACTGAGAAAAGTAAACGAATGAACCTAATGTAAACACTTGTTTCATATTTTCAACATCTTCCACGCGTTTCACAAAGATGTTGTTCAGTGTAAAAAGCCTATACCGGTACAAATTCAAACACTATGAATTTGTAGAACATTGTTACTAGTAATTATACTTATACTAGTCTGATAACCATCTTTCATTTGAAGAAAACGGCTGCTGAAAGTTATCGATTGTTGGTAGAAGCTTACGGTCAGCATGCACCAACTCAAGAAACTTGTGAACTATGGTTTGCGCGATTCAAAAGTGGAGATTTCGACACAGAAGACAAGAAGAGGCCTGGTCAGCCGAAAAAGTTTGAAGACGATGAATTGGAAGCATTACTTGACGAAGATTGTTGTCAAACGCAAGAAGAATTTTCATTATAATTGGGAATCACACAACAAGCCATTTCCCTACGTTTAAATGCATTGGGATTTATTCAAAAGCAAGGAAATTGGGCCCCATATAAATTGAAGCTGAGAGACGTTGAAAGGCGATTTTGCATATCGGAAATGCTGCTTGAGAACTACAAGAAGTAATTTTTGCATCGTACTGTTACTGGTGATGAAAAATGGATACATTACGTTAAGCGCAAAAAGTCATATGTAAAGCCCCACCAACCCGCCAAATCAACGACGAAGCTGAACATCCATGTCGCCAAGGTAATGCTCTGTATTTGGTGGGATCAGAATGGTGTTTTGTGTTATGGGCAGTTGAAATCAAGTCAGACGATCACAGGGTATCTGTGCCGAACACAATTAATTCGTTTGAAGAAAGCAATCAACGAAAACGACCAGGCACAAGGCCATAATCTTCTATCATGATAACGCTCGGCCACATGTTGCAAGAGCGTTTAAAAACTATTTTTAAAACAGTGGATGAGAAGTTTTGGCTCACCCGCCTTATAGCCCAGACCTTGCATATTCTGATTAATATTTGTTTCGATCGATGCAGAACACCCTTACTGGAATACGCTTCACTTAAGAACAGGGTATCAGAAATTGGCTTAATTCATTATTTTTCTCAAAACCCGAGCAGTTCTTTTGGCGCGGTTGGAAAAAGTTGTGGCTAACGATGGACAATACTTTATAATAAATGCACTTTTCAAGCAAAAAATCGACATTATTGACTTGCACACCCAACAAGAGGATTTTAGATTATAAATTCATATTTTATTAATAAATTATAGAGAATAAAAATTGAAAAATTCCACAGAGCCAGCAGGATAGAATACTTAGTATTTTCGGTTGCCCCGACACAACCCTCCTCAGTATCTTTTCACTGTATCCTTGTGTTTAAGGTAAAGAAATTTGTATGTATTGTTGGTATGTTGTTTCGGTAAATGTATGGTAATAACAGGATTTTAGATCATATTCTTTTTTTTATATATTTTTTTTTTATTGCAAAGAAACATGAACATATTTATTAGTAAATAAAAGAGAATAAAGATGAAAAAATTGGACAGAGCCAGAAGGATAAAATACCTAGTATTTTTGGTTGCCGTTTTTAATTTGTTTCCAAAACAACTCAATATAAAATAGACAATCATCAAAAAGCAATGACCCAAGAGGAGAGCGTTAACCGGCAACCGAAAATACTAAGTATTCCATCCTGCAGGCCCTGTGGCATTTTTCAATTTTTATTCTCTATAATTTATTAATAAAATATGAATTTATAATCTTAAATCCTCTAATAGTAATAACAGGATTTTAGATATTCTTTTTTTTTATATATTTTTTTTATTGCAAAGAAACATGAACATATTTATTAGTAAATTAAAGAGAATAAAGTTGAAAAAATTCGACAGAGCCAGAAGGATAAAATACTTAGTATTTTTGGTTGCCGTTTTTAATTTGTTTCCAAATACTCAATATAAAATAGACAATCATCAAAAAGCAATGACCCAAGAGGAGAGCGTGGACCGGCAACCGAAAATACTAAGTATTCTATCCTGCTGGCTCTGTGGCATTTTTTAAATTTTTATTCTCTATAAATTTACTTATAAAATTTTCATGTTTCATTGCAATAAAACAATTTATAAAAAAAAGAATATGATAATATGATATAAAATCCTATTAATACTATTCATTTACCAAATTAACAGATCAACAATACATAAAAACTTCTTTAAAAATCTATCAGGTTGAAAATAATAATTAAATGTTACTAAGGAAGATAAAATACTAATTTTTTTAAATGGAAAAAATTGTGAGGATCAGCCTCGGTCGAAAGTCGCTTAGGTCGAAATTGTGCACTCCCTCTAGCGCTGATCGTCACAATTTTTTTTTTTTTTTTTTTCATTTAAACAAAAATTAGTATTTACTATCCCTTAGTAACATTTTATTATGATAAATTCAAAAAATATATAATTAAAACATAGAGATCGAATAATATATACAAAATTTACAAAAAGTTTATATGAATTTAAAAGCTGTAAATTCTCTTTAATGCTTCAAATGATTAGGTTTTGAAATGACTAGCTTTTTCAAAAAGATTTAGAGAATTTTTTTTATTCTTTTACAAATTATTTCATGTTCCACACACATTCCACCAAAAACAATAAAAATCTTTGGGTGAGAAAATATCATTGGATAACTTCCCACACATATATACATATTTTTAAATCTGTAGAAAAAGTTCATTGTAAAAAATAGAGGTGCCCGAAAGGAAGTCGATTTTGGCCAATCTTGGATTTGAAACAATCTCAAGCGAAACTTAAAACTATACGTGAGTGAAGTTATCCATAAAAAACCCATCCATAGATTTTTTGTGTGAAGTTATCCTTAAAAAAGTCATCCATAGTTTTTTGTGTAGATCGCAAGTGGAACATAAGTTTAATTAACAAAATACATAAAAAAGTCTGATTTTTTTAATAATAAAATCATTTAAATTACTAAGAAAACACATGAATTTTGGTTTAATACATTTATTTTTTTAATTTTAATACAATACGAGAATTAGCAACCATGTCCATATATGATTTTTTATTTACTTTGAGGAAAAATTTTTAAATGGAATTTTCTCAGCTCATCCGATGATTTGGAAGATGCGACACATACCATTGGAATCTTAATGATCCCTAGATCATTTTAAGGTATGTCGCATATTGGCGAATCGTTTTTAAGTGCTCCAAATCAGTTTAACAAATTCATCCATAAAAAAAATTTCCAGATGGTGCAACATTATTTTCTCAGCTCCTCCGATGATTTGGGATATGGGGTATATACCAATGGAATCTTCACGATTCCTAGATCATTTTAAGGTATGTCGCATATTGGCGAATCATTTTTAAGTGCTCCAAATCAGTTTAACAAATTTATCCATAAAAAAAATTTCCAGATGGTGCAACATTATTTTCTCAGCTCCTCCGATGATTTGGGATATGGGGTATATACCAATGGAATCTTCACGACTCCTAGATCATTTTAAGGTATGTCGCATATTGGCGAATCGTTTTTAAGTGCTCCAAGTCAGTTTAACAAATTCATCCATAAAAAAAATTTCAAGATGGTGCAACATTATTTTCTCAGCTCCTCCGATGATTTGAAAGATGCGATACATACCAAAAGACTCTACTTGTTCTTAAGAGTCGCTGCTATGCGTGCCATGGTGGTGAAATGTTCTAGTGCCCTACAACCGGCAATACAAGTTTTGCCATAATTTTGACAAAATGATAAATAGAATACACTTTCTATGAGAAACAAGGAATGGTCAAAGGTTCATATGTGGTTTAGTTCAATGTATTTCGTCTGACGATTCTAAAACACTTTTTATAATAAAAATCGAGTGATTGGTTAAGAAATAAACTCGATTTATGCGTTTCAACCTAGTATTGTGGGAAATTTTTTTTTTTTTTTGTTTTTTTTTTTTGGAATGGCCAGCACTGGTTCAACTAGGAATGGTCAAACTATAAGATATATTTTAAAATCAAGTACATGGTCTGTAGACAAAAACAATCTTTTGATATCAAAAATCGGGTGCAGGTTTCAAAATTTATTACTACTTATGTATGTGTGGCCATTTAAAAAAAAACGAAAAAAAGTTCCCACAATACTAGGTTGAAACGCATAAATCGAGTTTATTTCTTAACCAATCACTCGATTTTTATTAGAAAAAGCGTTTTAAAATCGTCAGACGACATACCTCGAACTAAGCCACATATGAACCTTTGACCATTCCTTGTTTCTCCTAGAAAGTGTATTCTATTTATCATTTTGTCAAAATTATGGCAAAATTTCTATTGCCGGTTGTAGGGCACTAGAACATTTCGCCAACATGGCACGCATAGCAGCGACTCTTAAAAACGAGTAGAGTCTTTTGGTATATGCCCCATATTTCAAATCATCGGAGGAGCTGAGAGAAAAAAAAACTTTTTTTAATTTTGGAGTTCTGTCCACACATACATAAGTAGTAATAAATTTTGAAACCTGCACCCGATTTTTGATATCAAAAGATTGTTTTTGTCTACAGACCATGTACTTGATTTTAAAATATATCTTATAGTTTGACCATTCCTAGTTGAACCAGAGCTGGCCATTCCAAAAAAAAAAAACAAAAAAAAAAGTTCCCACAATACTAGGTTGAAACGCATAAATCGGGTTTATTTCTTAACCAATCACTCGATTTTTATTAGAAAAGGTGTTTTAGAATCGTCAGACGAAATACATTGAACTAAACCACATATGAACCTTTGACCATTCCTTGTTCCTCCTAGAAAGTGTATTCTATTTATCATTTTGTCAAAATTATGACAAAATTTGTATTGCCGGTTGTAGGGCACTAGAACATTTTGCCACCATGGTAGAGTCTTTTGGTATGTATCGCATCTTTCAAATCATTGGAGGAGCTGAGAAAATAATGTTGCACCATCTTGAAATTTTTTTTATGGATGAATTTGTTAAACTGACTTGGAGCCCTTAAAAACGATTCGCCGATATGCGTCATACCTTAAAATGATCTAGGAATCGTGAAGATTCCATTGGTATATACCCCATATCCCAAATCATCGGAGGAGCTGAGAAAATTATGTTGCACCATCTGGAAATTTTTTTTATGGATGAATTTGTTAAACTGATTTGGAGCACTTAAAAACGATTCGCCAATATGCGACATACTATAAAATGATTTAGGAATCATGAAGACTCCATTGGTATATGCCCCATATTCCAAATCATCGGAGGAGCTGAGAAAATAATGTTGCACCATCTTGAAATTTTTTAATGGATGAATTTGTTAAACTGATTTGAAGATCTTAAAAACTATTCGCCAATATGCGACATACCTTAAAATGATCTAGGAATCGTGAAGATTCCATTGGTATATACCCCATATCACAAATCATCGGAGGAGCTGAGAAAATAATGTTGCACCATCTGGAAATTTTTTTTATGGATGAATTTGTTAAACTGATTTGGAGCACTTAAAAACGATTCGCCAATATGCGACATACCTTAAAATGATCTAGGAATCATGAAGACTCCATTGGTATATGCCCCATATTCCAAATCATCGGAGGAGCTGAGAAAATAATGTTGCACCATCTGGAAATTTTTTTTATGGATAAATTTGTTAAACTGATTTGAAGCGCTTAAAAACGATTCGCCAATATGCGACATACCTTAAAATGATCTAGGAATCGTGAAGATTCCATTGGTATATACCCCATATCCCAAATCATCGGAGTAGCTGAGAAAATAATGTTGCACCATCTTGAAATTTTTTTTATGGATGAATTTGTTTAACTGATTTGGAGCACTTGAAAACGATTCGCCAATATGCGACATACCTTAAAATGATCTAGGAATCATGAAGACTCCATTGGTATATGTTGCATATTCCAAATCATCGGAGGAGCTGAGAAAATAATCTTGCACCATCTTAAAAAATTTTTTATGGATGAATTTGTTAAACTGATTTGAAGCACTTAAAAACGATTCGCCAATATGCGACATAACTTAAAATGATCTAGGGATCATGAAGATTCCATTGGTATGTGTCGCATCTTCCAAATCATCGGAGGAGCTGAGAAAATTCCATTTAAAAATTTTTCCTCAAAGTAAATAAAAAAATCATATTTGGATATGTTTACCAATTTTTGTATTATGGTAGAATTAAAAATAAATGTATTAAACTATAATTCACGTGATTTTTTAGTAATTTTAAATCATTTTATTAACAAAAAATTTGATTTTTTAATCAATTTTTTAAACAAACCTATGTTCCACTTAAGTTTCACACATCAAAAATCTATGGATAACTTTTTTATGGATAACTTCACACACATAAAACTATGACAAAAAACGATTAAAGATTGTTAGCTTACAAACCTGCTATCTTTCCATTCTTGAGCACAAGCAACTTGCAGAGGTTGCTTGCCATTATCTACAAGACGTAATGCGTCCATGGGCAAGAACTGAAGAACAGCACCACCTTGATGACTTAATGTAAGGTGGTTCTTATGAAATACCATATCTGGCAGATGAGGCAACTCTAGAGCATCACGATAAGTACACAATTCACAAAAGTCTTCACCTTCCTGGCAGTTTTCATCTTGCCCTTTTATACAAATACTTTTTAGGATATGGGATTTGACATAGCCAATGCGCCAGTTTTGAAAGTCAATACTTTCCTGATCAACAGGCAATCGTGGTACAAGTTCATCCTGTTAAAATATAAATTTATAACTACTTATTTAATAACTTTAATTTATACTTCAATACCTCCATTAATAAGAATTTAAAAAAGAATCACAAAATGTTTGAATTTTCCCTTTTCTTGAAAATAATGAATTAAAATATAATATATACAAATTGTTTGACAGTTACTGGTGATTATAATGTTAGCATAAAAAGTGTTGATAAACATTTTAATGGAGGCCTTTACACATAATTAACATTTTTATAAGAGCTTAGGTGCGTTTACACACATTTAATGTTTTTTTAACTTGAGGATAGCAGCACTAATTTTTTTTATATGTCACATGAATCGCAATGATGCGAATCAATGATTACTAAACCATACGGTACTCGTTTCTATGTATTTTTTGTTTTTTTGTAATTTTTCAGTAAAATATTGTTCTTATAAAATTAAAAATTTATGAAAACTTGTTTATTAATTAAAAAAAGAAAAAGAGTCAAAACAAAATGCCCAGTTAAAGTGTTACATAGATAATGATTTTATTGTAGGTAAATAAGTATTCAAATAACCGGTTTCATTTTCTTTGTTTTGATTAAACAAGACACCACTAGTTTACTTTCGATAAATAATTCAAAAAATATTATTATTTATGCTTGAATTCTTTATCCGGAATTGAAAACCGGTCGCTCTTCTCTTTGTAAATTTTCGTATGACGATTTTTTTAAATTTGGGTAATAGTTTCTATTATAAACAAAATACAAATAAACATATCACATTTTTCAAATAAAAATGGTTCTTACAAATTCTTTTCAAATATAGAATATCCATTATTTATTAAACAAAAACAAATAACTTCTTTTGATTTGCAAAAATGTTTACAATGAAAATAAACAAAAAGCAAAAATGTAGTTATAAAATGGGGTCGAAACAAATTTAAATTTACACAAGGTTTAAAAAAGGTATTTTAAGCAAAAATTTGTTTATGAATACAATTTTAGCAAATTTTGCTTAAAATTGATTTGAAATGCTGTTTAAAATTTTTATGAATACCGCTGTATTAATTTAGGAGGAGTGTTGGCAGACTACCGCTAAAATACCGTTATCGATTCAAACTCTTTTCAACTGACTATCGTTACCTCTAAAATACTGTTAAGCTGGCCACACATGGTAAGTTCGTGCGTGTGATTTGTTCGTGCTCAACTTCTTGTTACATGTTAATGGGGCTGTGCGTAAACATTTATACCATGTTTCTACATAACAAGCAATTTCTCTAACAGACAAGCTGTACACAAACAAGTACGTAAGCGAATGACGTACTTACGTTTTGTTACGTTGTTTTTTTTTATATTGTCAAATTACATTATTGTCATAGTATATAGTTTTGTATTTTGTTTACTTTTTTATGCTAAAATACAACTCTCATTACTAAATAGCAACTCTAGTACAAATATAAACGAACAGCTGTTTTTGATTTACAAAACATAGTTAATTTATATGCATAATTATTTGTGAATAAAATTTGTTATTTATTAAAAAAAAATAAAGAAAAAAAATGTTTCCATCTATTAAATTACATTCTGATAGTGATTCAAGTGACGGTGTAGACATTCGTTAAATGTTATGGATTTACCGGAAGAGCGGTGAATAAAAACAAAACAAAATTTAAGTTATTTTCATTTATGTGATTTTTCAGTTTCATTGCTACATTTCGCATCAACAAGGAAGTTTTTTCAATGATTCTTAATGAAATACAGCCAAAATTAAAAACAGCATATCGAACCACTCACATACAAGCTGCTGAAAAGAAATGTAGATGAAGAAAACAAAACAAAAGAAAACAGCAAAAAAACTAATAAAATACTCTTTTGTGATACACAAAATTACTTTTTTTACTTGTATGTTTTTGACAGTATTGACAATTGAAATTGTTATGTAGAAACCGCAAAAAGAGTTACACTTACGTTTCCACTCAACAAAACTTGACTTTGTATTACAGAACCGCAAACTAATTTTTAATACTCAATTGGACAACATTTTTGAGAAACTTGTTATCTAGAAACATGCCATTAGACATTTTTTTCATTTTAGTTTACAATAAGACGTCAAAGTGTATGTATTGCGGAGATAGAGAGTAGAGTATTCAAAAACCGGTCAACCGGTTTCTTGTTTTTTTTAAAACCGATCGGTTTCGAATATTTTGTAAATTCGAAGAAAACCGAAAACCGGTATTTTTTGTCCGGCTTACCCGTTTTTTTAATTACATCACCAACTGGGTTACTTGGTCTCTTTTAATTTTTCCGAACACTTTTATAATCGTTTGTTTGGTTATGAAGATTTAGATGTAAGTCTTATAGATTCCGATGAATACTTATCTTTGGATATTCCAAATTCAAACAGTTTAATTTCTGATCTAAATAAGACAATAAACAATATTCAAAATCCTAAAAAGGAGACTGTACAAAATCATTCATCATTATAAGTGACCCTCTCCAAGAAAAGGTACCTAGTGTGGTAAAATGAAGTTTTGAGAAAAACGCATTTAAAGTTTCATAACGCATTATCACTGTGAACACACCTTCAGTTGGGAGATGCGATTTGGTATGGTTAGTTATGATTGGGTGCCGACTTTGGTGACGTCTTGCATATGTGGTGACGTATTTTTTCACTTTTTTAGAGTGACAATTTAAAAACAATTTAACTTAAAAAAAGTAAAATTTGAATGTTTTTCTCATTTTTATCGATTTTCCCAAGTTCGTTTTGTGGGGTAAATAAATTTTTATCAGAAATCTAACTGATTTCATCTTATTCTACACCCTTTTGGGTACCAGAATCCACTTAAGTCCAAACCCGTTTTTTGACACACTAGGTCCTTTTTTTCGGAGAAAGTCACATATGATGATTTCATATATATTGATAAATGCGACAAAAGAACTGAAAAGTTGTAAAATTTGTAATTGTCTTTTGACTATTTGTCCAACATCTAATATTAGTGAAACAGTATTTTATACTTCTAGCTTTATCAAAAGCAA
This sequence comes from Eustalomyia histrio, assembly GCA_949748255.1. Classification (NCBI taxonomy): domain Eukaryota; kingdom Metazoa; phylum Arthropoda; class Insecta; order Diptera; family Anthomyiidae; genus Eustalomyia; species Eustalomyia histrio. The sequence continues at coordinate 109,098,421 of OX456525.1, read as the reverse complement.
ACAAAAAAATCGTCTTAAAACGAAACATTTAAATTGCATATTATTTCTAAAATATTATTGTAGAAGTGAAAAATAGATTTTCTTTTTACATATTCAAAATGTAATATTAAAAAAAAACTTATTTAATGCCAAACATTTTAAACGTTCAAATTACTAACGTACCTAATTTTACCCAATTTACAAACTTAATGATCTCTATTCATTTGATATGAATATAGTTTTATAATATTAATTTTTAAGATATTATATTAAAAAATATTAAAACCAATAAATAAAATGTTGAAATGAAATACAATAAAAAAATAAATTTAAATATTACAATAAAAAAAATAAATTTAAATGAATGTATTTTTTTATTTTTATTACTTTATATATTAAATTTCTTTTTTGTGTGTAATAAAAACAATTAACAAATTATATAAGCTTTTTATTCAAATTAAAAAAAACGGAAAAACCGGTTGACCGATTTTTTCTTCAAAAACCGAAACCGGTTTTTTTAAAATTCGATTTTCGAAGAAAACCGAAACCGGTTTTTTCAAAAGGCCGGTTTTTTTAATACCCTGGGTAGCAAGCTAAAAAAAGTATATAGTGTTTTGGAGTTGTAATTTTTATATTTTTTTAATAATATTACACGATAACGCCTATTTCTTTTTAAAATTCGTCCACTTGCTCTTTTTAATTTTCCTTTTCTGTTTCCTACACATATAAATTATCAAAAGAGCAATTGCATCATCCGCTTCTCATTTCATGTTTTCTCTTTGAAGTGTAAGGTTGTTGTGATTTGTTCGTCGTGTGTGGAGAAAGGGTACGCGAAAAAATCACAAAAGTCATTTAAAATTCTATGAAAATAATTATAAAATCTAAAAAATAGCATGTAATTTTGTTTCTAATTTAATTTATCAATAAATTTTCAGTAGAATTAAGTTGTTTAGTCAAAAATATTTTAAAATTCGCTTGTTCTTATCGGCGAAGACTTGTCAGGAATATCCGTGATATTAATAGATAACTTCTTTAATTCTAAGACTTAAACCAGGCAATGAAAGAGTCAGCGAACAGTGACAGTTCTATCAAACTTTGTGAATTTCACAAAAATTATTCATACCATATTTTTAAGAATTTGTTATTGAATTTTCTTGAAGCCATTTCTTGTTTATTTAGGCATTTTTTTAATTCTGAACAGTGTCATATAAAGAAAATAAAAACCAAGTTTATCGACAAAATGTCCCAGTTCGGTAAAACACTATTTACACTGCGTTTTTAAGGGCTTACTTTCACTGAAAACGTCTGTCATTTTCTTTTTAAAAAGTCTTTAAAAAGATCAGGATACTTTGAATTGTCCTAAACAAACACTTTATAGAAACCAATGCAATGGACTTAAATTAATATTTCAGCTAAAAGCAACTCTTTGTGTTCTTATTGATGAAAGAAATACATTTATTTTGCATTAAACAATTAATCGATTAATCGCAAATTTTTCTAATTAATCGACCCGAAAACCGGCAGGGTCGAATAATTGGAAACCTAGTGTAGGGTGTTTTTTAGAGTTATAAAACTTTTAAAACTTTAAAATTGGTCCTTCTGTATGCGCTTTAGAAAAGGTGGTTCCGGTACACATGTGTCCAATTTTTTTTTTTAATACTAAATGCCAAATAATAAGCTATCACATAAGAATTTAAAATAAATCATTTCGTAAGTCTTTATGTGTTTTATTTTAAATAAAAGTTCTCAACCTCTAAAAACCCTCTATATATGACGACGCGTGAATTAGTTGCGACTTTAGTTTTTAATTTTTTCATAACCCTTTTGCTTCAAATGTTTTTATGGTATATATCACTTTTTATATTCCATAATTCTGGCAGACTTTCATATACCCCAATAAATCCTTAAAACTGCGCGCTCTAACGAAGCTATCATTACTGTTTGCTGCAAAAATTCAAATGCAATTTGTACTATATCAGAATTGCTATTACATGAGTATGATGGTATTTTGAATTATCAACATACCGAGCTGAACCTGCCTGTGGTGTTGATTCGACAACTAGTCCATTACAGAAACAACATAGTTTTTTATTGTTGCTTTAGTTGATCGATATGTCAAAAACAGCTGGGTGAAACAAAGCAAATTGTTTGTGGAAAGAAAAACGTAAACATAAACAACTTTTGACATTTCTCTCCCCAATTATGTAAAAAAAGTAGCTCAACTGTGTTAATAACACCACCTGGTGTAAATACGCATTGGTAGTGGCATGCAAATGTTGTATACGTATTAAGTGTGTTCCCGTACGTTACCGCGGGTTCCCAAACTTACCCAAAAGCGTTCCCGTACTCGAAAATTTTCGTATTACAATAAGCGGTTTTTTACTTTCTAAAAACTGCAAATATTTTCTGTTTATAAAAAAGGGACAGATTAATTTTTCTTACCGCTTTTTTTTTTGAAAATTGTTTTCTTTTACATGGCACGAAATCTCGAGATTTTTATATACACCACTTTAAAAAACGATGAAAAAAAGCTCATAGACATTAAATTATGAGAAAAATATATTTATTAGAAATAACTATGTGTGTTTTTTCAAAGAGGAAAATATCAAAATCTCGAAATTTCGTGCCACTGTAAACGGCGAGAAATTTTAATATATTTTTTTGAGTCCTTTATTTCAATTCGCATTTCTCCATTAGCGCGTTTTCACTTGTCGTGTTACACTTATTGCACTTAAAAATTTGGCATCACTGATGCATTTTGACATTTTTTTTATGCTAGAAAATTGGTTTTTTGCGTTCCCGTACTTTTGGGTAATTTTGTAATTTTATGAGAGTATTTTGTGCTTACTCTCATTTTACCTAACTTTACCCAGAAAGTAAGGGAACACAGCTTTTATCAACGAAGAATTCTTCGAAATAGTCGAATCTCTTTCCATTTGCTTTTCTATTGCGAGTGTTAGAGTTACCGAGTTCATCCTACAGGCAAATTTACATTAAATTTTTATGAAGGTAACATTGTTAATCGTTTTGACATATATACCATGTTTCTACATAACAAGTAATTTCTCAAACAGACAAGCTGTACACAAACAAGTACGTAAGCGAATGAGTTTTTATAGTACACTTGTCTTACTTACGTTTTGTTACGTTGTTTTTTTATATTGTCAAATTACGTTATTGCCATAGTATATAGTTCTGTATTTTGTTTACTTTTTTATGCTAAAATACAACTCTTTCATTACTAAATGGCAACTCTAGTACAGATATAAACGAACAAAGTTTATTTATATGAATAATTATTTGTGAATAAAATTTGTTATTTATTAAAAAAATAGAGGAAAAAATGTTTCCATCTATTGAATTACATTTTGATTGTGATTCAAGTGACGGTGTAGACATTCGTTTATGCCGCAGAAATATCCGAGATGCCTTATATGCATTGGATCTACCGGAAGAGCAAGTTGTGGGTATTCCTCCATTAGTGCAACCAACTTTTGGAATTGGTTCACATTTGTTTTCTTGACCCTGTAATTTCACATGGTTATTGATTTTTTGTATTATTTAAATATGTGTATATGTATGCATATACTTACAATTTTTTATCGTTTAAATCCATAATTATACGTATTATTTTTTTTATAATTTTCTTTTAAAAAAAAAAACTAATAAAATACTATTTTGTGATACACACAATTACTTTTTTTACTTGTATGTTTTTGACAGTATTGACAATTGAAATTGTTATGTAGAAACCGCAAATAGAGTTACACTTACGTTTTCACTCAACAAAACTAGACATTTGTATTATAAAACCGCAAACTAATTTTTAATACTCAATTGGGCAACTTGTTATCTAGAAACCTGCCATTAGTGGCATTGTAAACGCTGGTTTACATACACGAATTTTTCGCTATTACTCTAGTATGATGGTATGATGACGCTTTAGTGCCATAAAATTTTAGTTTTTTTTCGAGATATTTATGTTTTTTTGTTTGTTCATTATGATTTTTATAAAATCTTAAATTCTTGTCAATCATTTTTTAACATTTTTTAAATCTTATTTAATAATTCTTTTAAGGTATAAAATGTGTATTAGAATATATAGTTTTTTATGTTATAGTTTGATTTTCGTAAGTTTTTTTCATCGGAAAGTTCCTGAAAGCCTCAAGTCTACAAGCTGGAATTAATCTTAAAATAAAATTAAAGAAATTAGATTAAATTGAAGAATAGTTAACAATAGGTTACAAAAAATTTCTGAGGCAATATTAAATAAAAAGGATACAGTTTGAATTAAGAACAAAATTTTAGCATTAACTAGGATAATTTGAAATTAAAATATATTGGTGAAAACAAAAAATAAGAAGAAAACGTGTTTGTGTTACTATAGAATTTAAGTATTTTTTATTAAAAATTTTAAAAGTAATTTTGTCGTGCTAGGTTATTGAGAGTTGAGGGTCAACTCCGAATAAAGTTGCTTGCGAAGTGAAAAATAATTTAAGCGCGTGAAGTTATCAAAATCACTCAATATTTTTAGCAAAATCACTCAAAGTAAGAAAAAAATTACTCAAACTACAGCAAAAATCACTCAACTACAGCAAATTCTTCTAATTTCAGCAAAATTCGTGATAGGCATTAAGCTAGCAAAATCACTCAGTTAGCAAAACCACTCCAAGTTCATAGGCGAGAAGTTAGCAGATTGAATTAAATACACTCATTCTTTCAGAAACATTGAGTGTTTTATGCAAAATTAGTGCTTTTGAGTGCTTTTGCTAACTTGACGCCTATGTGTAATGCTGCCCTAATGTTTTTAATAAAAGTTTCCCGAACAAAAACTTTTTCACCCATTGTGGTCGTCAACTTTTGGTGCCTGCACCAAATTTGCGGGATTTGTGAGAAAAAAGTTTTGACGTAAATCAGTAGGTAAAGGATCAGAGAATATTCTCTGGTAAGTGAAATGCTGCCCTAGTGTTTTTAAAAAAAGTTTCCCGAACAAAAATTTTTTTACCCATTGTGGTCAAGTCACCTTTTGGTGTCTGGACCAAATTTGCGGGTTTTGTGAGAAAAAGTTTTTGATGGGAATCGATAAGAAAAAGTTTAGAGAATAATCTCTAATAATTACACTAGTGTTTTTAACACGTTGACTGCCACGGCAATTTTAAGAATTCTGGTCTAAAAATTAAATTTCATTTAATCATATTCTTGAGTGTGTTGTTAAATAATTTTTTATAATTTTATTTTCTGTTAATTTTTAATAAATTTTCTGTTTATGTAAGCCAGCATTGATTTTTTGTTCTCTTCCCAGAAGCCATCTATCCATATTAGCAGTGATATATTAGGAGTTTAATCATAGCTGGACGAATATGGCAAATAAAAACACTTCGATATAACTCGTAGTCGGCGTCCTAGCAAAGAACGCAATCTACGAGCTATCTCGTAGTTGGCAGTCAACGTGTTAAAAAAAGTTTCCCGAACAAAAACTTTTTCACGCATTTTGGTCGTCACCTTTTGGTGTCTGGACCAAATTTACGGTAATTGTGGGAAAAAAGTTTTGACGTGAATCAGTAGGTAGAGAATCAGAGAATATTCTCTGGTAAGTGAAATGCTGCCCTAGTATTTTTAAAGAAAGTTCCCGAACAAAAACTTTTTCAAATATGGTCAAGACACCTTTTGGTGTCTGCACCAAATTTGCGGGATTTGTGAAAAAGTTTTGACGTGAATCACTAGGTAAAGCATCAGAGAATAGTCTCTGGTAAGTGACATGCTGCCCCAGTGTTTTTTTAAAAAGTTTCCCGAACAAAATTAATTCCCGATTAAATTAATTTCACACGCTTGGAATGACATTAGCCAACATTGATAGCTTTTCGCATCATCGCAGCTCTAACTAGCGTTAGATCGCTTCATAAAATAATAAAAATTGTACGCCGCCAAAGAATAAAGTGCTTTTTAGAAATATTTTTAATATGAGGTTATTTTTTGTGGTTTTGTTTACAAAAACTGTGGATTTAAATCAAAATCTAAGGCAAAAATAATGATAATAAATTTAAAGCCAAAATAAACGCAGCATTTGCTATTGCAAGAAATTTTGCAAAATCGTCAAATTCTGAAATTTCATCAGATCGTGAAGTTGGCAGCTCTGATGTAGTTTGATAAAAAATACGGTAAAAAGTGTACCGTTGTTTCCCAAATGAAATACCAGCTGTTTTTGATAACATCTTTTATAAATTTTCATACCATTTTTGTTTGTTTAATTTTTTTGTGTAAAATCCTTTTAACTAATATGTGGGCTTTGAGAAAAATTCGAAATCGATTTCTAACAACAACAATGCAGAGGAAATTCGGTAATTATCAAATTAAGTTAATGCCATAAAAATGTATAAAACTTGTTTCATGATGTTATTTCGAAGATCCTATAGCTTTTCTATCATGTATGCCAGCTTCAAGTGGCGTTTCCGCTGAAAAATCGCAAAATATTACAAATGCTTTAAATAATAATGAATTTGGTCAACCAATGGCGGCGACACATCCACATTTAATTAATCAAGGAGAACTAGTACCTGGTGTGACATTGAATGAATTTCAACAACGTCGCAGCAGATTAATGCTGGGAATTCAAAAATATGCAACAGATCATTTACAGAAGGAAAATCATTCGATAGGTAATCACTTGGTAAGATAATGTTTCAAATGCATGCAAGTGTATTTAATACATAATGTTTAATACATAATGTGGACATTATCCATTTTCAACAGATAATCATACCATCATCAACAAAAAAATATATGAGTGACAAAATTCCATACATATTTCGGCAAAATTCTGACTTTTACTATTTTTCTGGTTGCCTGGAGCCAGATTCTGTTCTAGTCATGAGCATCAATGATAGAAATATGACTTCCAGTCTATTTATGCGGCCAAAAGACAAACATGCAGAGCTCTGGGAAGGCTCACGAACAGGTGTTGATTTAGCAATTGAAATCTTTGGCGTTGATGAAGCATATTCTATAGAAAACTTTGAAATAGAAATAGCAAGACGTGAAAAATTTGATAAGCCCATGATTTGGTATGATACAAAAACATCAGATTTGCACAATGTCAATGAATCAGTGAAAAAGATAATGAATAATTCAACTTTCGCTAAATTACCTCTACAATCTCCAACAGCTGTTGTACATGGGATGAGACTTTTTAAATCAGCGTCAGAACAAAATTTAATGAGGCGCACCTGCCAGATTGCGTCCTTTGCTATAAACGAAGTAATAAGTGAATCTAGACCCGGTCACTCGGAGCATCATATATTCGCTATGACCGATTATAAATGTCGCATGCGTAATGCAAGTCATTTAGCGTATCCGCCTGTGGTGGCCAGTGGTAATAATGCTACCGTAATACATTATATTAACAATACGCAACTGTGTAAAAGTGGCGATTTAGTATTAATGGATGCTGGGTGTGAGTATGGTGGATATTGTAGTGATATAACACGAACATGGCCAATAGGAGGAAAATTCACAGAAGCCCAAAAAGTGTTGTATGATATTGTGTTGCAGCTACAAAAAGAATTGATTGGTAATTATTTATTTATTTATCTACAGAATTCAAATCTTACAGACTACTTATAGTTACGGATTATAAAAAGTAAAATGTTCCTGTATTTCAGAATATTTAATTTCACCAGATACAACTTTATACACAAACATTAAACAAAAATATGATCTACGATCAATTAAAGATTGTAAACCAATTAATTGTCTTCTAACATTATGAAGTGGCAATTCATATAATTTAAAAAAGTATTTCGGGAAAATCTTTTGAATTCGTTTAATACGATTAATTTGCATACTATATGCTTTTGATGAAATAAAGTCAATGTGACTATGAAACGTTAAATTTATTATAGTTAAAAGTTTATTTTCGAATAATATAAAATACAAAAGTCAGTATTGAAAACAAAATACAAAAACACAACTTGATTTTATACAATATTGTCAATACAGTGTTACAACACATAACAAAAATATAACAAGTGGTAACTTATCTTAACACAAATCATTTGACATCAATACTTTCCCTTGTTAAGAAACTTTGTTAACACTTGAAAGACCTATTCGATTAAGAAGATATTTTAATCTTATCTGTTGTAACGGCTTCGTCATTATATCACCTAATTGATCTTGAGTTGATATACGTGGAATATCCAGTTCCCCTTCAGAGACCTTCTCTCGAACAAAAAAGTGTTTCAAAGCAATATCCTTCGTTCTTTAATGAAACTCTGGATTCTGAGCCAACCTTATCGCTGCATTATTGTCTACTTGTAATATTGGGATATCTTGCAAACCAATTAATTCAGAATAGAGTCTTTTTAGCCATATAATTTCTTTGGTAGCTTCGGTAGCAGCAACTATTTCTGCTTCTGTTGTGGATGTTGCCACTATAGGTTACCTTTGACTCGACCATGAAATAACAGCACCACCATATTTGATAACGATTTCTGATGTTGATCTACCAGTTTTTGTACAATCTCCGAAATCCGTATCACTGTAGCAATCAAACTTCATATTATTGTCTACTTTGTATGTTATACCGTAGTTTTTCGTACCAGCTATGTATCGAAAAACTCTCTTAACTCTTTCCACGACCTTGGTCATTGGAGTAGACACATGTTTGCAATCTTGAAAGTTAAACCTCTCCAAAATCTTTCTATCATACGCACCTTGAGAAATTTTGATTGCATCTTCTTCTTTCTTTATCTCCAACCCAAAAAATAATTTGCATCTTTTGCAACTATTTTATATTCAGATCTTAATTCATTTAATAACACATTGGCATCTGTTCCTGCAACAAGCCCATCATCTACATATAGAACCAAAATTAATTTATTTTCATCTTTTATTCTTATAAAAAGACACGGATCGGCTTCACTGATTTTAAACCCAATTTTTAATAGGTGATTGACTAAACGTTTGTTCCAACAACGAGGCGCTTGCTTTAAGCCATACAAACTTCTTTTCAATTTGCAAACTAGTTTTGTACCATCACTACAGCCTTCTGGTTATTCCATGAATATATCTTCTAATTCTCTATATAAGAAAGCTGTTGAAACGTCAAATTGAGATAAGTGCATCTTATTGCTAGCTGCTATACTCAATACTGCTCGAATAGTTCCCAATTTTGCAACTATACTAAATGTTTCTTTATAGTCAATACCTTCTCGTTGCTTATATCCTTTTGCGACTAATCTGGATTTAAACTTATCAACGGTTGCATCAGGATTCATCTTTACACGAAATACCCACTTTGATGGTAGAGCTTTGGCACCTTTAGGAAGTTCTGCCATCTCCCATGTTCTACTTTCCTTTAATGAATTTATTTCGGAACTCATGGCCACCTTCCACTGCTTACACTCTTAATTACACTTTTAATTGCTTCCATGTACGTCATAGGAGTTTCAATTTTATTTATGAAATCTTGTACTTCCATTACAAAGTCATCATACTTAGAATTTGATAACAAGGTTTTTACCAATAACATATCACAGTCGTTTTACCAATGGCATATCACAGTCATCATTATTATCTTCATCAGAAGACGTTTCTCTTGCACGTTTATTTGATTCAAATCCATGAAAATCACTAGCATTTGAAGATTCATTTTGAATGCATTCTTCGTACAGCTCATCTTCTACGGCATCTTGACTTTCTTCTTCTATACTTGGATGATTATCATTTACGGTATCTTGATTACTTAATTGTTGTTTTTCATATGCATACTGTTGTTCTTCATGTATAATACAGTCATCTTCTGTAATAAGTTGCTTAAAATCTTCAAAGTTTAGATTAACTTCATTTTTAAATTTGTTGTCTTTATCACTCAAGTTATTGTCTTTACCATATTCATCACTAGTACCATTAGCCACACACGATTTCGTTTTCGTTACGTTTTTCCTTAATATAAACTCGATAACGTTCATCATTATCATACCCAATGAGATAACCTTTTGTAGCTTTGGCATCCATCTTCTTTCTCTTTTGGCTTGGTATATGGACATAGCATTCACTGGCTATTATTCTTAAATGATGTATTCTAGGCTTCTTTCCAATCCACAATTCATAGGAAGTTTTACCTTCAACTGATGACTTTCCAGTTATGTTTAGTACGTATATATCTGTTCTAACTAATTCAGCCCATATTGCATCTGGAAACTTTGCTTCATCATTGGAGTACTTGAATGTACGAGCCATCTCAACAACTGTGCGATTTTCTCTTTCACTAGCACCATTCTGTTGTGGGGTGTATTGTGCTGTTAACCTTTGTATAACACTATACTTTTTTAGAATCTTCTTTACATCAAGGTTGTCAAACTCACCACCGTTATCGCTTAACAATTCTTTAATGGGATAACCATGAGTTTTCGCTGTCATCAATACTTCTTCTAAGCATTCTTTGACATCACATTTTTGTTTTATAACAAATCCAAAACGGTAGTTAGTATATGCATCTTTGAATACTAATAGGTACTTCATCTTACCAAACGATTCACTGAATGGACCACACACATCTGTAGTCATGAGTTCACCTGGACTTGTACCTTTCACTCTATGATCAAACGGCAAGCCTTTCCATAGATACACGGCTCGCAAATAGTTTTATCTTCTCTTGTAGTAATACCCATTTCTATTTTAAGTATCTTCTTAATGTGTCGTTTGTCTTGGTGACCCCATCTTTCATGATACAGTTGCAGTAAATCAGAATCTTGAACTTCATTTACCTGTTCCTTATCATCTCGTACTATAGGGCTAATATTTGCTTTATATAAAGTTCCACATACTGACCTTGATCCACATACTTTACCATCAACAATTAATTTACAATTGGTAGTTGTTGATATAAACTTGCTATTACATTGCTTATCTTGGGCAGCAAGTATTGAGAATAAATTCCATGATATATTAGGTACATACCAGACATCTGTTAAACTTAGCACTTGGATTTTGTTGTAGCATTTGGATTTTATATCTATTGTTCCTTTGCCAGCTTGTAAAACTTCCTTACCAGCAGCTTTTATAAAATTAGAATTTGAAAAAGGCTTGAAATCCTTGAATAAATTTTTATTATTAGTCACATGACGTGTTGCTCCATTATCAATCCACCATCCTGCGGCATCGGTGTCTTGAACCGCGTTAGCTTCCTCGCAAAATAATTGCAAACACTTTACAGACTCAGCTTTGGCCTCATTTACTTCTTTACTAGGCTTACCATCGGCTACCCATTTACGGCAATCCCGTACCCAATGTCCTTTCTTCTTGCAGTAGTTGCAGACATCAGTTTTCCTTTTGGAAAAATTTGAATTTTGATATTTTTTAGCTTTTCCACTTACGAAAAGCGCTTCTTGATCATCATGACTATTTGCTTTTCCAAAATTTTGCACAAATTTTATATAGCTGATCTTTTGCTGTAGCTTCAAAAAGATTCTTGAGGGCATCCCACGTATCTGTAGCAGTTTCTTTGTCCATAACTTTTTGACAAATTTCATCACTTATGGAACTACACAACACAGATTTCGCATAACTGTTTGCCTTTCTATACAAACCGCTTTCTACCTTCCTTTGTTCTGTTGAAACAGATGGATCAAGAGGTAATGGCTTATGCAATTTCCTGTCAATTGCATCCAATGCACCTTCATGGTAATCCAACAGATTTTTTATCTTGCGCTTCCAAATAGGCCAGTCTACCTCACCTTGAAGAACCTTGATGTTCTTTGTAAAGTCCATTTTATCTTGATTAGCTTGAAATAATTGCTTGAAAAAAAAAGTGTTCTCTGAATTTATTTTTCAAGAGCTTCCTGGGCATATAACCTATTATATAAAATACAAAAGTCAGTATTGAAAACAAAATAAAAAAACACAACTCTTTATATAATATTGTCAATACAGTGTTACAACACAGTACAAAAATATAACAAGTGGTAACTTATCTTAACACAAATCATTATTTAACATCAATAAATTTTTCATCGAAAATAACACCTAAGTCTCTTACCTTAACTTCACGACTAAGGTCATAGTCACAGATCACATAATTAAAAATTACAGGATTTAAGGATCGATAATATGAAACTACAAAACATTTAGAAATATTTATTTTAAGTTTATTTACAACTCACCATTTTGATAATTGAATTAAATCATCCTGCAGTTTAATCGAATCAGCAAGGTGTGAAATTTTGGGAAACAATTTCATTTCAACAGCAAATAAACATTTTGAAATTTTTAAAAAAGATGGCAACTCATTTTAAAAAAAGTATAAAAGTAACGAACCGATGTGGGTCCTCTGTGGAATGCCTGAGTAAGACTCAATTAAGCTCTTAGAATAAACATTGCCAATAGACACGGACACGTTAAAATATTCCCTGAGATATTTTGTATTATTTAGTTTTTGTATTAAAATTTTATGACAAACAGTGTCAAAAGCTTTTGCAAAATCAGTATAGATTACATCCATCCATTCCATTACATTGATTATATCGCGAGTATCCAATATGAAATTAGTTGTCTACCGCGAACAAAATTGAAATTTTCAATTATTGGAAAAAGTTTATCTTTAATAATCATATCAAAAATTTTAGCGAATGTAGTTTGTTTAACTAAAAACAATTTGTAACAATGCTACGATCACCTGATTTAAAAATTGACGCTATTGAACAAATCTTCTAAGAGTTCAAAAAATGTACATGTTATATGCTGGTGTTGCAAATAACAGTGATTGCCGAAGAAATATTTTTCAAACATTCCCTGAAAATGTTGAAGGGTATGTACCAACAGAACATTTAGAATCATTTCTCAAATAATTGATAGCCATTTGTACATGATTTATATCAATTTCAAAATTAGATAAGTAATTATAAACGGTCTCCTGAATATCAAACGTTTTATAAACTGGCTTAACAAATGTGATTTGAAAGTAATCTGCAAACAGGATTCAGCATTGATATTATTCGACTTATCATTGTAGTACGTTCAGGAATACTATTATTATCCTTTTTATTATTTATGAACTGTTAGAAGGCAGTAGAACCATGTTATATTTTCCTTTCCATTTCCAAAAGATATTGCCTTTATAGAAAATTTCTAAAAAAAATTAAACTCATTACGGGCTGCGACATACTTAGCACGATCTTCATCCTTACCGGAATTATTAAAATTTTTAAAAGCTTTATTCTATATATTTTTCATGTTGCATAATCTGAAATTAAACCAAGTAGGCTTATTATTTACCCTTGTCTTAAATTGGGTTACATTCTCGCCAATAGCTGTGTCAAAATGGTTTCAAATATTATATATCAAATCTGTATTATCAAATGTTGATAACAAAGACCAATCATTTTAAAAAATCAGCTTTATTAAAACTGTATTTTATAACCGAATGAGAATAATAATCATCGTATTTAAAAAATTCAAACTGGATTCAAAGACAAATTACAAGATGTTTAGCAAAGTAAGTAGCAAAAATTAAATCTAAAAAATCATAATTATGGCAATATAACTGCTTAAAATCATTAGAAAGAAAAATCTCTGTCACAAGTCCATCAATATCAGTAGTTACATTTATATTCTAAAAAAAATCACCTAATGCAATAACTTATTTATTTGAATCTAGATTATCATTATTAGTTTAAATATTATCTAAAAGGTATTTATAAAATTGAAATGACCTGTTTGGTGGAATGTATGAAACAATAATAAATATAAAATATTTTTGTACAAAGGTTAATTTTAAACAAAGTTGCTTAATTTTTTTGGTGTATTGAAGAGAAATAAATTCTGACTTCAAATCAGCTCTCACTGCAATAAGTACTCCACCCCCTTTCTTCTATAGGCTTTTTACACTGAACAACATCTATGTGAAACGCATGTAAGATGTTGAAAATGTGAAACAAGTGTTTACATTGGCAACATCTTTCATCTGTTATTTATTCAGCTGTCAAAAAAATAAATGAAAAGGACGCATAATTTTTGTTAAAAACAAAAAATGGATTTAGAGAAAGCATTAATCATTGGAGTAGTTGTTGCTAGAACAAACCCGAATTTGAATGCAGTACATTGAAATATTAAAGGCCATTCTGGAAGAAGATGATGATGAAGAAGAATTTTTGGTAGACATAAGTATGAAATTCTTACATCTGCCGCTGATTTTCCTTTATAGAATAACTTTTTTTTCTGTTTATTTTCTGCAATGTCAGTTTGCTAGTGATGGCACAAAGAAAATCGTTTTTTGTAATTTTTTTAGTGATGACACTTAAAATAACGAAAGATGTAAAATGGAACAAAATGAGAAAGGATCATCTTTTGTAGATGTAGAAAGATGTAGAATTTTTAGCCTGTATAATTCTTATGGGAAGATGTACATCTTTGTAAATTGATGAAAGATGTAGCTCAATGGAAAAAGGCTATAATAATTATCAGAAACTCTGCACTATTGATAGCATCATGTCCCATTTCACACAGAGCAACTTTTGGTGCGCAAATCTTAAGTTTGTGGGAGAGAGAGGAAAGAAGAGTGGTAATTGTTCTCGGCAATTCGTTTCGTTTTGTTTTTTTCATTCTTCGTTTTGTTTTTTATTCATTTTAAACCAAATGTGGACGAAAATTGCTGAATAAATTTCTCTGTGTGAACATAAAGGGAACTTTAAAAGAGAATTGACAAGAATTGCCGCTGTGAACCGATAGTGAAATTCAGTAGCTATTGGTTTTTATTATTACAAGTAATATCGTATCTTCAAACCCAGAATCTATGCAAATTCTATTTGGTTAATTGCATTTTGCTCTAAAAAATGTATAATTTTATCTTTTTCCGTAATTATGGGCATTTTTGTTAACTTCAAATACTTTTTGATATTTTAAGTTTTCAAATTGATGAAAAACATAACAAAAATCAGGTAATTCATTAATTTACAATAGCTGTGTTTATGTGGAAAGTAAATACACGAAAAAGTCGTTCACGCTTTGTAGTATAAAACCATTGTAAATATACAAGGGTTGTAAATATACCACCAAGAGTGAAAACCGCTATTAAAAGAAACACATGTTGCTACTAATGTTAATTCGTCCTTGTGTAGCATAAAATTGGTATATTTTTTCTGAACTTTAGTATTAAATGATGCAGTTTTGTAGATAATTCAGTCTTCAATATAAAACACCAAAAAAATTTACACAAATATCAACATTAAAGTATTTTTTATATAATTTATTCACTTCAAATTACATAACAAAAGCCCTAGGGCCATATATGATTAATAAAAGCTACTACATGCCAAACGATAAAAATAACAATTTATATAAAAAAAATATAATTTACAAATAATAAAAATATTAAGTAAAACTATGGTAAATATATATAGTAAAATATTGTTACAGAAATTCCATTTACTCCTAGAAACACAAATCCCCATATCTTAGTCCTGAAATGTAAAACAATTAAATGACAACCCTTCACCTTAACTATGTTTCTTCTGTCAAACTGTAATGCTGGCGACACAGATGCAACATTAGAGGAAACATGAGCATGTTCAACTTAAGCTGAAAGTCCATACCACACATGCTGCGCTTCTTTGCTCATACGCGGTTGTCAAAAAAGTAGAATTACTTTTTTTCCGTTTTTATTGTAACTGTGCAAATGTCAAATTTTAATTTTTTTGTTGTCTAATGGAATCTCGTGCGAAAGGAATACGAAAGAGTAAAAAAGATTAAATTTCTTATTCGTATTGGAAATTATACAGAATTGAAATAAACAAACAGCAACCAGCCAACAAAAACACATAGACACACAACCAAACAAAATAAACCACAAAACATCATCTATATACAACATAATAAATGTAAATTGTGTTGCAGATGTTATTTATTTTACAAACAACTTGTTTTTCTAAACAACTTTGTTTTACATTTCTTTCAAAAATCATTTACTGTTGAGAATTGTTTTATTGTTGTCAATAATTTTTCTTGTTAATTACACTATGGAACATTTTTGGGATTTTCTGGGGGGTGAGAAATTCCAAGTCAGGGTGATGGTACTAGGTCAGTATAGTAAAACCCTCAAAGGGTTTGGCGTTCGTATGTGTCAGTTTTTTTTATGACCTTTTAAATTTTTTCCTTATCTTGATGTTTTTTCGCTTAGTTGTAACATTTTGGCAAAAACGTAGTTTAACATAACCACTTGTCCGATTTTGCTAAAACAAACTCAAAAAAATTTAGAATTACAATTTCTTTAATCCGTTCATATAACGTTTTTCTTTATAATCAACAGTTTTGCCGGTAAAAATAAATTTGTGGAGAAAAAAAAATATTTTTTTGCCTAAAAATTAAATTTTTTTTTTTTAAATTCATAAAAAATCCAAAACGGAAAAAAGGATCAAGTGTTATTAATTTCATGTTAAGTCACATAACCTATAAACAAAATGCGACATAGATCATAGAAATCGATTAACGCGTTCTGCTTTTATTTACAATTAAGTGAAGGTATCCCATTTTGACAAGAATATTGATATTTGTTTTTATTCAAAAAAGTGTCATTTATCGCCTTTTTTATAAATTTTCCCCAATGGCCATAAACTACTAAAAAAATTAAGTAAATATTTTTATAATTTTTTATTTTTATTTTATTTATTTATTTATTTTTATTTATTTTAATAAATATTGCCTAGACTTTTTCGATGGTGGTTGTTCGGGACTAGTGGCATCGCATTCATCGCTATCATCAGTTTCTGAACCACACATAATGTCAATGTGTGACTCCACTGTTGGCCCTTCTGCATCTCCTGAAAATTCTTTATTATCAAGATCATCCTTGTCTTGCCACACAAGCTTACTCCACCAGCAAATTTCCGCAATTATTGCACTCGGCGACTTTTTGCCTCTATATCTGTAAGTTTTTGTTTTATTAAAATGAGTTTGAAAAAATAAAAAATCAGTATTACCTCATTTCAAATGGCATAGCAACTTGATGATAGCGTTCACCTTGTTCATCAGATTCGGTAGCCAATTGTTTGCTGAAGTAGTCCAGATGATGATGTAAATAATGGATTTTCAAGGACATGTGGACACCAATTTCCGAGAATGCTCTTAACATCCTTGCGACAGAAACATCGTAGTTGTTAGAACGATGCTTTCCCAACAAGCCTTCTATTACTTCTTTGATTGCCTTCCATGCATTCAATTCAGCGTCAATCAAAATATTGTTGAATGCGTCACTTTTAATCAGCTTTCGTATATCTGGACCATTTACTACGCCTGATTGGAAAAAAATTAATTTGTTAAGATGGAAAATCATGGGAAATGAATGTGATATTATAACTTACCTTCTTTAATTTTACTTTCGCTGAGTCTCGGGTAAATTAGTTTCAAACACAAGAAAACTTCATCTCTTTTGGCGACAGTTTTGATAAAATTCTTAACAATTCCAAGTTTAATATGCAGTGGAGGCAGCAATATCTTCTCCTTCGGCACTAGAGGCTCACGAATAATATTGTCCGTTTGTAACCTGCTGTGCTCTCTCAGTTTCCATCCGTGGCATGCATATTGGTCACCGGAAAATCGTGTGTCCCAATCGCACAAAAAGCACATATATTTTATATAGCCGCTTTGAAGACCGCAAAGCATTGCTACAACTTTTAAATCGCAGCATATGCGCCATTTTCCAGTGCATCATATGTTTCTTTCGTTTCTGTACTATAGGCGATTGGAACTGAAGCTTTCTTATTGGTCTTATGCAGTAAAACCGCCTTCAAGCTGAGTTTTGAACTGTCAATAAATAATCTCCAGTCATCTGCTTCATATTTTATTTCCATTGCGTCCATCAATTTTCCTACATCCGGGCAATATGCAGAAGTTTTTTCATCATTCACAAGCAAATTGTTTGATTTCAAAATGGAAGCCAGCTCTTCCGATTTATGCTGTGTTAATTCCAACTTGGCAACAATTGAATCAAGCTTATTTTGATTTATTAAAATTGGCTCATTGGATACTGCTGGCTGATATGGGGGATCATCACGTGCATGATATGTCGGAGCAGTCGTAAAAGAGAAAATATCTGGGCTAGAAGCTTTTGGCACAGGAATGTGGTCCGAATGAGGCAATGGTGTTGCGGCACTTGCAACACCAACGTAATTATACGATTTTCTTATCCTTTTTGCGGCTCCTTTATTCGCACATGCATAGCAATTCAATGGATTGTGACCTTCGCCAGGATTAGTCCAAGTCATTGGGATACCGAATGGCATACTTTCACGTCTTCTATTTTTCCAATCCATTAGACGGTTGTAGCAGCTTTTACACACTATATTTGGTACCCAATGGCTAGAAGCTTTCGTTCACTATAACATTTTGGTTGAAGTACATCTCGTATGTTTGAACAAAATCAGTACTGAAATTTCCCCTTTTCTATGTGTTGAGACATATTGACCACAGCAGTAGCAAAAGCTATTTATATCTGGCTTGCACAGTTCCATATTCTGTTCAGTTTTGTTCACTTTTAAAAAACTGGAGAAAAATCACTTTTACTGTTCGCATTCGTCGGCACTTGTTGAATGACAAAAATCACAGAACCAGTATGAGAAAGAGAAGAAGTATAATGACAATGCATGTTTTATGTGAACATTACAGAACCAGTGTTGCCACATCAATATTTCTCTTTTAGTACAGTAGAAAAACATGAGAGTTCGGCTTGTGAGTGTCAATGTTTTCTCCAAATTTTTGAAATTCATACATTTACCTAATTGTGAATAAATGCGAAACGCGTGCATCGATTTTCATGATCTATGCCTTTTTTTGCTCATGAGTTATGTGATTAGTTTTGGCACTTTTTTCCATTTTGGATTTTTTATGAATTTTAAAAAAAAAATATTTAAATTTTTAGGCAAAAAATACTTTTTTCCCTTCATACATTCATTTTTAACTTCGAAAGTGTTGCACATATAGGAAAACGGTATAGAAACAGATTAGAGAAATTGTAATTCTTAATTTTTCTAAATTTGTTTCATCAAAATCGGACAAGTGGTTATGTTAAACTACGTTTTTGCCAAAATGTTACAACTAAGCGAAAAAACATCAAGATAAGGAAAAAATTTAAAAGGTCATAAAAAACTGACACATACGAACGCCAAACCCTTTGAGGGTTTTACTATACTGACCTAGTACCATCACCCTGACTTGGAATTTCTCACCCCATAGATTGGCTGTTGTACTGTGTTATTTTTTAATATAAAAAATTAAATTGTACTCCTGTTCAAAAGAACATATCTTGTGTTATTATTCCACGTTTATTAACAGGTTATGGGCCCAGTTGCCATAACAATGGATATTCTAAAAGCGTCTTTCACCAAATTAAATGGAGACAATTATAATTTATGGAAATTTAAGTTGGAGCTGATTCTTAAGCGAGGAAAGTTTTGGAGCTTTGTCTGCAATTCTCCTCCAAACTCACCTACACGCAGAGAAAAACATAATTAATGAATGGTCACTACGACCATTTTTATTCATATTAGCCTAATAAATTTATTATAGCCCTAGAATAAATTGAACAAAATTTGTTTGTCTTAAGCATTTTTAAATTCACCATAATAATATTTTATGGTGTTTTACACCATAAATATTAATTTATGTGAAATGTTTGCTACTATAATATATATGTTTTCAACTATACAATTAAAATCATATTATTAGTTGCACACAAAAGTGTATGTTTATTACAAATATTTATGTTTGCCTTTAAACACATTCTCTAAATGAGCAAACATTTATTGTCAAAATAAACAGTGTGTGTTTATAAAAAAATAAGATTTTCTGCCGCATCATTTTCCGTTCGCCAGCGATTCACATGATTCAAAGATCTTTAAATGTGATTTTGTGTTAATCTGCCTCGCCATAAAAAGCAAAAAGAAAAAAATATAAAAAGTGGTTGATGGGTCATGTTAAATCTAAGAATTTATAGAAAGCAAAAGTAATTAGTTCGTAAAATTAAATAAATATAAAAGTAAAATAATTAATAAATCAAACAAAAAATAATGTTAATATTGTTTTCTTCAGAAACTGTTCTAAGTATTTCAACATTAAATTGTCACAGTGACTTAAAATTTTTATACGGTGATTCGACGCAAGAAGTTGTGGACTTACCAGAAAATCCTCCACCAGCAGATTACACAGAATATTCTTCCGAAGTGAGTTTTAACAACAATATCTCCCAACTGCAGACATATGAGATTGTCGCAGGAAATAAGGCAATGACTTGAAATTCAGGAGGCACTCCAGACAAAGTGTATCGAAAATAAGCATAGAACTGGCATTACAAAAGCAATAGTGTCAGCTATACTAAAAGCACACTAATCTAAAACTAAGACATGTGTGCATATATAAATGAAGTTGCTTAATTTATATTTTTATGTATATATGTATACCTTTTTAATAAAAAAAATAAATCTTTGAAATTACATTTTCTATTTGTTTTATTGTGAGAACCATATAACATGTTGACATAGACATTTTGCATGGTATTGGGAAACATAGAAACATTGTTTGAAAGATCGTTTGCGTTTTTCTTGTGAACATAATAATATGTTTGAGATAATAATTAGCTATAAATATTACATCTAAACATATATTGTTACTTAAGACGTTTTTGACACAATCATAACCACAAACATTAATGATAGTTTGCGATTGTGATTGTATCAACCATGTTTTTTCTTTGCGTGTACAGAAGACAAAGAATAACGATAAAGCAACATCAATTATTGGTTTATCTGTTGAAGATACACAACTTTTTGTTATTAAAAAGGCGAAATCAGCCCACGAAGCTTGGGAGACGTTAAGATATCATCATGAAAAAGACACTTTGGGTTCCAGTTTCCGTTTGATGCAAAAGATATGTGGATTGCGTTTTTCCATGGATCGCGATATAGCCGAACATATAATGGAGATGAAAAGAATGGTTTATTTATTTTCATGAAATTTGTGCTGAACAAGTCATGGTTTCAGAATGTAAAATGCACTATTGGCACCGGGTATTTGGCCATAGAAATATTGATGCTAAACGAGAAACTCAAAATGGAAAAACGGTAAGCGATTTTCATATTATTGATTGTGGGTTTGGAAAGCAGTGTGGAATTTGTATACAAAGTAAAATGGTTAAGAACTCATTTAAAAATTCGAATTCTATATCTGAAAACGTAATGGATTTGGTCCACACTGACGTCTGCGGTCCCATACAGACACTTACAGTAAGTGGTTTCCAATATTTCCTCACATTTATAGACGATTATAGTCGTTATACTAAAGTATATTTAATTCGCAATAAAGCTGAAGTTTTTGAAAACCCAGATTGTATTTTGAAATGGTTAAAAACAAATTTTTGTGTTATCCTAAAATACTAAGGTCATTTAACGGTGGAGAGTATACGTCTCATAATATGAAAGAACATTTAGAGAACTTAGGCATAGTTCATCAAATTTACAGTTCCGTATAATCCCCAGCAAAACGGAATTGCTGAAAGAAATAATAGATATCTAGTAGAAATGGTCAGGTGTTTATTAGCTGATGCTAAATTACCCAATTAACTCAGGGGCGAAGCTGTTATGACAGCAAACTATTTGCAAAATCGATTAGTTTCGAGTTCTGTTTCAAGAACTCCATATGAATTATGGGAGAAAAATAAACCTGAAATAACTAATTTACAAATGTTTGGCTCTAAAGCCTATGGTTTAATTCCTAAAGAAAAATTGAAGAAATTAGATGAAAGAAGTCAAGAATATATATTTGTTTGCTACGATAACTACTCGAAAGGTTATAGATTACTTGATTTAGGAACAAAAATTATTGTCATTAGTAGAGACGTAAAGTTTATCGAAAATGCAACGAAAATTTCGTTTAATAAAGAAAGAAACGATAATCCTAAGGTTTTAATAGAATCAATTTGTTCCAATGGTGAAAAATAGTTACCATTAAAAATTAAAGTACTGATTGTGATTATAACAGTATCACAGAAGAAATCATAATTTCTGATGATAATTCGTTTTGTAGTCTTGATGACTTAGAAAATCCAACTCAGGTAGATGAAAGTCCCATTGTTACAATCAGTGAAATTCCTGATACCGAAAGTTCTATTGATAATAGTCCGGTTTCCGAACTCATTATTGAAAAAGAAAGTACGGTTAGAACATCCACTAGATGTAACAAAGGAAAGAAACCAGATTTTTTAACTCAACAAGCAATTAGTACTGAAATTATAGAACCGAAAACATACAACGAAGCAATCAAATCATTCCAGAGAAGCGAATGGGTTAAGGCAATGAAATATGAAATCAATATGTTAAAGAAAACTGGTACTTGGGTCTTGGTAATTGCACCCCCTAACGTAAACATCGTAAGTTGTAAATGGACTTATAAAATTAAACGTGATATCAATAACAATATAAAGAATTATAAAGCTAGACTTGTTGCTAAAGGGTATATACAGAAATATGGTACTGATTACAATGAGGTATTTATTTGCCCCGATCGTTCGACAAACTACTTTTAGAACACTGTTATCAGTTGCAGGGGCACACAAAATGGTTGTTGTGCATGTGGACGTCAAGTCTACTTTCTTAAATGGCGTATTGGAAAACGTTATTTATATGAAACAGCCACCTGGTTTTGAGGAAGGGAGTCCACATCATGTTTGTAAATTGAACAAATGCTTGTATGATTTGAAACAAGCTGCAAATGTGTAGAACAAAGCCCTTCACAATGTTTTATTTAGAGGTGGTTTTAAACAAAGTTTAGCAGATGCTTGCCTTTACACAAAATATCTCGTCGAGGAAGGGAATATATACCTACGTCGACGATATTTTGATAGCTGCAAAGAACAAAAAATATATTGATGAAGCTGAAAAACTACTAAACGATGAATTCGAAACTAACACGGAGAAATTCATCATTATCTCGGTTTAGAAGTTGTAAAAGATAAGAAATATAATTTTTGTATTCGCCAAAATAATTATATTAAAAATTTAATAAAAGAATTTGGTCTGGAAAAAGGTAAAACATCAAAATTTCCACTAGATCCTGGTTATGGAAAATCAACATCTGAAAATTTAATGTGTAACAACGAATATCAAAATTAATTGGGCCACTGTTGTACATTAGCGTTAACACACGCCCCGATATTGCTTCTAGCATTTCAATCCTAGCAAGTAAATTGTCCTAATAGAGAGGATTGGAATGAACTAAAACGGCTTCTGAGATATTTAAAAGGCACAGCTGAGTTATATCAAATACTAAGCGATAACATTCAAAATTGCTTAATAGGATATGCAGATGCTAATTGGGCAGAAGATTATTCAGATCGTAAATCTAATACTGGATATATTTTTTAGATTAACAATGTCAGTGTCAGCTGGTGCTGTAAGAAGCAATCTTGTGTAGCTTTATCATCAACCGAGTCTGAGTTGATATAACTTTCTGAAACTTGTAAAGAAGCCGTATGGTTGCGAACACTCTTAAGTGACATGAATATAAAACAAAGTGAACCTACAGTTATATATGAAGACAATCAAAGTTGCTTGCGTATGGTTGAAAAAGGTCGATTCAGTAGCAGAACAAAACATATTGATACGAAAAAGTATTTTATCAAACAACATGTCGATGGAGGTAACATCAAATGTGAGTATATGTTGGCCGATATGCTTACCAAGCCTCTCAATTCATCAAAGCTAGAACGTCATAGAAATC
This sequence comes from Eustalomyia histrio, assembly GCA_949748255.1. NCBI lineage: Eukaryota > Metazoa > Arthropoda > Insecta > Diptera > Anthomyiidae > Eustalomyia > Eustalomyia histrio. Next base: position 109,074,685 of record OX456525.1, on the reverse strand, counting down.
AGGCTGGTATACAAGTCGTTTGAGGAAGGGTGTTGCAGATGTTATTTATTTTACAAACAACTTGTTTTTCTGAACAACTTTGTTTTAAATTTGTTTCTAAAATCATTTTACTTTTGAGAATTGTTTTATTGAGAATTGTTTTATTATTTTCTTGTTAATTATTTTTTAATATAAACAAGTAAAAAAAGGCTAAATTCGGCTGTGCCGAATCTTTGAATACCCTCCACCAATATCCTAAAAAGATGTTCTCTACTGTTTTTGATACAAATAATATAAGAAAACTTTTGAAGTAAAATTATGTAGGTGAAAAAATTTTTTGAGGTAAAAAACTTTTTTAGATGTGAAAAGAACTTTTTTGGAAGAAAAAAAATTTAGAGGTGAAAAAAATTTTTGAGGAAAAAATTTTTTGTTGTGAAAAAAAATTTTAGTGGTGAAAAAATGTTTGAGGTGAATACAAAATATTTACTGCTAAGCGACTGGTGAAAAAAATATGAGAAAATATGTTATGTACCAGTCGCTACTATGAAATTGTACTAAATTTGTATTGGCAACTTAGAGGCACCTCTACACTTTCACTAGTTTTTTTAACCATGGACTGCAAAAAAAAAAACATTTTAAAGCATAGTTTTTGTTAAATACTCAATTTTGTTCCGGCTAATGGGGACTAGCTCTGCAGCTGAATATGCCTAATGGAGAGAATGTACTTTCTGATGCGCCACGCATTGATAAATAGTTGCAAGCAATATTCTTTCTTTAAAAAATTTAAGTGTGTTTGTCTAATGGAGAGAATACAGCAAAGAAATTAATTTGTTAAAGAAATAACATGAGTTGTAACTATTTGTCAATAGATGGCCCATCAGAAGGTGCATATTTTGCTGCAGAGCTAGTCTCCATTAGCCATATTGTGCTACAATATGCAGTAGAGTATTATTGATTTTCTATTTTCTTCGTAACATAAATGAATATTTGCCAAAAACTATAAAAAATATATGTTTTATGTGCATATTATAACTTAATTTTTTAAATCATTATTCATTTAGATGTTTAAGAGCACAATATTGCACTTTATTCATGTGTATTTTTTTATGAAATAAAACATTAACATAAATATACATTTGCCAATCCCTCAACTCTCAAAAATACAAATGGATCAAAAAAATACTATTTTATTACGTCAAACATTTGAAAATTTGACTTTAAAATTTTGTAATAAGTCCACCAGTAACATCTTAATGCATTAGAATTTGACGTTTGTAGTAAATTTAATTTTTGGTAAATAAATTAATTGAAAGCCTAATCCAAGGTTATATCGCCATGGGGTGCCACCTATTCAAAAGTAGCGGCACTAAAGCTATTATGCATTTTGCTCCTTCTTTATGTATCAATTTCTTTGGACCTAGCCATGGGGCAGGGTATTGTTTTAGTTAATTCAGCGATACCTATTCAAAAGTAGCGGCACTAAAGCAATTATGTATTTTGCTCTTTCTTTAGATATAAATGTCTTTGGTTACAAAAACAAAAAAACATTTTATGGAATGAAACGAAAAACCAACAAAGCTTAACAGAAAAACCCAATCAGGTTTACTATATCTCCAATAGTAGCCAAAGAATTGGAGATATTTTAAATGGAAAATCCTAAGAAAATGCATCGGGAAAAATTATGAAAGTTTCATAAAACGATTTTTAAATAGTTACGTCTATGTAAATGCCGATGTTCTACCCTTCTGTAGGTACGCCATGTCGTTGCAAGCCAGATTTGTTGAGAAACTTGAGCTACACGATAATTTGCTTGTCAGCCAAATATACGAAAACAAGAAAAACACCATCAATGGACGTATTAACGACAATCCAGCTCCTCTGGACCTTACCTCATTCTATATGAGCCCAGCCTCCAGCAATCATAGGGGCTGAATATGATATACGTATATACTAAATTTTGGATGAACTGTTATATGAATATGTTTTGTCACTTTATGTAACAGAACTTTTGTTATATAGTTTTAGTAATGTTATTTGTTTAGTTTAAGTAATGTTATTTACAGAAGTCTGCTCTGTTAGCGACTTTAACAATGTTGCTTTTTACGTTAACTTAGTTATTACAGTAACACACATATAGCTCTAAGAATGTTATTATTCTCATAGTATGAAAGACAATAAATGTAGTCGAACAAGAAGAAGACTTAATAACATAAAATTAAAATAGATACAGAAAAATTGTACAAATTTGTATGGAAAATTTAGAGGTACCTTCACATTTTCACTCATAACTTTTGAACCGCTAAACCGATTTCGCTCATTTTAAATACCAAACTGCTCGGGAGGATGTTCAATAATCTGAGTAAAAATTGGCACCCCCGCTTGCGTCTTCGCGTCGTGATCGCCATTTCAACAGACAGACAGACGGACATCGCTAAATCGACTTAAAATTGCAAAAGGATCACGAATATATATACTTTATGGGGTCTTAAACCTATATTTCGACATATTACAAACGGAATGACAAACTGATATATACCCTCACCATATATGTTGGAGGGTATTAAAATTAAATTGTACTCCTGTTCAAAAAAACATATCTTGTGTTGTTATTCCACGTTTATTAACAAATTGTTTTAAACAAAAGCCGCCTTGTTTATTTCTTCTGTCGCCAAAAATCTTGTTTCGTTACAACGCAACAAATTTTATTTCAATTCTTGTGCCAAAAGGAATCGATCGAAGCCGTTTTCTGTTGTTATTTGATACACAGTCGCTTCGTGCCACCAATTGACTAGCTATTGGTTTCTTAGAATTTTGATAAAACACGCCGACATTCTTAAACTTGTTTAAGCGTGGTCATCCATTTTTTCAAATTTGTAAGAGTGTATAAATACGCCATTTTGTAAAAAATGGCAAGTGCGGTTGCTAAGAAGTGTGATTTGCAAATTCGCACGTTCGACGCAAGGTAAACTTCCACAACATTTAAAATAGTTTTATATGAACACGACAGGTTCATCTACGCCCATGCGAAGCAACAGTGAAAATGGAAATTCTTCAGGGAATACCAATGATGACGATAATAATGTCACTGTTGTAGAACACAGCTAAACAACCCAAATGAAATGATAAGCTGCCTAATGGAGAGGCTAAAAACGTAAGAAGAAAATCATCAACGCACCATGCAACGGCTCTTACAAAGCGAAGTAAAGAGAGCACAACTACAGGAGGAATTGTCAAACAGAGATGCTGCGACGAAAGCGCCGCCACCTGTTGTAGATGTGCCCCATGTCAGTCAACAATCAGTCATAGTGAATAATGCACTGGACAACAACGATATTGTTACTTGCAACCAATCTACAGTACCACGATCAACAACGAACACAGTCTATACTCCAGTATCCCATAGCCAAACACAACAGCCAATAGTCGCTAAAACTATTATGACATCAGCTGGATGTACGTCAACAATGCCGCCGTAACAAGATGGAAATAGCCGTTTAACTTGCCACCATCCAGTATTTTAACAAGTTCACCACCACCGAGTACTGGATATCCAACAATGCCATGTACACCGATTATGTCTTCACCACATATCGCATATACGCCAATAAATCAAACAGGTATGTATACAAATGCAGGATTGCAATATGCAGCAAATTGTTCAACGTCTATGCCCACACATTCAAATGTATTTACGCCTGTGAGTGGTTGTAATTATGGTGCAACAAGAAAGTTGTATGGTCTTCCTGAATTTTATGGTCGACGGAACAATGGCCGGTTTTTATAACATTTAAAGGCATACGGGTACACTGCTTTAGAAAATACATTTAGACTACAAAAGTGTTTAAAAGGGGTAGCACGTGAAGAGGTCGAATGTTTGCTCATAAATCCACAAAATGTTTCACAAATAATCGACCAGCTGGAATTTAAATATGTCCGCTCTGAGCTCTTGTTAAGAAGCCAATTACAGAAAATTCGTAAAATAGCACCTATACATGAAAATCAATTAGAGAAAATTTTGCCATTTGCTACAAAGGTACAAAATACCCAACATTGATGGAGGAGCTTATATCGAAAATGCCTATGACAAAACGTATGGAGTCAGATAGCTAAGGTTATAGCCAAAGTTACACCAATTATGCCATCAACGCCGCCAATGGGTGTAAAATATCAACCTGGCCAATTACCGCATACAACGATAAAGCGCCATACTGGTCAAACTTGTGTCAATACAAAACCAGTACTGGCAATGAATGAAATGAATAATGGAGATGCCAAGAGACAAATATATTGTGTCAAATGTAATGATTCGCACTACTCGCCAAAATGCGACCAATTTTTGAAAATGCCAGTAGATGATCGATGGAATTTTGTAAAAAGCAATCGCCTTTGCTTATCATGCCTGCGTAAAGGACACAATTTTAAACAATGTAAGAGAAAGAAGAGCTGCCATGTTGATGGTTGCAAAAAGCTACACAACGCAACGTTACACCAAGTATTGAATGGTGGTCATGAACAAGTAAATATGATACGCCTTAAACCTTTTACGCCAAAGACAACAAAATATCTCTGCAAATTAGTGTCCGTTGAAATACGAGGACCAAACAACAAAATTATGAAAACATATGCCTTTTTAGATGAGGGATCATCGTTAACTCTAATTCATGAATCGGTTGCACTGCAAATGGATTTCAAGGAGAAAAAGAACCCTGTCACAAGTTCGTACCGATTCTCTTTCATTTTCCATACTAGAGAAGAACATTAAAATATTGATAATATTGTTGCCGATTATTTTACCACCGAAAACTTTGGTGTCGCCTTGCCAGATCAGCCGCTTGAATCAAAAGATGTGGTACGTGCGCGACTAATTTTAAAAGATACGACAATAAGAGTAGATGGTCGATACGAAACTGACCTGCTGTGGAAAAACGACAATGTTGAATTGCCAAATAGTTACAAAATGACATTAAGTCGGCTACACTTCATGGAAAAAAAGATGAAAACTGATGGTAAGTTCGCAAATGCTTATGAAACAGCTATGACGAAGTATATATTAAGTGGATACGCTAGAAAATTGTTGCCGTCAGAAATTGAGAAAACTACTCCACACACCTGGTATCTGCCACATTCCGCAGTTTTTAATGTAAATAAGCCTGGAAAATTGAGATTGGTTTTCGATCCTGCTGCGGCTATCAATGGAACGTCGTTTAGTTCCATACTCCTCAAGGGTCCGGACCAAAACCAGCAACTATTGAAGGTACTATATGCGCCAACATAAAGGAGATGTATTTGCAAATTCGTATACGTAAAGCCGATCAATATGCACAGCGTTTTCTTTGGCGATTTAATGAAAGTAACCCAGTAGAAAAATAATTCATGGTCTCAATGTTATTTGGCGCAACCTGCTCACCATGTAGTGCGCAATATGCAAAGAACTTAAACGCAATTGAGAATGCCAGTGACCAGCCAGAAGTTGTCGACACCATTCCAAACAGCCATTATGTTGATGATATGGTATGTAGCTTACAAAGCGAAGAGGAGGCTTTGCGGATTTCATCAGCAGTAAAGACAACACATGCCAAAGCAGGATTTCAGCTTCGTGGCTTCATATCGAATTCATCGTACGTGCAAAATTATTTGAATGAAGATGTTGAAAATCAGGGTCCAAATGACAACATGAACACCGCTGACGCCAACGAAAAGATACTTGGTATCTTTTCAATTGTAATTTGACGAATTTATCTTCAAATTTCAATTGAATCGAGTTGATCCTGAAATCATAAACGGCACCAGATGTCCCACAAAACGGGAATGCTTGGTCATGTCGGTGTATGACCCGTTTGGAATGCTCGCAAATTTATTGCTTTGGATTTATTATTTGGACTGGTGCAAATTGGAATTATGCTATTCTCGATCATATTTATCAGCGTTTTGTACAGTGGGTTCGAGAATTGCAGCTGGCAAAACAATTTTGCCTGTCCAGATGCTACAGCCCTCAAATATTTCACAGTGAAACAACAATCGAACTTCATCTTTTCAATGTTGCCTACTGGCGCATTGTTACGCCAAATGAAATTTGAGTCTGTTGTGTAGCCGCTTAAGGTACTTGCCGTACCCAGTTTGGAACTTCAAGCAGCAGTATTGGGTAGACGACTGAAGAACGCTATCATTGAAGTTCACAGACACTATAAGCATTTGTTATGCACAGAGTCGGAGAAATTCTCGAATCAACTCACGAAAATTACTGGCGCTAGGTACCTACAAAATTAAATTCAGCAGACGTCGCAACAAGAACAACATATCCGGTAATTACAGCCCAGACAGCAGGTGGATAAAAGGTCCTAAACTTTTAGGAACAGCCGAAGAAGCCTGGCCAAAGCCAACTGAAATGGGCCCGACAGTCAATAAAGAAGAGCAGAAAAGAAAGTTTTGTATGGTTATCATCAAAATGAGACTTATAGACTTCAACAAATTTTCTAGTTATTTACGACTTCAAAAAACTACGGGTTGGGTATTACGATTTGGTGACGTGGTATTAATGAACTGACAGTGTCTGAACTTCAAAAGGCCGAAGTTATAATTTGTAAACTGGTTCAATTGTATCGCTAACTCCACGTCTTAATTCTGATGGTGTCTTATGTGTGTACGGTCGCATTGATTACGCTTTAGTTCACCACGTTGTGACCGAAGTCATTGTTATGTGGTACCATCACAAGTTATTTCATCAAAACGACGATCTTGTGGTCAATGAGGTAAGAAGGAAATTTTGGATTCCTCATTTACGTGCGGCTGTTAAACGTGCGAAATCTAAGTGTCAGCAGTGTAAAAACCTCAAAGACAAATAACGGGTCGATTGCCGATTGACCGCCTTCAGCCATATGTGAGACCCTTCACATATACGGGGCTGGATTATTTCGGCCTATAAACGTAACCATTGGACGCAGACGGGAGAAATAGTAGTGGAGGGTGCTAGGAACGACTAGTTCAGTCCAAGAAAAAGGTACTAGCCGTGACCTTGAAAGATGTTGCCCCTCAAGTCGAAACGTTACGTGGCCTACTTATAGAAGCCGAAAATGTGGTAAATAGTCGTCCACTCACTCATGTACCTGTCACACCTGAAACCCCAGATCCATTAACTCCCAATCACTTTCTGTTAGGCACCACCAATGCTATATGCTTCCGAAAACAATACAGGATAAGTCAACAACTGAAAAATCAATTTTGGCGTCGGTGGATCCGCGAGTATCTACAAACACTAACCAAACATACAAAATGGTTCACACCACAGAAACCTATCGAAATAAATGACGAAACCCTTCCGAGGAGCCAATGGAGAAAAGGAATTGTGACTGCAAGGATCGCAAAGACGGACAAACTCGAATTGTGGAAATACGTACTTCTAATGGAACTTTACGCAGACCAGTCTCCAAACTCGCGGTGCTGGACGTTTGTAGTTAAGTCGCGCAGGATCTTCACGAGGGGCGGGATGTCGTCGACCCATAGTGGCACCGCTACTATGGCAACACTTTTATTTTTAATTTATTCTATATTACTCTTATTATACCCTTCACCATAGGTGGAAGGGTATATATAAGTTTGTCATTCCGTTTGTAATTTCTACAATATTGATCTTAGACCCTATAAAGTATATATATTCTGGGTCCATATGAAGAGCGAAGTTGATTTAACGATGTCCGTCTGTCCGTCTGTCCGTCTGTGTGTTGAAATGGGTTTTCCGAAGAACCCAGACATGATGAGGACTTGATTCTTTTTTATTTCTGTTACATGTGATCCATTTCTGTTTGCTATTAAAAATCAGACAGATCGGTTAATAAATGGCTGAGATATTAGCAAAAAACCAGGACTACCTCTAATTTTTCCAGTAAAATCCCTTTGTTTAATAAGAGTGTGAAGATAAATACGTAGGTTAAATACGTTTCACAACTATTGTGAATGATATAAATAAAAAACAAATAGTAGTGTCGCCAACTTTTTTTTGCCTAGAAAATGCCAAATTTGACAAGAAAAGCGCTGAAACATATGGAAAAATATAAATTTGAGATTTTACATGACATATTATTTTGGATTAAAATTTTTGGACATTTAAGAAAAAATAAATGGGGATACCGCTTGTTTGTGGAGAGCTATGAGGTAGTAGATTCCAACGATGTATTCATCTCCTTCAGAATCACTCTAGGTTTTGAGTTTTGCATTTTAAAGAAAATTTATTTTTGAAATTCCACATAACATTATTTAAAATTAAAATTTTTGGACATTTAAGAAAAAAATAAATGGGGGTACCGCTTGTTTGTGGAGAGCTATGAGGTAGTTGATTCCAACGATGTATTCATCTCCTCCAGAATCACTCTAGGATTCGAGTTTTGCATTTTAAAGAAAATTTATTTTTGAAATTTCTCATAACATTATTTAAAATTAAAATTGTTGGACATTTAAGAAAAAATAAATGGGGTTACCGCTTATTTGTGGAGAGCTATGAGGTAGTAGCTTCCAACGATGTATTCATCTCCTCCAGAATCACTCTAGGTTTAGAGTTTTGCATTTGACAAGAAAATTTATTTTTGAAATTTCTCACAACATTATTTAAAATTAAAATTTTTGGACATTTAAGAAAAAAATAAATGGGGGTACCGCTTGTTTGTGGAGAGCTATGAGGTAGTTGATTCCAATGATGTATTCATCTCCTCCAGAATCACTCTAGGATTCGAGTTTTGCATTTTAAAGAAAATTTATTTTTGAAATTCCACATAACATTATTTAAAATTAAAATTTTTGGACATTTAAGAAAAAAATAAATGGGGGTACCGCTTGTTTGTGGAGAGCTATGAGGTAGTTGATTCATTCATCGTTGGAATACATCGTCGGAATCTACTACCTCATAGCTCTCCACAAACAAGCGGTACCCCCATTTATTTTTTTCTTAAATGTCCAAAAATTTTAATTTTAAATAATGTTATGAGAAATTTCAAAAATAAATTTTCTTGTCAAATGCAAAACTCTAAACCTAGAGTGATTCTGGAGGAGATGAATACATCGTTGGAATCTACTACCTCATAGCTCTCCACAAACAAGCGGTACCCCCATTTATTTTTTTCTTAAATGTCCAACAAATTTAATTTTAAATAATGTTATGAGAAATTTCAAAAATAAATTTTCTTGTCAAATGCAAAACTCGAAACCTAGAGTGATTCTGGAGGAGATGAATACATCGTTGGAATCTACTTCCTCATAGCTCTCCACAAACAAGCGGTACTCCCATTTATTTTTTTCTTAAATGACCAAAAATTTTAATTTTAAATAATGTTATGTGGAATTTCAAAAATAAATTTTCTTTAAAATGCAAAACTCGAATCCTAGAGTGATTCTGGAGGAGATGAATACATCGTTGGAATCTACTACCTCATAGCTCTCCACAAACAAGCGGTACCCCCATTTATTTTTTTCTTAAATGTCCAAAAATTTTAATTTTAAATAATGTTATGAGAAATTTCAAAAATAAATTTTCTTGTCAAATGCAAAACTCTAAACCTAGAGTGATTCTGGAGGAGATGAATACATCGTTGGAATCTACTTCCTCATAGCTCTCCACAAACAAGCGGTACTCCCATTTATTTTTTTCTTAAATGTCCAAAAATTTTAATTTTAAATAATGTTATGAGAAATTTCAAAAATTAATTTTCTTGTCAAATGCAAAACTCGAAACCTAGAGTGATTCTGGAGGAGATGAATACATCGTTGGAATCTACTCCCACATAGCTCTCCACAAACAAGCGGTACCCCCATTTATTTTTTCTTAAATGTCCAAAAATTTTAATTTTAAATAATGTTATGAGAAATTTCAAAAATAAATTTTCTTGTCAAATGCAAAACTCGAAACCTAGAGCGATTCTGGAGGAGATGAATACATCGTTGGAATCCACTACCTCATATCTCTCCACAGACAAGCGGTATCCCCATTTATTTTTTCTTAAATGTCCAAAAATTTTAGTCCAAAATAATATGTCATGTAAAATCTCAAATTTTTTATTTTTCCATATGTTTCAGCGCTTTTCTTGTCAAATTTGGCATTTTCTAGGCAAAAAAAAGTTGGCGACACTACTATTTGTTTTTTATTTATATCATTCACAATAGTTGTGAAACGTATTTAACCTACGTATTTATCTTCACACCCTTTTGTTTAATATGTATGTAGAATTTTGAGCATAACAACACATCCATGTGTTAAAATTCTTTTCTCTCTATTGACGATGATTTTGTGTGAGCTTCAATAGCTCAGTTGTCTAGACGCTGTGTCACAAATACTTTTTTTTTTCTCTAAGGCCGTGGGGTTCGAAGTTCAAATCTCGGTGAGGTCAATTCACTTTTTTTTTGTACATTTTTTTTTTATTATTTTCTTAAGACTTTTTTTTTGCTTATTTTTGTTTTTTTTTAACATTTAATAATTAATTTATATAAAATTTTATATTAATAATTAAAATTCTTTTCTTTCATCTCCACCTTTTATACACAAACAACAAACACATATAAAGATTTGTCATTTAAATAAAAACTAAACAAATCTCTAATGAACGAAGACTTTTATATATGTACCTCTATTGACGATGATTTTGTGTGAGCTTCAATAGCTCAGTTGTCTAGACGCTGTGTCACAAATACTTTTTTTTTCTCTAAGGCCGTGGGGTTCGAGGTTCAAATCTCGGTGAGGTCAATTCACTTTTTTTTTACATTTTTTTTTTATTATTTTCTTAAGACTTTTTTTTTTTTGCTTATTTTTGTTTTTTTTTAACATTTAATAATTAATTTATATAAAATTTTATATTAATAATTAAATAATCCATAAATAGGCTAAAAACATCAACATTTTTATAAAAACCCTCTGATACAAACAAAATACAAACGTTTTTATACCTTTCACCACGGGTGGAAGGGTCGCGGGTTCGTTAAGATTTTTTTTTTTTGTTTATTTTTTGTTTTTTTTTACATTTAATAATTAATTTAAATAAAATTTTATATTAATAATTAAATAATCCATAAATAGGCTAAAAACATCAAAATTTGTATAAAAACCCTCTGATACAAACAAAATACAAACGGTTTTATTTCTATTTTTTGCACCGATTTAAAAGAATTTATAAAAAGATTTTTAAACCATTTTATTTCTCACATATTAAGAAAATTTTATACATAATTTACCTTTGAGTGCAACTATTTTAGGTCATAACTTATAATAATTTATAAAAAAAATTATAAACTATTTTCCTTCAAATTTTTAAAATTAAGCTAAAGAAATTACAAACATTTCTAATAAAAAAGCGAAATAAAATCCTAAATGCAAATTTGCCAGCTAAATCAAACTATTTTGTAGAAATAAAACACATGCAGTTCTAGTGATTTCTTTTAACGATTTATTGAAATTCTTTTCTTTCACCTCTTAACCTTTTATACACAAACAACAAACACTATTATGACCTATGGATACGTCTTATATAGCAAAAGATCGAAAATCTTTAGTATAACATATTTGCTGAAAAACTCGGAAATATCGGTTCAGATACAAAAAAGTTATGCCCAAAACATACATTTTTTTAAAATACATATTTTCTGGAACCATAAATCTTCCCGAGTCCAAGTTTTATCTCCAAACTAAATGGTTAATTTCCTCTTAAAGGCGTCCGTATATAAATCTGTCCATTTCATATATGTCCATATATAAACTTCAGTTTTTTCCCAACCATGGTGAAGGGTATATAAGATTCGGCATAGCCGAATTTAGCCGCTCTTACTTGTTTTTCCATTTTTATTGCAACTTTGCAAATTTGATTTTTTTGTCTAATGGAATAATTGAAATAAACAACCAACAAAAACACACAACCAAACAAAATAGACCACACAACATCATCTATGTATAACATAATAAATGTAAATTGTTTTAAATAAAAGCCGCCTTGTTTATTTCTTCTGTCATCAAAAATCTTGTTTCGTTACAACGCAACACACATGTTTCTACTAATGTTGCTTCGTCCGTGTGTAGCATGAAAGAACACTCTTAAAGTTGCCAGTATGCATCTTTCAGACGGTGCTACCATACTCTAGTTATTTTAACCCGCACATATAAAAACGCTAACAAGGTGGCATATCAACACCGTTGATAATAAAACGCTAAGTATTAAGAACTAAAGTGTGGCTAACGTTCAGTCTATTTACATCGTGTGTAAAAAGTGTGCTATTAAGTGTTTTTCTGTAATTTTTAGTGCCTGTTATAAAAAAATAGAGCTATAAATAATTTCAAACAGTGTTTATTATTTTCAATATAGAACTCGATTTATTTAAAAGGTAAATAAATCAACGATTTTATAAAGGGTTAAAATTACATGGGAATGGGAATTTCCACCGAAAGGTCCACCAAGACAAAAAAAAAAATATTAAAAGTTCTTATATTTAATTAAGTTAATTATATTTTCACTTGCGACATCGTAAGTATAAAATTTAAAATGCAAATTTGTTCTTACATAATAATTTTTTTTATGAAGTGAAAAAATAAAGAGAGTTGCAAACTGTGGAGAGAAAAGTTGAAGGAAGATCAAAAAAAATTACAAAACACTAAATAAATGAACAATAAAAGAATGTGGAATGCTAGGCAACAGCGAAAAGCGTTGGCTAAAGGAAATCAGGAAATGATTGAAGAGAAAAGGCGGGATAATCGCATTTATTTTGTTTATTTTAATTAATACTACACAATATTTTTTCATATTACATATTTTTGTTAAGTTTGTATCTTGTTGTTGTTATGTGAAAATAAATACATTTAATACTTCCGTTGATTTAAAAACATTTTTACTAATCTTGTTTATATATAATTTCGTAAAAAGAACAACAGAAACAACGTAAATATCATGTTGGAAATAATGTCACATGCGACATGTCACATGCGAAAGTGATTAAAGTTAAATAAAAAAAAAGTATAAATCATTTTTGGGTAAAATCAAATCCACTTTAAAGAAACATCAATGCACAACATTCTAAAATTAGTCACATTAAAATATCGCTATGTTTCGATGCAATCGGCGTTTGAATGGTTTGCCTCGAAAAAAACTTCTGTTATTGACACATGCGAATATCTTGGTTTTTTGCTATTATCTTGAAAACAAAATATTGCACATAATCAACCTTAGCACCAGTTATAGGGAAAAGAATAGACACAAAGCAAATATGTTAAATTTTATCAAAAATATCGATTAAATTTTCATAAATGAATCTGTTCATTTATGAGATTGGTGGAGGATATTCAAAGATTCGGCACAGCCGAATTTAAGCCTTTCTACTTGTTTGTTTTTTATATTTGGTGTTGACATTTGTGATCTACGTCCTAAATTATATCGGAATATATTGGTCTCATGTCTGATGCATTTGTAGTGTTTTACTATGTTTTTATAACTTTTGAGGCTATTGTCAACAGAATAGAGTTATACTATATTTAATTTCATTTACTTATTCATATTCATAAGTTAATGTTTTATAACTACAATTTAATAACTCGCACGACTTTCTCAAGTTAAAAATGTCAGTAAAGATTGACAACTTTTACCATTAATATCTCCATTAATGTTTTTTTTTTTTGTAGATACATTACTAAAAGAAGGTGGTGAAACTTTAGATCATCTTTTCGACACGATGTGTGTCAAACTAGGAAAATATTTGCAAGAAATTGGTGTAGTACCTAAGCACATAAATGATATCGTCGGTCTTACAAGAGTAAGTGTTATAATAGCCTTGTTTTGTTGCTTATGTTTAACATGAAGACGAAAAAACAATTTAAGTATATATCTAATGCCAGCCATACACGTTACGACCGTCGCACACTATGTTTTTGTTATGTGGTCACTACAAAAATAAGAATAAACTAGAATGAATTTGGGTGTCATACACATACACGTTGCGACCGAGTTGTACAAACTGACAAAAAATCAAAATGTTTTGATTTTTCGTACAACCAAACTCATCAAGTTGTATCAACGGTTGTAACGTATATGGCTTGCATAGCAGTTATACGTAATGTATGTTGAAAATGTATAAAGAGAACACTTAATATTCCCAATGTCAAATGTTGTATGAGACTTTGTAATAGGTATAGGAACAAAACAAGCTTAACATTTAAGTAAATATTCATAAAAGAAATAAATAATTCTAAAAATAAAAATTTTATTACTATTTCAGGCTGGTTACCAATTTTGTCCACATCACGTTTCACATTATTTGGGTATGGATGTTCATGATACACCACTTATACCTCGCTCTTTACGGTTAATGCCCGGAATTGTTTGTACCGTAGAACCAGGCATTTATATATCTCAACACCGTTTCGATGTTCCCAAGGAATTCCGTGGTATTGGCATACGCATAGAAGACGACATTTTAATTACGGAAGATAACAAAGTAGAAGTTTTAACCGCAACATGTAAAAAAGAACGAACTGAATTGGAAAACTTACATAAATTACGATCAATGCAATAATAAAAGTTTGTAATAATTTTAAGAGGTGAACTTTAATTTAAACGCTTTAAAATGCATTCACTCTTGCTATAAAAGAGGACTAGTCAAGTTTAACCAAAATTGGTTATTTTTTCCAATGTGGAGATGTGAACATTTTTCATTTTGGTAAATTTTTGGCAATCAAATATATAAATTGGTTTTTCTGCGTGTTTAAATTTTAATGAACTGTCAAGAGTTTTTATATACGCGTTTATATTACGTTGATTTTATAACACTGTTAAATTTTTTTATAAAAGTATGTAGTTCGTTGTACAAATAAATTGGTTTTCTAGTAAAACAAGATACAATATCTTATAAACTACATTACTAGAATCAGACAAGTTATACAACAGTAATAGTCTTAATAGCACAAAAAAAGAAATAAATTAAAAAATTTATATATATATATATATATATATATACCTAGTACTTTCATAATTACTGACACACTGTTAGTCGCCCCCACTGTAAGAAATCCACCTGAACATACTCTCGTTACGTTGACAGTTTTTTGACAACTAGCATTTAAACTTAATTTTTGTGTAAAAAGTTTTTGTCGTGCGTTACTTTAAATTATGGAATGGGGAGATATTGAAAACCGTATTGTCGTAATTGGCCTAAAAAAATGTGGAATGCATGCGCGCGACGAAAGAGCGGACTGTCTGGCCCTTTATTGGGGTGCCCATTGGCTATATTAGGGAGAGAATAAGCTCTGGGAGAAATTTCCTAACTATTAGAGAAATTCTCGTGACCAACGCTAGGACAAGAGATTTATTTCCCTGACCAATGGGAGATTGGGGCGACTACTGCCCCTTGACATGAAGGTACTTTACTGGGCACTGCGATCTCAGATACAAACGGTATAAGAAGGGTCAATCGGACACTAATATTTGTAGATTTTGTGAATTGGAATCATAGACGTCGGCGGAAATTCTCTGCGAATGTTCCAGGCTTTGTGCTAGTAGACTAAGGTTTCTGGGTGACCGTCTCGTGTCGCCTTCTTAGCTACATATATATATATATATATATATATATATATATATATATATATATATATATATATATATATACCTAGTACTTTCATAATTACTGACACACTGTTAGTCACCCCCACTGTAAGAAATCCACTGAACATACTCTCGTTACGTTGACAGTTTTTTGACAACTAGCATTTAAACTTAATTTTTGTGTAAAAAGTTTTTGTCGTGCGTTACTTTAAATTATGGAATGGGGAGATATTGAAAACCGTATTGTCGTAATTGGCCTAAAAAAATGTGGAATGGAAACTGGAGACATTTATCGAACATTGCAGCCGCTCGAGGTTAGTCGTAGTTTTGTTTATCGTGCTGTGAAACTGTTTGGGGATACTGGTGGAGTAGCAGAACGGCCGAGATCTGGCCGTCCGCGCTCTGTGCGAACTCCCAGAGCCGTTAAAGCTGTACAGAATCGAATTTATCGAAATCCACTCCGAAAGCAGCAAATAATGTCGCGGGAGATGAATATATCTACTTGCGGCGGCGTTAAAGCAGAAACGGAAGCAAAAATCAAAAGCATTGATTCGCCAGTACGCAAAAAATTGCCACAGAAAAATTATGGTTACTGACGAGAAATTTTTTACTGTGGAGGAGTCGTTCAATAAACAAAATGATAGAGTCTATGCTAAGTCATCTCTGCAAGCAAATGAATTGGTTCCTAGAGTTCAGAGAGGTCACCTATGATGGGGTCACCAAGCTTCATTTCTGCGAAAAAGGTGTTAAAACTTCGGCAAAGGTGTACCAATCTGACGTTTTAGAAAAGGTTGTGAGGCCATTAAATAGCACATTGTTCAAAAGCGAGTCGTGGACCTTTAACAGGACTCTGCCCCAGCCCATAAGGCAAAAACCACTCAAGACTGATTAAAAAACAATTTACCAAACTTTATTTCTACTGATGATTGCCCATCGGGTAGTCCAGACCTGAATCCTTTAGACTATAAATTGTGGTCCGTTTTAGGAGGCATGGTCTGCACTACTTACCACAAAAATTTGGAATCGCTTAAGCGTGCACTTATCCGCGCAGTAGACAATTTCCCCATGGAGGTCGTGCGTACTGCAATAGACGATTGGCCGGTCAGACTTCGGTCGTGTTGGAAGGCAAATGGCGGCCATTTTGAATAATTTTTTTTTGTTATATTCTTAAATATTTAAAAAACCAAAATAAAAAGAAAAAATTAAAAACCTCTTGTTGTTTGTTTTTTATCAAGAAAAAACCGTGTGTCAGAATAATTGAAAGTACTAGGTATATATATATATATTTTGAAATGAAATTATTTTCCATTATTAACCGGAAGGATTGTACTTTCAAATAAAAAAAGAAATTTGAGAAAATATTCAGAAGTTTTTTTTATAGCATTTTCAAAAAAAAAAGTTATTTGGCGGACCCTATGCAATAAAAAATATTATAAAATATTTTTTTCAAAGAATTTTTTTTTATTTTTATTACTTTATACATATATTAAATTTCTTTTTTTTTTGTTTGTAATTAAAACAATAAACAAATTATATAAGCTTTTTATTCAAATTAAAAAAAAAACCGAAAAAACCGGTTGACCGGTTTTTTCTGCAGAAACCGAAACCGGTTTTTTAAAAATTCGATTTTTCGAAGAAAACCGAAACCGGTTTTTCCAAAAGGCCGGTTTTTCGAATACTCTATACGGTAACCATCTAACTTGTAAATGCTATCACTTATTTCTGGTACAAACCATGTTTCAGAAATGCATATCGCAATACCAGAACATTCAATAAGAAAACGATTCATGAATTTTAGGTAGTAAACTTTGCGAATTTATATGACAGATATTAAAACCCTCTTGCCGTTTAGCCAATATTCGAATCAAGTTAAAGTTACCATCACTAGAACCAAGTTGATTAATCAATACATTTGTCATCTTTATCGATGAGAAAAATGACTCTAAATTAAACAATTTTTAAGTAAACTTAAAAGTTGGTGGTAAAAAAAAGCCAAAAAACAAATAAATGCACAATGAATAAGTAAAAAAAGCATTAAATTAATGCGCAATGGATAAGTATTTGTAATTTACATGTTTGAATATATGTGAATTTAAGAATATTTTTTAACTTCCCAAAAAACCATTTTACGGACTTTCAGACACATATAGAATCATGAATTGTATGTTAGTAAAACTCGTGTCCGTCAAAGCTTGTACGTAAACGGAACATTAACAATCGGTTTTTCGAAAACACTACGTTTTGGCTCTGTTTACATGCCTTTTAAGCGGATTTCACCGTTTTTCATCAGTTTTGATTCCATAACAAACGGTGTTGTTTATTGCTTTAAAAAAAATAAATATTTAGCTAAATAATTAAAAATAATAGATCTCTTAAATGGCGCAACTATTGACTTGGAGTACTTTTAGGAAAAGTACTTTTTACAACGCAAATACTACTAGCATAAAACAGAAATAAGCAAATCACTTCATGGTATGCCAATTTGTATCATTAGCAAAAACACCATTGTAAATATCAGCTGAGCATAAACATATTTGTTTTTTTATCAGGTATAATAAGGTGATAATGGATGGAAATTGCTTTCTTCGAATGTTTTCTTTGTGTTGTTTATTATTTTCTTTTGTTTTAATAAATATAAAAAAAATAACATTTACTACTCAAAATTAATAAAAAATAGGCTAAATTTAGGTAAATATTCAAGCCCGTTTTTTATTTAAAAAATGAACGGACCGGATACGGCATTCTGAAATCGGAGTCATTCCGTATTTTACACGGCACAACGGTTCGAAAACGGTCCTGCAATGACTGACTTTCGACGTACTCAAATCCGTTTTTTACACGGCACAACGAATTAGTTTCGAATTTCCTTAAAATCCGTTTTCTGGTCCGTATACGGAACGGAACGTTTTTTTTAGGTTTTTATTGAAAAAGACTGCAGCCAATGCAAATAGTGAATCCGAAGATTTATCATCTGAATGCGTAAAAACTTAATAATTAATTTTTTTATAAATTTTTGCTTTAAAATAATGGTTGAAGACACTTTAAGGAACTTATAAATAACACTAATAATTAGTTTTTTTTTGAGCTTTAGAATTGTTTATAAAAATATCGAGTTTATAGTTCGCATTGATATCTCTACTAGTAACACTTAAGCCTATACGACACTTGCTAATTTATAGTTTTTTTGGCCATCAATGCAAATCATATAAAAGACACTGCCTTACTGACTTTAATTTGGCAGAATGCTATTTTTTCTATATGGTTGAATTCTTCATACTTATTATTAATTTTCACATAAGTTAGCCTTAGATTCAAATGGCACTACGTACCGCGACCAGCATAGGTTTTTTATGCTGCCTAGAGCTTCTCTAAAGGTCAAGCTACCGATGTAGCTAAGAAGGCGACACGAGACGGTCACCCAGAAACCTTAGTCTACTAGCACAAAGCCTGGAACATTCGCAGAGAATTTCCGCCGACGTCTATGATTCCAATTCACAAAATCTACAAATATTAGTGTCCGATTGACCCTTCTTATACCGTTTGTATCTGAGATCGCAGTGCCCAGTAAAGTACCTTCATGTCAAGGGGCAGTAGTCGCCCCAATCTCCCATTGGTCAGGGAAATAAATCTCTTGTCCTAGCGTTGGTCACGAGAATTTCTCTAATAGTCAGGAAATTTCTCCCAGAGCTTATTCTCTCCCTAATATAGCCAATGGGCACCCCAATAAAGGGCCTGACAGTCCGATCTTTCGTCACGCGCATGCCCATCACGGCTAGGAATCCACCCTAGAGTGAGGGAGTTGTTCCTACCAGAGAACTGCAAAATCAACTTTTTTCTTGATTTAATCATACACAAAAATTCTTGTTCACATTTAATAATTCAACAAAATTCACTGTAGAATAAAATTAGCATCATGTTACTGAACGCGCAATTGGGATCAGTGTGGACCATATGTCGATTATGTTTACTGCAAATGTAATCACTCAACAAAAAGTTAGCTTTGAATAAATCAGAAAAAACAACAAACAACGCATATGAGTTTATTCATAATTACAACAAAATAGAAACACACATTAGGGTGGGACTTAAACCCGCTTTTTTAGAATTTTTATTAGTAATACAATACTAAAAATATTCTTCTTTGTGAAATAAAAATATTTTTTTTAAAAAAAATTTAGGTCGATATCTCAGACTTGCCTAATCCGGAAAAATTCAAATATTGTCTAAATTCATCTATTTTGATTGGAAAATTAGGCAATATTTAACATTAACCGGATTGGGAGAGCCTGAGATATCGACCTAAATTAAAAAAAAAAATAAATTTCACAAAGAACAATATTTTTGGTATTACTAATAAAAATTCTAAAAAAACGGATTTGAGACCCACCCTAATATACATATAACATATATCAAAATCATCCCCTTTTTATAGATAAGAAACTATTTTGTTTTAATTATGAATACACACACACGTTGTTTTGTTTTTTTATTTATTCTATAATAATTATTTTTGACCCGAACGAACAAGAATACAATGAATGAAACAACCGTTGAAACCGTACGTTGGCGTTAAATAATATGAAATTGTTTCATATACATATATGCATTTCGTGTATAAATTAAATCATTAGTTACATTTAACAGGATGGGACTTAAATCCGCTTTTTTAGAATTTTTATTAGTAATAAAAATATTCTTCTTTGTGAAATATAAATATTTTTTTGGAAAAAAAATTCAGGTCGATATCTCAGGCTTGCCTTATCCGGAAAAATTTAAATATTGTCTAAATTTTTTTTCATCTATTTTGATTGGAAAATTAGGCAATATTTAACTTTAACCGGATTGGGCGAGCCTGAGATGTCGACCTAAATTAAAAAAAAAAAATATTCACAAAGAACAATATTTTTGGTATTCCTAATAAAAATTCTAAAAAACGTATTTTAGACCCACCTTAATATGTTTTTTTACCAAACCACCCCCTTTTTATAGATAAGAAACTATTTTGTTTTAATTATGATTACACTCATACACGTTGTTTGTTGTTTTTTCTGATTTATTCTACATCAAAACAATTATTGTTGGCTCGAATGAACAGAATAAAACAATGGTTTAACAACGACCGATGATTATAAACCAGTGACAAAACAATTTGCACATCGTTTGATTGATTTAAAATCATCAACGAATATGTGTGTTGGAGTATATTCAGCATTTGAACGCAAACACAATTTATTCTTGTGTTGATTGCGTATGAACGTTTTGCAATCAGCAAATGCAGTTCTCTGGTTCCTACCAAGTAGATTGAGAGAATGAATGCACTCCATTACCAGTCCAGAGGACAGCTCGTAGGCCATAAGAGCCCTGAGTGCTGCTTGACTGTCAGAAATAATGTAGAGGCGAGATCTAACGGCACCGCAGTCAAATGGAGGGATATTTGGCCATAGGAAAAGGACGCTGTAATCCGGGTTCAAAAACGCACGCAACCATGTCTATACTCGTCAGTTTTGAGTTATTCGTGTACCATACCTGTGCTTCCAAGACCTGTTGGTCAACATGCTTCTATCAAACAACATTAGGTCAAAATTTCTGACGAGAATCTGTTCCGGTAACATCCTGTCCGCGACCCTTGAGATCATCCATAAAGGTCTTGGCGATTCTCATGTGACCCCTTAGGTCGTCACATTTCGTGCTACCGAATTCTCTAAGTCCGGTCGAACCAACAATGGCCGCCCCCATTCTGAAAATGTGCAACACGCCAGCCGATAGATCCTCTTGAGAGTGTCCTTCGCCATTAATTGTTCCACCTTTAAATGACCAAAGAGCCTCTGGCAGGAATAGAATGCCCTGGTGGCCTTTTTGAACGAGTCAAGATGATCATTACATGTGAGAGATTTGTCAAGAGTTATGCCCAGGTACATCACCTTGTCCGAGTAGTCCATCTTTGTACCTCCTACAACAGGCATAGAAAGATTAACATTATTTTCGTTCGTAAAAGAATTTTACACTGAACCACGCATGAAAGATGTTAAAAATGTGAAACAAGTGTTTACGTTGGCAACATCATTCATCTGTTAAAAAAATAAATGAAAAAGACGCATAATTTTTGTTAAAAATAAAAAATGGATTTAAAGTAAGCATTAAACATTGGAGTAGTTGTTGCTTTGCAAGAACAAACCCGAATTTTAATGCAGTACATTGAAATATTAAAGGCCATTCTTGAAGAAGATAATAAAGAAGAATTTTTGGTAGACATAAGTATGAAATTCTTACATCTGCCGCTCATTTTCCTTTGTTGGATAATTTTTATTTCTGTTTATTTTCTGCAATGTCAGTTTGCTAGTGATGGCGCAAAGAAAACTGATTTTTTTTCATTTTTTTAGTGATGACACTTAAAATAACGAAAGATGTAAGATGGAACAAAATGAGAAAGGATCATCTTTTGTAGATGTAGAAAGATGTAGAACTTTTAGCCTGTATTATTCTTTTGGGAAGATGCTAATTTCTTTGCAAATTGATGAAAGATGTAGGTCAGTGGAAAAAGGCTTTAACTCGTAAAAGTTTTATTATATTAACACAGGTGTTTTTTAGGCTATTATATTGTGTATTTAAATTGAAGTAAAACGAGTAAAAAATTAAAATAATCTTGGAGGCAGATTATTTAATTTTTTTAATTAACAATCTGTAGTTTATTTACTGTTGTTTTTTGAAGCATTTTCTGTGTAATCGGCAAAGTGGTAAAATAAGTAAATATTTATTGAAAACCGAAAAAAGTATTCAAGAGAATCAAATGTGTCTCAGGAGTACTAAGGTACTTTTTGGAATCATCCGAGTACTACATATGAAAAAAAAAAATAATAGTTGACATTTTTTATTTTAAAAATACCAACATTTTTACAAGAAACGGGTTTTTAATATTTTATTGGGTTATTTTGTAACTACGTAAAAATTTGTCACGTTCAAATATGTAACACAAGTTGACTCACTAAAATATCAAAATTATATTTAGGTAAATTTTTGTATATACTTTAGGAAAATTTAACATTAATTCACTCTTCCTATCCTTAATATGGTAGAGTTGTATATTTCGATGTGACAATTTTGACTATAGTTACGGAATAACCCCATTAGAGCTTACGAAAACGAAAACTATCTGAAGAAGAAAAAGTAAATCGTTACGAAATTGTATGTTTCGTTTTTCACTTTCAAATGAAATTGAGGTCTGTGACATGGCTGATAGTAAAACTGAAAAATCAAAATACTTTTGTGACCTAAAAGACAGTGACAAGTTTAATTATCACATGCATTATAAATGTTTCCGAGTAAAAAAAGTTTAGATATAATCATATCTGGCCTTATCTTAAAATACATTATCATATATATTTACATATATCAGTATGCATTACCATATTTAATTATGTATTACATTAATATTTTTAGTCACTTTATATTGCGCAATATATTACCACATATAGTTTATATGATAAGATATGGTATATGGTCAAATCCCAAAAACAGTCCTATGACTTATACAGAAATATATACAGTGTGTGACAATACATTGGAAACTTTTAGCAAAAAATCGTTTTCCCAACTCAAGTGATCTAAAAATTATAATTCATTACAAAAACCAAATTTTTTCTTCTGTGTATCTTAAAATTATTTATGTTTTTATTAAAATAAGAAAAAAATTAACAAATATCAATTCAATTTCAGAATAAAATAAAGAAACTTAGAGGTATTAGTTTTTATGTATTTGGCATAACATTGGAAACTTTTACAATATTAAAATTAAAAGCTGCGAACACTTGCTGGTTTCAATATTTTGTTGGGTAACCATTATTTTTCAAAACAGCTTCACAACGTCTCGGCATTGAGTCAATTAAACTGCTGATAGTTTCTATAGGAATTAATTGCCACTCCGAAGTAACTGCAGCTATGAGACCAGCCTTGTTCGTGTAGTTTTTTGTTCTTATTTTTCGATCTACAATTTCCCATAGGTTTTCTATGGGATTGAGATCTGGTGATTGGGCTGGCCATTTCAAAACACTAACTCCATTAGATTGTAACCACTCAGTTACAAGCTTGGAGGTGTGTTTTGGGTCATTGTCATGTTGGAACCTCCAGACTAGTGGCATGTTTTCCTCTGCATATGGAAACATGATATCGTTCAAAATACTTTTGTACCCGATTGCAGTTAAAGTGTCCGTAACGACATGAATTGGTCCCATTCCTTGACCCGAAAAGCACCCCCATACCATAATATTGCCACCTCCAAACTTAACAGTTTTGTTTGTATACTTGGGGTTTAGTCTTTTTCCCTTGGGTCGTCTTACAAAAGTTCTGCCATCATGGCCTCTTAAATTATATTTCGACTCATCTGAAAAAAGAACCGTATTCCACTTCTGTCTAGACCAGTTTAAGTGCTCTCTAGCGAAATTAATACGAGCACATCGATTTTTTTCAGATATAAGAGGTTTCTTTGCAGGACGGTAGCAGCCAAGACCAGCCTCATTTGCTCGACGGGAAACAGTTCGTTGGCTTACTTTTAATTTAAGGTTATTAACAACCTCTCGAGGAAGCATTTTTGGATACTTTTTAAACTCTCTTGCTATTAAAAGATCCTGTCTTTGAGTGGTTTTGCGCGGCCTGCCGCCTAAATGTTGTGTCTTTACTGTACCAGTTTCACGATATTTCTTTATTATTTTTGAAATAATAGATTTATTCATCGAGTATTTTTCACAAATACTCTTTTGCTTAATTCCAGCATAAAAATCGTTTATTATTTTTAACTTTAGTTCTTCACAAAATTTAGTTTTAGCCATTTTTAATTTTTTCTTTGTAATTCGTTATAATTTGCAAAATAAAAGTAATTAAAAAAAAAAAACATTTAACACAGAAACTTCCAAAAACATTTAAAATTAAAATAACGGTAAATTTTTGATAAATTTTGTTTACATTCTCTTTATTTTTCTTTCTTTATTCAACTTTCGCACAGCAGTTTCAAAGTTTCCAATGTTTTGCCAACAACAAAAAAATAACATGCCATTTGAGATTATATTTTTTTCTTTTGCAATTTTTTTTATGCTTTAAATTTATTATATTTCTTTAGATTACACTCTAAATATTTATTTAGCAAAAAAAAATTTAGAAAATGTTGTATTAAGAAGAAAATTGTCTAAAAGAGATGTGCGAAGCAATAAAATCTTTTAAAGTTTCCAATGTTTTGTCACACACTGTATATTATATATGGCTTATCACATATAATTGTATATGCTAATATTTAAAATATAATAATATATGGTCCATTATTAAAAATATTTTTTAATATGTTATGAGATATAATTATATATGATTCAATATGCTGTCCAATATAAGAATTTTGTTTGTTATATTATACGATATAAATATATATGGTACAATATTTGCAAACAAATTTGAGATATTTTTATAGTTACATATCTAGAGTATTTTATAGATATAATTCGAAACACAGCCAGGGATTTATATTTTTTTGTATTCAATTTTCTATATTAATATTTCTTGCAAAACTTTAAAATTTTAACCCATTACGGGACAACAAGACCTAAAAATTTTTGATAGAATATAAGATATAATTAGTTTATAATAATCTAGGTACATACATTTGTTTCCAAAAGTCCTACAAGTGGTGAAAATTTATATATATTTTTGTTGTTTGTTTTAAATGTTGTAATTATTTTTGCATATGTCCATAAGATATGATTATATATAAAATATATATGATTATAAAAAATATTACATATAGTTAGATACATCACAAATTTTAAATCCCATTTCGAAAAAATTAAACTTTTTTCCATTAAATCTTAAACTTAAAGCGCTGGACCACGATTCGCTAATTTAAAAATTGCTAATTTGTAATTGGAATTATAAAAATAAAGTAACAAGTAAAGTGATAAAATTAACCAACTATAAAATAATAAGTGTTTTCGACGTACGTTACCGCGGGTGCCCGTGGGAACCCAATCTTATCAAAAAGCGATTCTTGTAACGAAAATTGGATAAATGAGAGCGTTCATGAGAAAGTAATTGTGTTGCTCTTTTTATCAGAACTTACCCGTACTTTTTTCCAAGTAAAATGGTAAAACTAATTTTCACCTGCTGCTAATAAATCAGCTGTTTTGTATTTGTTAACAAAATTAAAGTTAAATAAAAAGTTTACAATAAAGAATTATTTTTTTCTTAATAATGGAAAATACATTTGAAAATCAACTACTTACGTTGACATTTTAAATAAATTTTTTAATATGAATAAATTTGACGTTTATTTTTGGGTCTGAAATGTAGTTTTGTGCGTTCGCAGTATTTTGGGCATTTTTATATCTTTGTGCGAGATTTTTTTGCTTACACTCATTTTACCAGACTTTACCCAAAATTACCATCCAGCAAATCATTTTATCAACTACTTACCAGCCTATTTACTCGCTTGACTACTTTTGTAATGAGTACAACAAAAGTAATTAAGCCCGTAAATAGGCTGGTAAGTAGTCGATACTATGAAAGAGATATCTAATTTAATATCTACCATTTTCAATCGTTTTGAAGATATCATTTCAACGATTTTGTGTTTGCACAAAGCATATCAATAGTCGAAAAGAAGTTATCATTAAAACGATTGAAATAAAAGAGTTACAGGAAGCAATTATATCTTCAAAACGATATCTTCTGATCATTATCTTTGTAGCAGATCAGGAGCAACGTTAAGGTATCCTCCATTTTTTATTTGTTCATAATCAATATGTATTGTTTGATTTCTAGTACCACACAAAATTCGAAAATTTGCCAAACATCGAGATGGCCAAATAGCTAGGTTTTGGGTGCGCGGCTTGTTTTATAAAAATTTTGTATATTAGGTTTGTTTTTTTCGGATTTAATATAAATAGTCCATACAAATTTAAGTACATATAGACTTGTTAAGTAGTTATAAATATAGCTACTTAAAAATTAGTCTTGAAATTTGTTTGCTTTTCTCTTTTGAATGTAAACAAAAATATTTGAAAATTTTTGTGTTTTTTATTTAATAAAATATTAAAAACTACAAAAGCTAACAAATGAATTATGTGTTTGTAAGTGAAGCTAGAGCAGAGCAAATATAATTCTTCTATTTCGCGATCCCGCGCAGTCCATATACGAACGCAGCTTTCGTACAAAGGCGGCCCCAATTGTTCAAATAGTATTTGTTTAAAAAATAAAGAAAAGTCAGGTTAGTAGGGATAGTCGTTTTTTTACAAGTAGTTATAGATATAGATGTAAAATTCGAAAAAAAACAAACCTAATAAGTATTGTACTGTACGAATAAAATAGAACAAAAAACAAAACGATCATTTTATAAACTCTTATTAATATAAAGAGAAATGTTAATATTACTATACTGTAATAATTTTAATATTTCTGATTTAAATTAATTCTGTATTGTACTTTTTTTTGCCAATAAACAAGCTTAGGCGCGTTGTGGCATCACCATGAGTTTTAACAAATGTGTTTTCTGGATCATACACAAACGGAACCGGAGCTGAAAGTTAAATTTATTATATTAATTACTCAAAAAACAAAAATACAAGTTCCTTTTACTGAATAACGTACTTTCCTTAATACTGACATAATCTGCAAATAAATCAACTTCTTGTTTATGAATTTGTGTTAAAAGTAAACATTTAAGATCGCTTAAAATTTCCAAAAGAAACATCACATCGACTGGCAACCAATATGGAAATCTTTTGCAAACATCATGAGCACTTAGACCATTGCGAGCTGTACATTCAGACAGTATACTGCCTAGCCATCTGTCCAAAACTCTTCGATTAATAGAACCGTTCAATCGTATCCAGGGAACTGGTTGCATTGCAAAGATATCCCTTAAAACAAACACGGAAATTATTTCCTAAAATCATTTTTGCTAAGACAGCACAGTTTTAGCAATTTACCTTTCTTTGGGACTAATACCAGCAATTTCTTTCTCTGCTGCATCAAAACGTCTAACAGGCTTTGAGGAACGCCTCTTGGATGAACAAGTTGCTTCTTTACAATCGTCATCATCGCTTGTTGTTTTACACCGTTTAGCTTTTGTTTCTTGACTTTCATCTTTATAAGGAGTTGTCATTTGATAGTACGACCTTTTAAGAGCTTTCGTGGAACCACCCACGTTCTCTCGGTCTAATCGTTTTAAATTAAATGTGTGAACTACCCATGAGCGTATATGATGTTTGTGGACATACAAAAACGAGGCAACGCCTGCTCGTTTTATAAGAAATTCTGATGAAAGAAATTTCAAGGCCTTTAGAAGAAACTTTTCATAAGGGAATTCAGTCTAAAACGAAGCGAAATTATTAAAAAAAAAAAAAAACAAAATATTCATTAATCTAGTGTTTATATTCGATATTTTAAGATTTACGGGCACATTTTGTTTGTATGGAGAATTGAATGCGATTTTAAGTGTTAAATTCAAGAAAAATTTCAAAGTTAACTGTTCAGCCGCTGAACTTTTGTCAATTTGAAGGCTTATACGGACGAACAGCAAAGCCGTTACTTCGCCTTTTCCCTGAATTTTTAACTTACAATCGCATTTAAACAAAAATTTTCCATTATCTAAATTTGGGAGTGGTAATGTTTTAAAATACAGAATACCGACCAATAACGGTTTTTAACCAAACTGTTCGGTCGAACGCTATAAATCTATTTGTAGTTTTATTTTACCATTAAATCAATCACAGATACGCCAAATTCATGTTTCTCTATAAAGTCATGTATTTCCTCCAGATGCTTTTTTTCCATTTCATTGAAGCCCAAATCATTCAATTTGTGTTTAATTTTATCTAAATTGTTATCAGTATACTGCCAATATGAATTGCTTGAAAAAAAAAAAATTCATGTTTTTGTTAACCAGTATCTGTTTTGATCATTTACTTACTTTAAAATTTTTTCTAATATCGCTTCTCTTTGTAGATCAACTTCGAGTATTTTCTTGGGTACATTTAAAACTCCATTGTGACTTACAGTATCTATATCATTTCTAACATCTTCATTAATTTTTATTTGTATGGTTGGTAAATTGACCACAAATACGTCTTGGGCTCTAATGACACGTTCTTCTTTATTTAGCGTTGGTTCATATTCTTCCGATTTATCAAAATCATCTTCGGAATTGGCATTAAAGATTAATAAATCGTTGCATAAATGACTCCAATCAATGGATTTTGTGACTCTTAAATTATTTGAATATTTTCCCAAGTCTTTTCGTTCATTTTGGGACTCTTTTTCATGCCAATACGATTCCAACATACGAACCAATGTCAATAGATTGGAGGTATAAACTTTCATCGATAACCCACTCGTAGCGAGATTCAAGAGTTTTTGTGGGGCCATCTCTGTTAAGGAATTCAATATTGATTTTTTTTCTTCAACAATGCGTCCGATTTCAGTAATGTAGTCCAGAGATTCAAATATGCACTTAAATGGACATTCAATGACTGTGTAACCATCTTCGTCTACACGTTGAAGCTTGCTAAAATTTATCTCAATTTCTTGTTCCATAAAATCTAAAGCACAGAAAAAGTGCAAATATCTAGATGGAAGTTTTGATATCAAATCATACGGTGAATAGTGAATTTTATAACTTAGATTAGCTGGATGAAATTTGACACGATCCTAAAATTAAAGGAAAAATAATATATGTATATATAAAATTCGAATTGCCGAATTTAACCAGTTTTGGTTCCAAATGGACCAATTAGATTTGTTATTATAATATATATTTTTTTAATAAGTTATCCCGTGCCGGTCAAATTTTATATGGAAAACAACAACAAATGTGTTGTAATTTTTGTTCGGTTTAAGATCACAAAATCAAAAAAAAAAAGTTCTAATTAGAATTTACATTTAATTAATACATTTTCAAGTGCTTTCATCAGATTGTTTCTAGTCTTTACTGTAGACTTAAGCCTCAACGACGATGTGGATAAATTTCGATCAAAATTTTTCATGAGCAACTAGGCTCACTTTAATCTCAGCGGCCACGTCAATAAGCAAGATTCCTGGAGGCCGGAAAATTCTTGCATAATTTATGAAACACCATTACATCCTTTTAAATTAAAGCTTGCATTTTGGTTTTTATTGTAACCTCTGTTAACCGCGATGTCTTCAAATGTTTACACAGGTTTCATTGACAATCGGGTTTGTCTTTTTAAATTCAGAAATAATAATAAATATTCAGGAAACCCAAAAAAAGATCGTTTCTATTCACGTCTATTAATGGCGATTTCCGTATAACGAACAAATAAATCCTGATATTTTAAAATTAAATAAAAACATTATATGAAAATTATATATAACTTTACTCGATCTTATTTTAATATTAATATTCAATTTTTATATTTTTTATAAAAAAAGTGTAGAAACTTATTTTTTATCTACACAACTTTGAACTTTTTTTAACAGAAATACAGCAAATTTTGTAACAATTTCACGCTCTTAACCTTGGTTAAGAAAAATTGCGGTTAAATGCAAACTCTAGCTCAGTCATGCAGACTGAATTTTTCTTACCGGAAGTTGACGATATGGATTTGGAGGACATGTGATTCCACCACGACGGTGCCACTTTTGAAGGATGCCTCCCTAGCACGTTTAATTTCGCCAGTGGCATAAGAAAGAAATTTTAGATATTTAGTTATTAATTTACAATTTAATATGTGACCATGTTTTACTTTAAAATTCTAAAATTTATTAATTATTTATTAAGTTAATTAAAATATTTTTTATTTAACATGAAAAATAAATCGCTGGATATAGCGGGAAAATCGCTAAAATGGCAACCATGTACCATTCAGTGTAGCGATCAGCGATCTAATACAGTAAGCTAAAATTAAATAGTCGCATTTAGAGTTTTCCGCATATTTTGTTGTTTTGATGTTTTTTGTAAACAAACTATGAAATTTGTATAACAACAGTATTGTTGCAATCAGCTCCTTATAAAAAAAAAACATTTCACATTTTTCAAAAAAAAATAAAGAGCTAACTATATTATACTTTTGCTAGCTTAAGCAAAAGGCGAATACATGAAATCAAATGTGTATAACTATATTGTACTTAACAAACTTTTCGTTAAGTTTCGTCAAGTGTCATTTGCTTAAGTAAATAGCGAAACTGACCGCACTTTACTTAAGGAATCAGCTGTTTGTAGAAAAACTCTTTATAAAAAAAAAACAAGTTGCAATGTACGCGGAAAATAATTTTATAGAAAATTCAATTGAAAATTATAAAAAACAATCGCACATGTATGATAAAAGGGATGGTTTTTGTTATTGTTTTTCGATTGAGATGCAGGCACTGTTGCATTTTTTAGTACTTTTAATTTATGTTTTAAATCGTTTCTTTAAATTATTAAAAATAAATATAGATTTATTCGTTAGTTATAAAATATTTATAAATTGTACATATTAAATAATATTTTTCGAAAAGAAATATAAGAAGAAGGAATATAAGAAGAAAAAAATTTCTGCCAAAGTACAAATATTTGCAACTAAGTGTTGTAAGTATTTAAGTTTAAAAAGTACGTTTTAGCCACCCAAAAGTCGTCAATAAGTTGATTAAGCATTTGACAGACTTTTCGTTAATTTTTGACAGTAGCTTAAGTTAGCAGAAGTATAATATAGTTAGCCCTTAAGAGCGAAATTTAAATAAACGCAGTATTTTTCAATTGGTTTTAATATTTGGTGTATAAAACAACTAAAAATTATTTTTTAGTATTATTTAATGTTCCTAGAGATCATGGGTAAAGGAAAATATATTACACCTGAGGAACGGTCTCAAATTAGGGCTTTGGATAAAGGCTCTTCAAATAGAGAAATAGCTAAACGATTTTTAAGATCAGGACACCTAGTTCCTACTAAGCTTACAAAATAATACTGTACCCAGAAAAAATAAAAGAAACACAAAACTGACCAAATTCCAAATTGGTCAAATTAAGGAAAACTACTAAAAATAAGCTTTATGCTATTAAAATTATACAAAAACTGACACATGCTGTTCGAAAACGTCGAGTTTAAAAAAAAAATCAAAACAGGAAATCAGTCAAAGCACCACTATTAACACCAATTTGTGAGGCACGCAGATTAGACTTTGCAAGATATACCATAGCATGGACAAAATTAATTAGGTGGCCCTGATGGGATCAGTCATTACTGGCATAATCTGCATCATGGTTTGGGGTGGTTTTAGCTATTATAAAAAACTTCGTTTATGTTTCATTTCCACGAAGATGAACTCCGAAAAACTTATGTGAAAATGTTGGAAGATATTCTGCTGAGCTATTTTTAGGAAAATATGGACAAAAACATGTCTCAGAGGTCGCAAAATTTTTTTCATCGGCTTTAATCCCAATTCTAGACTGGCCTGCTAAAAGCCCGGACTTGAATCCGTTAGAGTCTTTGGGGAATTCTATCAAGAAGTGTATATAGCCAACGAAAAGCAATATAACACAGTTAAGAAATTAAAGGTGTCCACCTCGCACAGGGCCTAAAAACAATAATTGATACGTTTTTAGTGTTGTTTTTTAAGAAATATTTAAGTTTATATATTTGAATTTTTAGATATATGCATCAAGAAATGTTTTAAAATTTAACAATTTTAAACATTGAAAACGAATTAGTTAAAAATAATATATATTTGATCTATTAGTAGTATTAAACTTTCTCAATTTGATCTTCAAAATCAATCGAATGTGTGATATTAAATCAAATTTATTATTTTACAAATATTTATATATTTTTTTAAATAATTGTTCTTTTGGGTCCCTGATTTTAAATTGAAATAATTTCCGCTTACTTAATTTTAAGAAAAGTCTGAATTTTTTGTTTATTAAGAAAATAAATAATAAAAAAATGTTTTAAAGGCTCCCTATCTTTAGCCTCCCCCTAACTACGCCAATGAATTTTGTTTTTCGGTGATTTGACTTGACCAGCCAGATCCTCCGAGTGGACTGTCCCGAACTTCTTTCACTGGGGATATTTAAAGTCCTTGGTATACGCGAACAAGTCCCACATCTTGAAGGATGAATAGAACTACATTCGGGCTTCAATTGACAACTTGACACTACAAAATTATAATTAATTTAAACAGAATGTATAAGTGCGAATAAAATTCATCAATTAAAAAAAGTTATTGTGCAAGAAAATCAGATGATATTAAACATTTACCGATTATTTTTGTTTATAATGATAATCACATGACTTTAACAAGGCTATAATTTTCTTCTATGTTACTTTTGTTGCTTCAACTCAAGTAAAGCAAATATTTTTTGTTCTACTTAACGTACAAAGAGTATTATTCTATTTCTGACTGTATTTCCATTTGGTATAGTTTAGCATATAATTGACTAACCATGTTGAAATTAAGAAATATTGTTTAATTTTTTTTCTTCGCTTGTATACCTATTACCATGATCCAAATTGTTTAGATAATAAATAAAAATTAATGATAATAATATAAATAAAAATGAGTATATTAAACTTCAAGAACACATTTTTTAAAATAATATTTAAAAATGTAGTAGAAAATGCACCTTTAGGCCCAGTTTTTGGGATGTGAGTTAAACTTGGTTTAGTTAAACCGAAAACGAATTTTGTCAGCCATTTCCAAGTTTATGAACATAAATTTGTCGGAACAACTTTTCATTGCATAGAAGTTTGGTCTTCATTGAAATAAAACGACACAAACCATATTTCAAAAGCAGTTTTCCAGTTACAAAAAATCTAAAAGATTTTCTAGAAGTGTTTTACGAAGCAAAGGTAGAGAAACGTACCAGTATCTTCTGAAATCTATTACATCACAACATATTGAATGTTGTCTTTTCTGATAGATCAAGGGCGTCCAAGCCCTATGCGCGTGATGCTCATTTGTTTGTGTAAAAGCGCTTAGCTATAGGCTGTGTGTTTTAATACACATAGAGCACTCAGCAATAGCAATACGAAATACACAAACAACTTTGCTTATTAGTTATTTTTTTTTCGTTCTTCACTGTATACACGCAAGTGCAAAGCAACAACACTTTCGTATGCTTTGCTGGTAAACATTGACGACAGCGATCATCAATGTAGATTTTGTTTTTGTTTAACGTATGATATGAAATGTTTTTTTTTCTTTTTTCTTTGTATGTATTGGTTTTTACAATAAAAAATATTAAATAAAAATTAGTTATTCTTTAAATGTATTAGTGTTTACTCTTCCAAAAGAAACTTTTGGGCACCCCTGTGATAGATTATAAACTACATCGTACCCTATGTTTTGTATATATTATATCGATATCTATATTTTAATTATATGTAGGGTTTTCCAATATGGGCGGGATGGGCTCATCAACGTCGATCCAAGAAAAGAACGGACCAATGACGCCGCTGCACCAAAGAGTAACTGTTTGTGAATGCAATTTTGCTTGTTAACATAGCCATTCATTACCACTACCCACAACATCTCATGGTTTTGAACAGGCTTATATATCAAACACTCAAAGAATAAGGGTTATATGAAACTACTCTTCCACAGTTAGTGAATGGTTACCCGTACAAATTAGTCTTTTCGATCTATTTTTAGAATTTCCCCTGGTAGTCCATGGAAGTATGACACTGACTGATAGTCAATATTTCGAACAGAAAAAATCTATCAGTGTCAAAATAACATATGATTTAAAACTTGTATTTGGACCACCCTGTATATTCGTCAAATGAGGAAGCTTGATACCAACGTTTAAAAAGTTACTATTCAAAAAGTTTTTTTATCTTTTTACTATTTCTTTTACTATTGTTCTGCAAACAATTCAAGTAACTAGAGTAGAATCATCTGTCTACTACTCAGTTTATACAAAGTTATCAGTCATTGTTTTCGTCTGATTTATTTTTCTTGTGCAACTAGTACTACTACAAATAAAATTTTTGTAAGTACCCTGTAGAAAATGTCGATAGTGAAACTGTACTGATTCACTATTGATTTTGTCACTAGTACTACTGACTTATTATGCCCCAGCCAACGCCTTCTGCTGTAGACATTTAACATGTGCGTGTCATTGCGAATCTACACAACTATTGACTAGGTGCTGACATTGGAACCAGAGATTCACTAGTACATTTTAGTAATTCTAGTCTACACTTTAGAACTTTTTACTTGATTTCCACACAGATTTAACAGGTGCATTTATTTTGTAAAATTAGATATTTCATTAATAAATTTTTTTTTTATAAATTTTATTAAAGTAAAAAAAAATTTCGTTTCAAAAGACTGCACAAAATCATCAACAGGCTCCGTAAAATCTTCATCAGGCTCCACAAAATCTCTAGAGTTGCAATTTTCATTAAAAATTGTTGCCTCTTGTTATTTTTGTATAGCAAAAACGTAATCTATAGGTGATTCTGAGAAATTTTGCTCAAGAGATCATAGCTCTAAGTCGGATTTGGAGCCCCCCAAAATTTCAAAATAGAAATTTTTCCATATATACATAGAACAATTTAATTAAATTCGTCATAAAATCGGATAGAATTATAGTAGTTTTCTCAATCTGGGCTTGTTTGAAAGGTATTTTTATCACCTTTCAGAATCTGTGTTGATACCTGGCAGCATTGTTCAATTGAACAACTTTGTAACACTGAATAATGACGTTACAAAATAATGACGTTTACCAACACTAAACGTTGCCAAGCTTGCTTTTCCTTCTTCCTTAAACGTTCATCGTGCAATGCGCACACAGTTTGCCAAAATACTTAAATAAAAACTCGGTTATCACAGTACCAATATTTTTTTTATTTTTAAATTTAGTGTGACAATCAAAGAGTGCAGTGATAATATCAAAGTTATTATGGATAATCAAGAACCATCAACATCGTCTGCGGTGTCTTCGCAAATGGAAGCAACAACATCAACAAGTTTTGACTCTAGATTGACTAACATGCTATTGTTGTTTTTGGTTTATCAAGTGATTTAAATGATGTTAGTTTGCTTACTAAATGTGACATTTTAAAATATTATTCTTTTTTTAAGTGATCGTGCTAAATTTGAAAACAAAATGTTCTCGTATAAAACTTTTACTCCTCACGTAACAGATAAATTGATCCAAATTTGGTGTAAATTAAATATTGAAATCATTAATAGAAAGAGTGTTTTAAAAAAATTAACTGGTTTGCTTGATAAATACCAGAAACATGTACAACATAGAAGC
The DNA here is from genome assembly GCA_949748255.1 of Eustalomyia histrio. Taxonomy (NCBI): domain Eukaryota; kingdom Metazoa; phylum Arthropoda; class Insecta; order Diptera; family Anthomyiidae; genus Eustalomyia; species Eustalomyia histrio. The sequence continues at coordinate 109,038,919 of OX456525.1, read as the reverse complement.
AAAAGAGATGAATTTAAAGCATTTGTTGATTCAATAAACGAATTATTTTATATTGGCAAATGTAATTGCAAATTAAAAACAACAGAATACTCGTGTGGATTGATTTTAGAACATCTAAAAGAATTTATGATGGACCAGCATAATGATAGAAGATTCACAATACCTGTATATACGGAAGACGTTGAAGAAGTAGCTACAACAACACCAACACTTACAACTGGTACTGATGATCCAATTACACATGGATGAAGATGAAAATGAAGTAACAACTGTTCAAATGAGACGAGGTCATTATACTCAAACATACGATGCCTTAAATTTTGCTATGATGTGTAATATATTCGGTGTTTCAGATAAGAGTCGCTTCATGTTTAGAAACAGCTTTATTCGAAGATATAAATTTTAGAGATGTTCATGGTAATCTTGTTATTATGGATAAATCAAAAGTGGCTGGAGAAAAAGTTAAATCTAGAGATGCGATGCTTCGTACACAACATACAAATACTACAGAGATATTTAATTACAAACTTCATACCACTATGGTAAAAAAACCGCATTTAGTTGTTCTGAAAGAGCCCTATAATGAGTTACTTGGATATGTAAATTTGGGTAGTCAAGAAGATGCAAAAACCAAACACAGAAAACTGAATGAATTTTTCAACAATAAAACATTAACAGTTGATCAATTAATTGGCATATGCAGTGATGGTGAGCCAGCAAATACTGGAACAGAAAATGGTGTTTTACGATTATTTGAAAAACAGTTAAATATACAAATTCACTGGTTTATATGTCTGCCTCATTTCAATGAACTGCCATTTCGTCATTTATATGAAGCATTGGACAAAACAGTCACCAGTGGACCACGAGCAGCAAGTGGGAAGTTATTCAAAGCTATTCAAGAATGTGAGAAATTGCAGGTATGTAACACTTTATTTTATTTAATATCATCATTTATTATCATTATTTATTGTCATTATTTTACTTTTTCGATTGGAATAAAGTTAAAATAAAATAATTGCATTTTAATTGATCTAAACGTTTCATTTTTCAGGTAGTACCTGATTTTGATCCAATACCACTGGAGAATGTGCCTGCAATAATGGATTATGAACATGAGCTCGAACTATCAACAGATGTTAAATATTTATATCAAATAGCTAAAGCAATTTCGAATGGTATTGTTCCAGTTGATTTAGCTAATATTAAACCAGGACCAATTGCACATCCTCGTTGGATAACCAAAGCAAGTAGATTCCTACGATTATATGTAACAACTAATGCACCATAGACCAATTTCAAAACTTTGGCAGTTTATATTATTACAGTTTATGTGCCAATGTACTTCAATATGAAGATTTATAACTCTGTTTTGTACGGCAGTGCACTTTTATTTAAATTTATACGTTGGACACGATACTTACAACCAAACTTTCGTAATATTGTAGATGGTGTAATTCAAATCAACTCATATTACGCACATCCAGAAAATATCTTATTAACATTGTTATTTGATGATCGAAAAGCAATACGGGATAGAGCTATCAAAAAGATTTTACACTATCGAGAAAAATTGTACGATCCAACTAAACTCAGAGTTTACAAAAAATATATCTTAAATTTCGATGCTACCGATTATGTCAATATGGTTGATATGAATAACGACGATATATTAGTTGAACCAGCATTTACTCGACAGATTCCATATGATCACTTGGTAGAATACTTAGATTTCGATTAACCACCACTGGCTGATCCACAAATTCCAATGCACATACAAGGAACAGAAAGACATGAAGGAGTTATGGCAGTGACATTAGAAAGTCGTAAGAAAACCACGTTAAAACATTAAATTGTAGGTCGAGAATAATATTTAAAAATAAATTTAATAAAAAATGTAATGTAAAAATAGTGTTTTTTGTTGAAACCTTAAAAATGTTGATTTTTTCAGATTTTCCTACAAAAAGGAGTTCGAAAACAAAAAAATTGATCGTAATAAAAGTTGTTGGAAATTATCTGAGCTTTCATAATCTGCAAAAAAAAATCTCGAAAAAAAATCGAAGAAAATTCAGAATTTATTAGTTAAAAGTTCATTTTAGGCTATTTTTCGACAAAAAATTCCCAGATTTGGGAACTCTAAATGGGTCAAAGTGGGATTTTTCAAAATTTGACCCTACTGGTTAAAAGTCGGGACATCAAAATTCGTTTTAGAGGTATGGCTCCTTCGGTAAAGTTTCTTATTTTGATCCCTAGAATTCGATTTTCCTTGTACGTGAACGATTTTTAAATCGACCCGCCCTAATATATATATGTAGCGGAGCCCGCTACGTTGTTAGCGTAGAAAAAGGTTCCCGGCTAACGAGCTAACGCCCGGGAGTACACGGAGTCCCCAGATAATTACACGGAGTCCCAAAATTTTACCATGTCCCTGGCCAATATTCTAAGATATACCTCACGAATGAGTTAGCCCATACTTTAGATAACACATATTTAAAATTTCAGATTTTTTACCTTTGAACCCCCATTTTTACCATGTATCTGGCTAAAATTCTAAAATGTAGCTGATCAATAAGTTAGCCCTTACTCCAGTAAACATATTTTTAAATTTCAGGTTTTTAGCTTAATCGGAGTGGGTAGCCCGTTAAGGGGGACTTTCACCTTTTTGCCACTCCCCGTAGACATTTCCAAAAATCCGACCTTGGTGAATGTCTACACCGGAGGAGGAACTTTTGTACCAAATTTCAACTTCGCAGCTCCAGCGGTTTTGGCAGGACGTAAAGGGTGAGAATTTTCCCCTTTTCTGCCCCTCCCCATTGGATTTTCCTCGATACTATAGTTAAACTTCCTAGGTACAGCGGTTTGGGCAGACATTTCACCCTTTCAAAAGAAGCTTATCAGTAAGTTAGTCCATACTCCAGGTAATACATATTTCAAATTTCAAGTCTCTAGGTATTTCCCTGTATGCAGGCCGTTAAGGGGAATATTTTCCACATTTTTGACCCTGCCCCTAGGAATTTAAAAAATTCTACATTCACCTAAGCTGGGACCTATATACCAAACTTTAACTTCCTAGTTGTAGCGGTTTTGGCAGGCCGTCAAAGGGAAATTTTTATCCTTTTATGCCCCTTCCCGTTGAATTTTCCAAAAATCACTGGAGGAGGAGCCTGCATACCAAATTTTAACTTCCTAGGTCAAACGATTTGGGCAGGCCGTAAAAGGGGAACTTTTCGAGCTTCAAACTCCCCATTTTTACAACGTCACTGGCGAAAGTTCTAAAATGTACCTTATCAAGGAGTTAGCACATACTCCCAGGAAGGCATATTTCAAATTTCAGGTTTCTGGCTAAAGGGGTTTGGGCAGACCGTGAAAGCGGTTTTCCCCCTTTTGCCCCTCCCCAACGGAATTTCCAAAAACACCGTCTTAGCGAATGTCTACACCGGAGGGGGAACCTACATACCAAATTCCAGCTTCCTACCTCCTGCGGTTTGAGTTGGGCGATGTTGAATGAGTGAATCAGTTAGGAACGTTATAAAAATGTATATAAAAATTTTGGAGAAGACCGGCATAACTAAAAAAAGCGATTCCGAGACAAATGCTTTTAATGTTTTCAATTGAGCATAACTGCTGAGAAAAGTACTAGAGACATTTGGTCGCCACTGAATGAAAAAAAATATATGTTAATATGTTTTAGATTATGGTGCGGCGACTTATATTTCTGCATCATTAACTCAAAAATCGCGGTTTTTGAGTTATGCCGGTCTCCTCGCAAATGAACGATATACAGAAATAAAAAATTTTTAAAAAAATTATAATTCATAAGTACATCTTGTTGTAATTGTTTTTGTTTTGTCAATTATCTTGAATTTTAAGTTTTAAATCATGGTTTTTCACAATGTTTCTTTAACTTTAATGAAAATATTTAAATTAAAATTGTTTAGTCCAACAGGACATGAAAATTCTGCTAAGAGAAAATGGTTTTATGTGATTTGTTTAATCTACTAAATTAGTGAAATTATTGAATAAAATTTAATTAAAAAAATTTAAATTAATTTTTACAAAAATAATTAATTGATACAACAATTTTTTTAGCTGGTCCAAATTTAATTACATTTTTAATAGTAGTTACAAATATTTTAATTGAAATTCGATTTTAGATTTTTCTGTTATACAATACGTGATTCCCCCGCATAATCTCCAATTGAAAGTTGGAGCCCTTAATAATGGGTGATCCATTCCAAGGTTGCCTACTTTTTTAAAGAAAAAATCAGTAGGCCGATTATGTTGAGTATAAGTTGAGCGAAGTGCACGAAACACATTCCTCACAGAACGTGAATTTTCGTAATAAAGTTGAACGATTTGTAAACGTTGTTCAGGCGTAAACAAAAATAACATGACAGCATGACACGACTCACACGTGATCTGTCAAAAAAAGGCTATTGAAAAAAGTATCCCGAAATGGATTACCCTATATTAATCAACTTCGTTTGAGTATTGGTATAGGACTTGCTATTAAAAGATTAATTACTTATGTAATTGAAGCTGGAAATTCAAAGGCGCATCCCGATGATTCTATTTGATATGTTCGTGTTAGGTTTGCGGTTAGTATTAACAAGGCGCAAGGCCAAACTTTAGGAATCTGTGAAGTGAATTTAGAGTATAGAGTTTTCTTACATGGACGATTGCCTGTAGGGAACCATCGGTTTTGTATATTTACACATAAAATGGAAAAACCAAAAATGTTGTGTACCACAGAGCATTATAATAAAGACAGTTTATCACTGAATTAAATGATTTTTCATTTTCTATTTTGCACTACGAAGTGAGCAGCGGGTTCGCTGTTATACATAAAAATTAGTTATTTTTTAACCATTTATCAACCTTGAACTACCTCTTAATAATAACCTTTACAAACATTTGAATCTATGGACACTTTTATTTTGTAGAACCTTAATGGCCGCCATATTTATGAACCATTTCATCTGGGGACTACAGGCAATCCCGGTCGTTAGCACGGCCAACTTTCTTTTATGCTAACAACGTAGCGAGCTTGCCCGCTAGTATAAATAATCGTATAAGAGCATAGGCACTACTAATTTTAAGAGAAGTTATGATAACGATCTAAATGATAACATTTTGCATATGCTCTAAAAAGAGTTCTAAGAACGCTATTAAAACAATTTCCAAACAAAAAATAAGAATTATTTTTCATTGTTTTCGATATAAAAATTATAGTTCCGAAAAGAACCGGAACCCTGAAATCAGCCCTTTTAAAATACATTTCCTTAAAATTATTTTTGCTCCATGCATTATAATTTTATTGAACGACCTTCTGTTGGTGTAACTTGGAGGAATCGATTTTAACTACCCTGACCCTGATTATGTACGAGGGCGGTTCCAAAAATAGCCGACCTAACGTATATATGGCGGCAGTAGTTTTTAGTTTCAAGACGCCACGATGTTTATTATTTTTTTTTACTATCAAAAATAAACGCTCTCAGTGAATTTTGTAAACATGGAAACAATTGGTAACATGGAAAATATTGGTCAAAATCAATGAATTAAAGTTCGAATTGCTTCATCACACTTCTTATTCGCCAGATTTAGCTTCCCTTGGATTATTTTCTATTTCCAAACCTGAAAATGGCTCGGTGGTATTTTTAAAGAACTTGACAGTTCTAACTATAACCAGGATATCGAAGCTATTGAATATCGCTGGGAAAAGTGAATCAAGTTCAAAAAAAAAAAGATTATGTTAAGAAACAAAGAAAATGTTTCCCAAATTTGTTTTTTTTTTTTGTTAGGACGGCAAATTTCGGGACCGCTCTCGTATATCCTCTGATGCTAAAGAGAGGCAGACATATCCTGGTTAAGACTCTAAAACCAAACTTTCGGGCCAGCTTAACCCATGACAAGTGGTTCTCATTCCCAAACCTGGAAAGGAAGACTAAACTTTGACAAAGAGTATTAGACCAATCAGTTTATGATCCTTTCTACTGGTAAGTTTCGAACGAGTAGTAGAAAATTTCATTCGGTAATCGAAATTGTTTTGAAGCCCTCTTGATACGTAATCAAAATTGTAGACCCTGTGATCTTGTTTTCTAGATAGAAGTGTATAGATAAAAGGGAATACACTTTGAGTGTTTTTGTTGACATTAGGGCTTTTAACAATGCTACTTTTATAATGCAAGCTGTTGTGGACCTGATGGACAGCTGGTGCAACAATCCAAACAAAACGATTGTGTTGCTTACGCGTAAGACCAAATTTGTTACATGATACCCTGTACCGAATTCTCTAGAAACTATGAAGTATTTATTCCGAGTAGGGAGGACTGGAGTAAACCAACTGAACTATTTGGGGATTACTCTAATACTTTTTAAATTGATGGATCTAATACCTTTAACGGTACTGGATCCGGTTGGTATCTGGACGAAGTGTACAAGCACACTAATGTCATGGACAGAACGGCATAAGTGTGCCATCTATCTTTCCGATAGAGATTTTTGCTAATATGGATGAATGAATCATCGATCACTTCATTCAAGATTTTTCAGGAGTGCAAACGAAGGCTGAACGAGTTTTCTACGGGAAGCATGGTCTGTCTTCTATGGATATTGCGTTGAATCCGCAACCGCAGCTGGGTATCAGCATGTCATGGTTAGTACGTTGGATTGGCTCATATATGAAATCTCTTTTTGAGAGGTGGTCCGACGGGACTTACGTGTTTTGTAGGATCCAATGGGAATGTGGCACGATACCTACTCACTTTAAGTAGTAGAGCTGACTGCGCAGGATTACTGGTCTGATTACGGGACATAACGCCTGTGTTTGTGTTTCATGTACTCCCGAACTGAACTCAACATGGACCTGGCTTCGGTACCTCTGTGTAATTATTTTATATTTTTTTTCTGTGTGCAAAACTTTAAATCGCTTCTCTGCAAGTTGTATTTTTTGAAGTCAATGAACGCTGGAATTCAAAATCGAATGCACCGAATCTTTGAGAATATTGTACACTGCATACATACTTTTAATTTTACAATAACAAATTTGCCCGGGCCCCCCCCGAAATTATTTTCAAAATAAAATTTTTTACTGTGTTTAGTATATATATATACAAAATAGCTTGTATTTTTTTGTTTCCAATTAATTTTCTTTGCAAGCCCAATTGATTTTTTTGCAAGTCCAATTGGGTTTTACCAGATTTTGCTGAAATTGTTCTCAGTTACCTAACCTAACAATTTTTTTCAGTTACCTAACCTTGTCATATGTACAAAATTTTATTTGGCCACTTCTTTTAATGAAATCTCTATACTTATCCTTCCTCTATGATTAATTATTTCCAAACTCGTAATATTATTTGGGTAAAAACAACCAAAGCAGATAAATTGCCTTTTTTCATTTAATTTAACGCATTTTATATTTTTTCGAATCTTTTCTACAAAAGGTTGATTTACGCGTCGACTATCCTTATCTGCTTTTACTCAGTATTGTATTTAAAAATCAGCAAAAACACAAAATAAACAAATATATGTAGTTAGAAAAAATATATGTAGTTTATTGTTTTTAAATGTTGTATTTTGTGTGGGTGTGAGTTGGCTAAATAAAATCTAAACTAAATTCAGGTATCCAAATTTCTATGAAAATTAAAAAATTTTTCAAATATTTCCAAAAAAAAATTTTAAAATCTTGTCAATTTGTATTTAGTTTAGTAGCTAGCGCAGGTCCTAAGTGGAATTATTAAATTTGTATATTTTCTTTTATAACAAAAATATTCGTGTCCAATTGTATTACTTTTTTTAAATAAAAATCTGAGATTCAAATACACAATAAGTCTTAACTAGAATCCCCAAAATTCAGATTTATGAGTTTATTTACATATGTATTTGAAATTGAAAATATTTAATTAACAACACTTATATAGACTTTCAAAGTAGGTATAGTACTTAAAAACTAAGATTTTATAAAAATGCTGCCAAGTCTTGACAATTCTTGGCTTTTCTCTTTTAAATGTGAACAAAAATATTTGTCAAAACAATATTTTAAATGTTTCTATTTGTAATTTGATAAATTAAAAATAACAAAAGCTAACAAATAAATTATGTGTTTGTTAGTAGATATAGAGACATGAAAATAAATATTTTTGTAAAAAAATAAATAATAAATAAATAAATGACAATTAAAATTAAAAAAAAAATCTGGAATAAAAGAACACAATTTAAATTCAAAAAATTACAAATAAAATTCAAAAACTCGCAATCGATACTTAAAAAGATCAATTAAAACTAAAAATACCAAACACAATAAAAAGAATTATTGAAATTCAAGAAATATTTATTTTATTTAATTTGGTGTTTTTGAATTTCAATTGATGCTTTATAAATTACATTTGGAGTCACTCCAAAAGTTTTTGAAACAATCTAATCGTTTTTGAAATGGTCTTTGAATTTGAGTAGAAATTCGCACGTGGCTTTTTCTTATTGTTAAAAATTCGATGTAGTTCACGGTTGCGTTGTGCAAAATGGCCCCAAAAAATATGACCCCTATCTTAAAATGTAATTAAGCCCCATATTTTGGGTCAAAATTTTATAATGAAAATTAACACTAAAAATATAATGAAAAACTACCCAAACAAAATGAAAATTAGCCCCAAAATTAAGTTTGTGGTAAATACTCATTTATTATTTAGATTGAGGCATTTCATTATGTAAAATAATACAAATTTGAAGATATAGAAAATGACCCCAAAACAGAGCTAAGAAATGTCGCTTATGCACAGCACTACTCATTTATATTGCATGGAGTCAATAACATCCGAATGTACTTCTAAATATTTTAAAGAATTATAATAAAAAAAAGTTTAAATAAATCAAATATTTTTGATGCGCAACCACTGCCTTTCAAAATAGTTAAAAAATTAATTAAATTTTCGCTCTCCGTCCTTGAGTGTGTCCTCCCAGGCAGTTCTTATTAAATTTTCTGGTAACAATGGAAGAACCATTAATTTCCGATATGAGGTTTTTGCAGCATCTGACGATCTTATAAAATTTTAGAGCTAATGGTTTTCTATGACATTGCTTCTTAGAGCTTGGGAATTTTGAAACTTGTTAAGAATTATATTTGTTCTTAATGTATGAAAACTACAACTGCGGCGCCAACTTCTACAACTATTAATATACGAAAAACAAAATGAAAATCTTTTAACAAAAATCACGCGATTTTTAGTAAAAATTTTCGCCTGACAAATATATTTTCCGGTCACAATAATGTGGTAAATAATTTATAAAATATTGCACCAAGCCGCATCTGTGACGTTTCGACAAAAGAATTTTGTAGCACATTAGATTTTTATCAAAATGATCTAAAAGCTTTACAACACAAAACAATCAAAATATACTTAATATTAAACGTATATACTCAGAATATTATGTAGTTTACTGTTTGTAGTTTAATAAACAAATTTTCCGTTCCATTTAAAAATAAACGAACACACATTTGTTTTTCAAATAAATATCTATATTAACTTTTTTATACATTTATTCGAAATTTTTTACTATCATTTACCGATTTTTTTCAGTTTCATTTATTTTTTTCATTTGTTTGAAATTTAATAAAAACTTACCCACAAAACGGAAATTTGTGGTTTATTTGTGTCTATTACAAATTTAAATTTTGTTTGCTGTCTGTTTCAAAAAAAATATTCAAAAAATTTCAATTTGTTTTTTTATTTAAATTGGTTGTAATATACAAAATTATTTCAATTCAAATTACAAGAACTTCATAAGCACACATACATACACAAACATATTCCCACAAAAAGTGTCTATAGCTATGCATACATACATTTTGTAGAAAAAAAAACAAAACATACAAAAAGGGAAACAATTTCAAATAAATGATAAAATCATATATTTATTATTTTAAGTGTAAAATCAATCGATTTACAAGCTGTAAATTGTGTTTTAAATGCTGTAAAAAGGTCAAATAATTTAGGTGTAGAAATTTCCAGATCTAAAAAAAAAAATTTGAAAATATATTTTGGGCCCCCTGAAACAATATCCTGGGCACGCCACTGCCTGCATCGTTTACAAAATTATTGAAAATATACATTTTACTCTGTGCGATTACGTGAAAAATTTCTTTATTTAGTTTAATTTCAAAACATCTGAAAATTTGGGCGTACGGTCATTGTCAAAGCTTTTAAAATTATTACTAAGAGTGTTCGCAAATCACTTCTTTCAAACGTTGGCAAATCATCTGCCCTAGCTGTTTTATTGGTAAAATAGCATGGTTGGCATTCAATACCTTTTCATAATAACGGTAGTTGGCTACCGCAGATACTTTAAGACCGATACGAAAATTTTTAAATGGCGATTCCATTAAAGGCAAGTGTCTTTTTGTATAACCGGGTTTATTGCGCAATTTTACCGGTTAAATTTTGAAATATCTTAAACTACCGTTATAATAACGCTAAACTACCCAAACACCGATTTATAACGGTATTTTGCAAATATAACAAAATTTAACAGGTAATATTATGAAATAAACCTCGTGATATTTGAAGACAAATGTCACTATTGCAACCGCAGTTTTAAAATTTTCGTATCGGTATTGATCAGAGCGTGATAGACAACTACCGTTATAATGAAAAGGTATTGCTTGCCAACCATGTAAAATAGTAAAACAATGCTTTCCCAACGCTTTGTTTTTTGTTCCATCGGCAATTTCTGCAGGCCAAAAATGTTTTATTTATATATATATTTTTTTTTTAATTTTATATCTATAACTACTTGTAAAGAAAACGACTATCCCTACTTATAGGCGTTTTCCACTGACCTACATCTTTCATCAATTTGCAAAGTTGTTAACATTTCCCATAAGAATTATACAGGCAAAAAATTCTACATATTTCTACATCTGCAAAAGATGATCCTTTCTCATTCTGTTCCATCTTACATCTTTCGTTATTTTAAGTGTCATCACTAAAAAAATTACAAAAAAATCGATTTTCTTTGTGCTATCACTAGCAAACTGACATTGAAAAAAAACAAAACAAATTTATTCAACAAAGGAAAATGAGCTGCACATGAACTGCATTATACTTAGGGGTTGTTCGTGCTAAGCATTTTTTAATATTTTTTATTTTTAACAAAAATTATGCGTCTTTTTCTTTTATTTGTTGACAGCTGAATAAATGACAAATGAAAGATAATAGATGTCGCCAATGTAAATTCATGTTTCACGTTTTCAACATCTTCCATGCATATCACAAAGATGTTGTTCTGTGTAAAAAACCTATTACCTGACTTTTCTATATTTTTTGTATGCAAATACAATTTGAACATTTGTACGAAATATGTTTTCGAATGTAGCCTTCGCCTAAACGCGAAATAGATCAATTATATTGGGTGACCTGCTTTACCTTTATTATCAATCACATATTTCATTTTATAGCTTTTGCTATTTTTAATATTTTATCAAATTAAAAATACAAAAATTTCAAATATTTTTATGACAAATATTGTTTAAATTTAAAAGAGAAAGGCCAATTAAGAAAAATTAACCATTTTAAGCTAGAAACAAAAAAAAAATGTTCTGTAGTGCGATTCCGAAACTTTTTAACGACAAAATTCGACAGTTACACTGTCAAAATTCGATAATTAACAACAAAATTTGTTAAGATTTATTTGAAATTATTGACAAGTCAATAATTTCAAAAAATACAGAATAGTTTTTTCGGTAACTCAACCAACAATTAACGTTAGTTAACGAAATCGATAAAATCGTTAAGAAAGTTATAGAATTGCACTACTGTAGTGCGATTTTTAACGACAAAAGTTGGTACACTCACAATATTATTTCGTTAAAAACAACTTAAAATACATATTAAATTAATCGAAAATACAATCAAAAAGGGGACTACTGATTTTCCATTATATTCAACCCATTTTGTTGTTTATTTTCAATCATTGTTTAATAATCGACAAAAGTAAAAACAATAGAAAGTCGTTTAAAATAATCATCAAATTTTTACTAACAAAAAGTAAGAAAAAACTACTTTTGTGGTTTGTTTTTTAAATTGAAAGCTTTTTTTATTTGTATGGAATTACAAAACAGAACACAACACACGCAGATGAATATGTTTTTATTGGCTTTGTGTGTATATATATTTGAATAATTTCTTGTAATTTTTATTGAAATAATTTTGTATATGTATATACAAACTATTTTGGTAAAAAAAACAAAAAGGAATTATATGAATTTCTATTTTTTGAAGCAGAAAACATAAAATTTTACATTTAACTGAAAATATCAACTCCTACTGAATGTCTGTAAATTTTCATAGTTTGTTTTTTGAATGACTGATTCAAATAGTTAAAAAATATATTTCTATGAATTTCAATTGATTCTTGATTTAAAAACAAACTTTACATATTACTTTTTAAATAAAATACAGTCGGTAACGGAAAATGTATTGTGAGTGTAGTTAAATTTTCAAAATTCGATAATTAACTGATTACTTAGAATTTTTACCGAATTAAGTTAACGACAGAAAAACTGTAGATAAGGTTACGCATGAGTAAAAAAATGTTAGAATATAGCATATGTAGGTTGTAAAAAATGTATTTTAGTACAAATTCAATGCGACAGCAAATTTAAAATTAGGAATTTACGTTTAAAAATTGCATTTTAGTGCATTTTTAGCTAGTAATTTAATTAAAAAAAGGATTTATGTTTTTAGCTAGTAATTTAATTAAAAAAGGATTTATGTTTCAAGGTCCCTTAACATACAACTCAGTAAAAATATAAAATAAGGGTATACGGCAGTTGGACCATTTTAGTTTAGGAAAAATATGTTATAAGCAAACATAGATCCCCTCGAGCCTAAAAAGCGATACACGTTTCCATTATTATTAAAATTACAACTTCTCTGGGATCATATATACATTTTTTAGATCATGGTCTACAAAGCGTTATGAAACAATTCATCTTTTTCAACCATAGAAATTCTCTTTATTCGTAAGATGTACCAATTTTCACACACAGAAAGACTCATAGATCTGACTGAAACTTTAAATTTTTTGTTCTCTGATATTATAATAAAATTTATTTTTTTTTTTGGAAATTTATATTTTTTGTTGTTTATATTTTCATTGTCATTTTTTATATTTTTTACCGAAATGGTAAATAATAACTTTAAGTCAAAAATACAGAATCACTTTCTGTAAATCAAACTATATTTGTCGTTAGTTAGCTATACCGACAATATCATTAAAAAAGAAAATCGCACTGAAACGCATCAATCTATTATTGTAAATATACGGAGGTTGAAATCTCGTGATAATCAAACAAAAATAATAATTTTTCATTTGAAAAATGTTGGTGATCTTGAACCGAACGGAAAACAAACACTAATTTAATTTTGTACAAAAAAAATTTATAATGTGCTGACTGAATAGTTTTTTATTTAATTTAATACATTTATGAAGTAGGGGAAAAATATTCTGGGGAAAAAAGAAAATATTATAAAGAACGTAGGGAATTTTCAAAATAGCTTATGACAACACTATTTAGAGGGTTAATTAATCAATTAATTAATTAAAAACTGACTTAATTAATTAAATTTGGTTATAATAATAATAATAAAACAAATTTGCTTTCTTTTTTCAAGAGCAAGAAGTTCTTACTCGACTAAATCAAATAGGAATAAGGCCGGTAGGCACCAGTTTAAACTCTTTTAAAAAATTTATAAAATAATGACTTACCTGCTTTTCAATCTGTTCATTTTCCATGATTTTCGTGTACTCTTGTTGTGGTGCATTATCGAATATACTATGGTAATGATCTAATATCCGATCCATAGACGATACACCTGATTGACTCTGTTCGGCATCAACTGTCAAAATATTTATCGGCAATTTTATATTAACATTCCACATGTTACGTGATAATCCCTCACATATTACAAACATCTGACCCAATGTAGGCGATTTTAATTCTAAAAGCTCCTTGTTACCGCTTGTCTCCTGAGAATCGTTGGTATCAAAGAAACATTTAATTGCATTTTCGTAATAAGCGTAGCATGCATCATAAACCCCATAGGGAATTCTTAAAAACATTAACTTTAATTTATATTTCGACGACAGTACATATGCTGGACCAGATATCTGATTGGGCAACATATTAATATTTTTTCGTTTAATGGCCACAGCCAAGCCATCAGATCGTGCCCTAGAAAATGCCGAGTGCAAAACTTCTTCGGAATAATTTTTGTAAATTTCAAACGCCTGCAAATTGTACAGTGTCTTATCGCGCATGGCACTCAAATTAGCATGGAGAACATTTACAACTACCATTGTCTGAAGATCAAAGTCGGTTTTGGGATTTTTATAAACAATCGAGTCATCTTCAGTTTGTACGCGCACACGTTCAAGAAAGCGTTTTCGAAACTCATGCATCGAGTCTGGTAAGATAAACCGAGATTTTGTTGTCAAATCGTTCGCATTGTGAATGAGTTTATATAAGTAGCACATTATAAGCGTAAAATGAACAGCTAAAGCATTACAGTATTCCGAGCGAATGGGATAGGTTTTTTTAAGTCTTTGCAAAAAATTATCACCATATTTTTGTTGCAGTAACTCATCAGTTTGGAGCATATGCAACCATGAGGGAACCTGTGGAATATGCCTTTTTTGTCGTACAATAAATTGTATACGTCGGACACAAGCCTGGGTGGTTTTATTGTAGATACCCAAGGTATGACGTATAACATCACGACAAGCCTTGCCCATAGTCACGAAGCACAAAGCCAGAATAGGTGCTGCAACGTAGGTCGACGTAGCTTTGCCAATCATCAATATTTCATCTTCCGCCTTGCACCATGTGACACGTAATGTACGCATATTTTTCAAAGCATCGCGATCGATGGCATCCCTGGGTGCAGTTTTCTTTACTCGTTTACTATGAGAAATCGAACTTTGCGGCTTCACACGTTTTACGGCTGAACCGAATTGTTGGCGTGTCTTGCGCGAAACTACACGAACAACTTTATTTGAATTACGAATACCAGATCCAGTGGTTCGACCACTTCGAACGTTTTTGACAGCAATTTTATTGGCACTCTGTATGGACCAAGACCAATTGCGAAAGGTATGAGCAAATAAGTTGGTCGAGAGCCCTGCTGCTCCCAAACAATCGCCAGGCTGATAGCCGGTATCATAAAGAGGCGCTTCATCAAAATCAACAGCCTTAAGAAAGGCTAGTTCTCTGGTCCTCTCCTTTCTTCCACGAGATTTGCTTCGAAAGCCTAGTTTGGTGTACACACAAATACGTTGCAATGTTGTCCAAAAATTATGAATGTCATCAAAGCTGCGCAAATCAAAAGTCACCGGAGTATATTCGCGTTCTGAATTGATTTGTTTATATCCGGGTTCCGAGTTGGTTGTATCCAAAACTCGAGCTCGACGATTAAGATAAATCCACATCATTAATGGATCCTTAATGTTAAGGCGTTCACCAATCTGTTAGAAACAAAAACAATTAATAAACTTATATGCATATTATTGCTAAGTAATAGCACTCAGACGATGCTAAATACGAAAAATTTTACATTTTTTAGAGGGTTCTTTTAATTCTGACACGCGGTTTAAGGTGTTAAAAATTGTTATTTTTTCAAAAAAAAAAAATTGTTTTACTTTTTCTCGAAAAATGCTCAAAAGATTCGTAACGTAAGAAAAATATATGCTTCATTCTAAAAATAGTAGTTTTCGAACATGGCCTATTTTCACAAAACTCGGTATATGGATTTTACTGGTAAATAATGCTCATATAATTTATATTCAAATGCTTGAATATTGATCTGGCAACACTATGCCTGAGTAAATGTGTTTTATTATCAACTGAGTACTTTTTACTAAAATTAACTTTGAATTCGCAATCTCCACATTGTTGGCAGTATTCCTTAATGTTTAAAAACTTTCTGTGCCAAGTTTCAGGAAAATTCGTTTATATTTAGAGGTAGCACAAAAAGTTAACTTTTAAGAATTGACATCACAATTTCGGCTGATTATTCGATTTTCAAAAACAGTGCGTAAAATATCGATGGTTGCGTTAGCTGTGTGACATGTGGCCCCGTCTTGTTGAAACTAAATGTCGTCCATGTCATTATCTTGAATTTTTGGAAACAAAAATTCGTTGAGCATGGCACGGGAACGCTCACCGTTGATGATAACGGCGGCTACTTGCTCATTTTCGAAGAAAAATGGCCCAATGATGCCGCCAGCCCAAAATCCACACCAAACAGTGACTCGTTGTGCTTGTATTGGCTTCCTAATAGTCACGTGTGAGTTCTCTGAATCCCATATGCGGCAATTTTGCTTATTGACATAGTCACCGAGATGAAAATTAGCTTCATCTGAAAACACGATTTTTTGGTCAAATTCTTAATCTCCTACCAAACAATCTTCAGCCTATTGGGCGAAGCGAAAACTCTTCGGATGGTCATGAGGCTTCAGTTGCCGTCATACCGAGGTCTTTATGCGAGAAATGTTCAGTTCCTGAGAACGATGACGAGTTAATGGATGTTCTTGGACATTCGCATCCACAGCTGCAATGTTTTCGATTAAACGCACTGGACGAGAACGTACACGGGTTGGTTTGTCTAATAACGATCCATTTTGACGCACAACCTGAACTGAAGGCTGATCTCTTCTCGAAAATTTTCCACGTAAATTTCTTACAGTTTGCCTTAAAGAATAACTACTTTGGAAGTAAGTTTTTAATAATTTTGTTCGAGCGTATCAGTTTTCATAGAATTTATACTAGATTACATTTCATTCTTTAAATCAGTAAGATCATCAGTAAAAGATTGTTTTATAGAGGTACGTTCATCTTCCACCTTTTATTTAATTAAACAATCTCATCACGTAGGTAACTATCTCCAAAAGCCATTGGGTTGTTTTCACATTTGTCACAAATTTAAGATACTGCTTCAAAATCTTGCAAAGCTTTAAGTTTCTCATTCGAAATTCTAACCACACAGAGCATATAGCCCACTGCATCTTATGCTGGCTCTTGGTAATATTAGCACTGCAATCACCACATTAAATAAATCTGCCATTACGTTGTTATACTTATCAATATTAGAAAAAAATATGGGCATGAAAGTGGCGGCAACAATACAGCGAATCACTTTGTATGGAGAGAAAAAATTTCCCCCAGAAAATGTATCTTAGTTTGTTTTATGATGTGATGATTCCCAAAATATTTTTGGCCGTTTATGAGCTGGACCGTAATTAATATATATATATAGAGCTGACATTATTATTGATGGTATACCAGGTGTTATTAAATTTATTACAGATACTATTATTAAATTGGGCTCGTTTCATAGCTTGCTTTTTTTAGTGAAAAAAGAGCAGTACTTGTAAAATTTAACAGTGTTCATATTCGAGAAGAGATTATGCAACCAGAGAAAAGATTGATTGCAATTCGATCAAAACCATTTAAATTTATTTGTAATCACGTTGTTAAAAATATTGTATTGTGAATTAAAAATATGGAAAAGGAACTAAAAAACAATGCTATTATACATTTATTGGTATTTCCAATCAACTTCAAAAATAAAATTCGTACCTACATTTATTAAGTAGATGTAGTAAAAAATTAGTATAATTTATTTAATTGACGATATTTAAAAGTGGTAACTACAAATACGGGTATCCTTATCAAATATGTCATTAAATTAGGGTTTTAATGGAACTAACCGACTTGTGGATTGTATTGATTATAGACGCCACTAATGATTGTTATTGGTTAATGAATTTTAAACTATATTTATTTTCCTAACAAATTAATTAAATTTAAAATTAGCCATCAATATTTATAAGAGTTTGTGGTGTAGTGGGTAGAGAGGTAACCTAGTAATCCGAATTTTCGAGTTCAAATCAAGGAAAAGGCAAACATTAACATTTTTTTTAATTAAAATTAAAAACTAAAATATTTAAATATCAAATATATCAAAGAAAATTAACTATGAATGTCCAGGTTCGATTCCGGAAAAATTTAAAAAACAAAATTTGTTTTAAATAATATTTTGTGGAACGTAACAATATTTATGTGGAATATAAATATTAAAAAAGACAACTGAATATTGGCTTTCACGACTAAAAATATAATTTAATATTAAGATAATTGTCGTAACCGCCATAATTCGATTGACAATAACTTCGGTTTCCACAACTGATACTGTTTTCTGGGTGCACGGCAGCTTATAAGGCTTAGCTCTTTTAAAAGGAATATTTGCGGTACAAATACTTAAAACATTCTTCATAGCAAACCGTAATCGATTTACTATCAAAAATTGACATCCAATCGAAGGAGTCAAATAAAAAACTTAGCACATCAAAATTAAAAAAGTTGAAATAAAATTATAGGATTTTGCAGATAGCGAATTTTTAAAAAAGCATGTGAATCTAAATCAATAACTAAAGGAGAATGGTAAACATTTGGTGGTGAAATCAATTACAATTTGTAATTACAATCATGAGGAACAATCATGGTATAATCTGAATTAAATTTAGGCTTAGGAAACTATCAACACAATCAATTTCATGATTCTTATTTACGTTGAAACACCCAGAAAACAGTATCAGTTGTGGCCACCGGATTTGTTGCCAATCGAATTCTGGCGGTTATGCCTTGTTTTCATTATGGCATATGAACTGTCAGCAAAAACTAACTCAAATGAATTCTCGTCATTTTGTGTCAAATGCGTTTTCATTACATCTTAAAAACTGACAATAAATCGATAAAGCAGAGCTTGTCAAAGACTTACGTCAAATTTTGGTGTGAGTTGACTGACACGACGTTTTCATTACAAAGGTCAAATGTGATGCGTAAACTTTTGGCAAGCGAACAGCTGATTAGAAAATGTTAATTTGTGTTACATAAAAAGTGGAAAAAATTTAAAAATGATAAAAAAAAAAAGAAACAAATCTCTATAGCTAGTGCGGCGCTTTGTGTTATTACAATACTAAGGGCTTGGAAAAATAAAAGGAAGCAGATAAAAAAAATATTTTGGATTAGGCCATTGCCACTTCGGATCGCGGCATTTTTATTATGTCTGCCACTTCTTGCCAGGTAGCCTCTCGTGGATTTCTGTCCCGATTCCAAGTACCTTCCCTCGCTTCTCTTGAATGAGCCCCTCCGTTTGCTTGCTCGTCCACTTTTATTTTATTTAAAAAATTACCATTTGTTTCTTTATTTAAAAAACTACGATTGAAATTTATTTTTCCAGCAACAAATAAAAATTGACAACTTGTTGTCAATTTTATTTTAGATAAAAAGTGCTGCCATATCTGTTGACAAACTGAAATTTGACGTTTTCACTTGTCTGTCATTTCAGACGGCAGTTCGTGTGCATAACTGACTGCAAACTCAGATGACACCATATGACAAACCGTTTTCATAAAATTGCCTTTGGACAAATTGACATTAAAAACCATGCATTACGACATCTATCTTCATATTAAATTTTATTTTTAGTTGTGAAAGCCAATTTTCAGTTGCCTAATTTAATATTTATAATGCACATAAATATTATTACGTTCCACAAAACTTTATTTTAAGAAAAATTTTAATTTTAAGATTTTTCCGGTATCGAACCTAGGAATCCAGATTTTTTATTCACACTCTTACTTACTGCACCACAATTTAATTTAATTTTCTTTGATATATTTCTTATTAAACATTTGAATATTTTATTTTAATTTAAAAAAAAATATTTTTTCTAAATGTTTGCCTTTACCGGGATTTAAACTCGGAAACTAGGAGTACTAGGCTAGCTCTCTACCCACTAGTCTACAAACACTTATACATTTTAATTACTAATTTTGAATTTAAATAATTTTTTAGGAAAATAAATACAACAAAAATTCGTTTACAAATACCAATCGTTAGTGGATTCTTTAATCAATACAATCCACAATTCGGTTGCTTCAACTGAAACCCTTATTTCATGATATATTTGAATATCGACAATTTTTTAATAAATTTTATGGATTGTACTAATTTTCTAGCACATTCACTAAATAAATGGTTGCCATTTCTAAACGATTTTTATTCGTAAAGATGATTGGAAATATCAATAATTGGTTAATAGTATCATTTTTTGATTCCTTTTCCCTCTTTTTAATTCGCAATACCATATTTTTGGTATAATAATGGATTATATAAATGATAATGGTTTTGATAGAATTGCAACCAATCTTTTCTCTGGGTGAAGGTGTTAAAAACGTATTATCAGCAAATTTCGATCAAAGACACAAACGCAAATTTCATATCCAAATATAAAATATTACAAATATGTAAAGTATACATATTATTCGGGCTATCATGCGGAATATATGACACACATAAGGTGTGTTCGGCGTACGTTACCGCGGGTGCCCGCCGGATCCCAATCTTACCAGAAAGCGTTTCTTGTAACAAAAATTGGGTAAATGAGAGCGTTCATGAGAGAGTAATTGTGTTTCTCATTTTACCAGAACTTACCCGTACTTTTGGTTTGGGTAAAATGGTAAAATTGTCAAATCATCAGCTGTTGCTAATAAATTAGCTGTTTTGCATTTTTGAAAAAAAATTAAAGTTAAATAAAAATTTACTATAAAGAATTTTTCCTTCTTAATAATGAAAAATACATTTGGAAATGTAAATAGATATTTGCTATTTCAAATATATTTATTATTTAAGCTGTTTTTTAATATGAATAAATTTGACGTTCATTTTGGGTATGAAATATGGTTTTGTGCGTTCGCAGTATTTTGGGCATTTTTATGGTTTTGTGAGATAATTTTTTGCTTACTCTCATTTTACCAGACTTTACCCAAAATTACCTCGTACAGACCTATAATGTCAATGACACATTACATCCCAAAATACAAACAGCAAGTTGAGAAAACCATTTTTGTCACTAACAGAACATTAGTATGATTTAATAGCAACAAGAACACCACCACCTGTAGAGCAGATAGTTAAATTTGGATTTCTATCTTTGCGATAAACATTGTAAAGCCTTGTATCAAAAAATTCAGCATCATAGATATAGGCGTTCAGCCACGATTCCACTAGACCAATAACATCAAAATCGCACTGTGACGAAAAATGATGCACATTTTTAGATTAAGTACGCATACCAGATAAATTCTGGTAATAACTTTTAAAGACAGATTTAACACAGGCTTTTAACTAATTTGTAGCACTCCATATACTGTTTATTTATTTTAGTATTTTTCTCTACATAATTGTTTGATCGGTAGAAACTGAATAAATAAAAAAACTGAATATTACTGCAAGT
The DNA here is from genome assembly GCA_949748255.1 of Eustalomyia histrio. NCBI lineage: Eukaryota > Metazoa > Arthropoda > Insecta > Diptera > Anthomyiidae > Eustalomyia > Eustalomyia histrio. Next base: position 109,017,569 of record OX456525.1, on the reverse strand, counting down.
CTTTTTTGTTGTTTGGTTTTGTAAGATTTTTTGTTATTATTTGATTTTTCGTGAATTTTATAATACTGTTTCTTTATTTTTTCCTAGGTCAAAGAACTTGATTAACAGAGATATTTTTTTTTCACCTAAAAAAATTTTTACCTAAATTTTTTTTTTCTAACAAACTTTGTTTTCACACCCAAAAAAAGTTTTTCACCCCCAAAATTTTTTTTCACCTCCATAATTTTGCTTCAAAAGTTTTTAACATTATTTGTATCAAACCCAGTAGAGAACATTTTTTGAGGATATTGGTGGAGAGTATTCAAAGACTCGGCACAGCCGAAAATAAGCCTTTTTTAGTTATTATTTAAAAAATCTTCCTAATTTCTTTACCTTTGCGTAAAAATATTGCAAGAAAAGCTTTAAAGAATGTCAACTAAATATAATAAAATTCTTATAAAATCAATTGAAAGAGGTTCTTAAGGATTAGATACATTTTTTAACCAACTCAAAATAAGTGCTGTGTAGGCTGTAGGAATTGCATTCCTTAAAAAATTCTAATTAATGTAAATTATAATTTCATGTATTTCAAGACAAGTTTGCATTTGTTTTTGATGCCATAACATATAATTGATATATTAACCCTGTAGGAATTCTGTTAAGAAAATTCTTTGTTCTTTTAGAACAGATTCATGAAACCCGAACCCGTTTATCTAAACTCAAATGTAACATTTAACTAACTTGATCTAGCTCCAGAAGTGGTTTTAGAAATACATGAGTACTTTTGGAATAATTTTAAACAAAAATTATCATTGTTAAAACCGGCAGAAAAACAGATTATAAAGGGCAAGAAATTGTTTAACAAGTCGTTCTTATAAACAATCGATCCAGGTTATGAAAAATAATTTACTCTCAAGAATTCTCATATTCTGAAGCTTTTTGACCCTTAGAATATATTTTCAAAACCTAAAACTCCAAAATAGGAAGAGATTTAACAAAAAAAAACGTTTAAAATGTTTATTTTGTTCCAATCGATCAAGCACGCGGCTAAGTATTTTCTAAAAAGAACTATGATGTTTTATTTTCTTAAAAACAGTTTATATTTATCCTCCTTTATTCGATCTTCAATATTATAATATATTATTACTTAAAATCGAGTTCAAGATCCTTTTATAAAAAATAATAATAATGATTATTTATTATTTCTTTTCCTCCAATATTTCGTCACCACATTGGCTGACTTCTTCAGGGAAATTATATAATTTTTTTAACAATAAAAATAAAATTTTTAAAAAAGGCGGGAAATCAAAAAAATACTTTTTGACAATATGAAAAATATAAATATCATATGAAACAAAAATATTTTAAGTTTAAAAAAGATAAGGAAACAAAAATGTTTTTACAAATATTTAAAATGAAAATATAACACAGAACAAAAAACTATTTTGAATTTCATATATTATTTAAAATTAAAATAATTAGCTCAGTTCTTATTCACTAAATGTCTATAATTTTGGGCTATATTCGCTATATCTGTTTTGTAGTTAATGTGTTGTGTAGATGGTATTTTCATTATCTGTAACATTTCTAACATATATCTACGTCTGTAATTATTTTCTATGTTCAAAATTGTGTCGTATTATCAAAATCAGGATAATGATTAGAGCTTTTGCAGTGTAATGATAATGCTGTTTTTTTTGTGTAGGAATGGTGTTCTTGTATTTTTGATCTGATTTATGTCCTGCAATTCTGGTTTTAAGTTTATTTTTTGTTGTACCTATGTATACCTTATTACAGTTTTCACTATTATTACCATTACACGGTATTTTATAAACTAAATTTGACATTTCCGATTTATCTATTCTGTCTTTTGTGTTGCTAAATAGTCTACTTAATGTGTTATATGTTTTATGTGCTACTATATATTTCCTATTATCATAAATTTTTGATCTTTCTAACCTTTCAGATATAAGAGTAACATAAGTTAGAGATTTATAAATTTTAGGTTCAATAACGTTTCTTGTGTTAAAATTATTTCTGTTCTTATATTGCCTTATTAAATTACATACATACAAATTTGACATAAGTAAATTTGTATGGGAATAACAGAAGCCAACGTCAATCGCTTTCCGCATAAATACAACTTATGTGAAAAATAATGAGTATGAAGAGTTCAACTATATTGAAAAAATAGCAATCTGTTAAATTAAAGTCGGTAAGGCAGTGTTGTTGATATAATTTGCATTGATGGCAAAAAAAAAACTAGTTAACTTTTACAAAAAACAGCACTTTGTGTTTCTTTTGATGAAGGATATACATTTATTTAACATTACACGATTAATCGCCAATTTTTCCGATTAATCGACTCGAATAACCGATTAATCAATTTTCGTCATTTTTCGAATAATGCCCCAACCGGTTAATCGACAGGGTTGAATAATTGGAAACACCTCTAGATCCATTAAAATGTACTTTATTAAAAACAAGTAAAAAAAAGGCCTAAATTCGGCTGTGCCAAATCTTTGAATAACCTCAACCAAAATCCTAAAAAAATGTTCTCAACTGGGACCTAGAGGGAGCCACATACCATGGATTGTAAAACAAACTGCATATTTAAGATCCTGAGGAAATTTCCTTTCATTTGAGTACCCACACTTATATGTTACTACGCGTACTAGTTTTTGGACCCCCCCAAAAATGGAAGATAGAAAAAAAATTTTTTTTTATTCCAGATATCGACAATATTTTCATGAAATGCTGTGTAAACATAATTATTTTTCAGTCTATGGTACAAAGTTATTGCAAAATATGATTAAAGTTTTACAAATTTTCGTATATGAAATATCGTTTATGAAAGGAAGAGGAAACGACAGAACATTTTGTCTGTTACTGTCCAGCTTTCTTCAGAACCAGACGAAGCATTTTTGGTAGTGACGTCTTGTCTATGGAATCTATTTATAAATTACCCCTAACTGATTTTCTCAGGTTTATAAATACTGGGAAATTCTAGGCTAGGGCTCCTCTCTTCTATAGGGTACGGTACAATGGAAAATTTTTTTATCTGAGCGCCATGGACTTGCTTCAGTGCTTGTCCAATCCATCTCAACTAAACGCCCAAAAATCTTTGGGCTTCCGTGATTAATAAATGGCGCTCTTTTAGTATTTTGAAATCAATTTGCTAAAATATGAAAAGTTTTAAGTCATACTTAAATTCGTACTTTTTAAGAGTATACTTAATTTACTCTGATTTTTTATAAAATCATTCGTGTTGGAGTTCATTATTACTTTTATCTTTTTTTTATGTGTATTAAAATTACTTAAATTTATTTAGTCACCCTTTATTATTGTTAGCAAATCATAAGGGAGTTATCATTTTTTCTATTGCTCTTAATATTACTGCTGTTGGTATAAGCTACAGAAATATGTATACCAATTGTTCTCAAAACAGGTTTTCAATATTTTAGCACAATACTTGTTGTTATTGTTTATTATTTTGTAGTTTGACTTTTTTGAACATTTTCAATATTAGTTTTGAGTATGAAATTCAATTGTCGAGTAAACTTTTATAAACTAAGTTCTGCCTAGCTGCAAGAAATCAACATACTTTGTTAATAATGAAAAGGATAATAAAAACATCATAAATTATAATAATATTGAAATTGAAAATCGCTTTTTATTTCGATGATTAAATCTCCTACAATTCGAATAAACCAAAAACCGTTTGTTTACTTTGTTTAAGATCCTAAATCTTGAGTGATTAATGAACTGTAAATTTAAAAATAAAAGTAAAGACCCGACTCAGAGCTGGGATATAATTGAGTCTAATTTTAATAACTACGATGTAGTTGGCAAAACCCAGTGGAAGTTACTTGCTTTGTCTATTACACTGAGTTATGAATAATAATACAATATTCCACGGAAAAAAGTTTAATATATTTTTGGAGCAAGGAAAATTAATAAAAAAAACGAATTCAATAAGCCAGTACTTATTCGTATGACACTCACCTGTATTAAACCCATGTGATTTAGAAGTTTCAAAACCGATATATAAACACGTTGCAATTGAACGCGACTTATTTTATATTGTAAATCTGAAGGCAGTTGTCGCATAAGATAATGTTGGCGTATTGGGTGATTTAAAAATATCGTAAGTCGTTCATCTGCACCCTTATCTATACGAAAAATTTTGTTAAATATCGAAAGTGGCATACGATCAACAGCATCTATGAAATAAACCCATCCAGCAGGTTTATCCGAGTATCTGGGCAATGGTGGTATAAATGTTCGCCAACTTATATACTTTGTATAAGCTTTAATGTTCATATGGTCCGGTTGTAATTGCTCCAAATATTCTGTAACTCGAAGAGAAGGTTCGGATAATTGCCAATCTTTAAGCAAATCTTTTGTGACTTCTATGGGTTTCTGACTTTCATTCAATTCTACTACTATATAGAACAAGAAGTCATGCATATACCGTGATATTAAAAATTTTGGAGGTTTAAGTGTTTTAAGTGGTATCAAAGGATTCTTATTGCATTTCAGTTCGGCAGCCCTTAGTTTTTTTGACAGTTTTACTTTCGACTTGCTCATTTGAAGGCGTAGTGTCCCCAATAGTTTAAGACGTCTCTCTTCCATCAAAAGGAAGAAGCTATTTTTTAATTTTAACATTTCGTTTTTTAAAAGCACATGATCAATGTCGATTTTGGGATGTGTTACATAATGATAAATACGTATGTGTTCATCACATTGTAAAACGATTTCATATACACGTACAATTTGAGATTGGCTCATTTGATACAAAATGCGTTTGATTGACTTCTGGCAGACTTCATCCTTTAGTCCTTTCTCCTTCTCATGTTCGACAAGATGTTTGCGTAGGATTAATACTGATATAATGCAATATTCATCAACTTGCTTAACAACAAAGGCTTTTCGTGTCAATAGACGTTGGCTAATATTTTCAAGTGACATTGTCTTAAAGTTTTTGAACTCATAAGGTCTAATCCGAGCTGTTATCTGTGCTATATCTACGAATTGAACATCCTCTTGGGGTATATTAGGTTCCTCAGCACACTGTAAATTCAGCAGAACGTCTAACGTATCTTTTGCTTTCTTGTTAATAAAATCTGCGTACTCCATAGCAACATACCTAGATACATACAATTTTTTTTAATAATACTTGCTAAATTAAAACTTAACTATGTTTAATATTCATTTTTTTTTCAATTACTTTTTGAAGAGTTTTAATTTAAAAATTTTGAAAAATACAAAAGATTTAACATTTTTTAAATATTTAAATAAAAACACTTGAAAAAGAACTAAGAAATTAACATGATAATAGTTTAATTTAGAAAATATGGGCCAGATTTATAGTAGGTACTAAGTACGATTTTTAATCAAATTTTCATAATAAAAATTCGTTTTTAGAGGTGTTTGGCAACAAACCTTTTCTCCCAATTGTTGAGTCAAAAAACACGTTTTTTTTTTAAATTTTGTATGTTTTTGTACAATTATTTGGTTTCACTGCTGTTTATTGCCCAATGTTTCAAACATAAAGACCTTTTTAATTCTTATTTGATAGCAAATTTTTTAAATTTAGTTATTAAAAACAATTTTTGACCACCGCTTTTAGGGAGGTGACAGCTAAAAATTTATTTTTTCCATCATGATAAAATAACCTTTCCCTAAAGATTTTTCAGATAATACTAAACATTAAAAAAATACTTCCATAAAAAATTACTTTCAATTGGAAATAATATTTTTTTATTTCATATGTCTGTATTTTATTTTAAATAAAATTTCTTGACCTCCTATCATTATTACTATAAATATCAAAGATTAAAAACTATTTCCAAATAAAAACTTTTTTAAAAAGTTAATTTTTCTATCTTTAAAATTTTCTACGTGGAATAATTATTAGGATAACTCCGATCGTTCCATCATTTTTATTATTAATTTTACCAAATTTATTGCAAGATTGGTAGTACAGGGCATCTTTTTAAACCATATGTTATTTTGACCCTAACATTGACTTTCAGTCAGTAAACTCAGAAAAAAAGTTAGTAGAAACATTTGTAAACGGGTTTCAATCCCACTTTACTATTTTTGTACTGATGTTTAATAAAAAAAATTATTATTTAGCAAATCTTTTTGCTATTTACATTTTAAAAATTACAGAATTTTTACAGAATATTTACAAATTTTTGTTGCTAATTTCAGAAATAATTTTAAAAATGATTGAACTCCGATTTGCTAAAATTAGCAAAAAAAAATTTACTAATTTTAAAAAAGTGGATATTGAAGGAAATATTATTTCTAATTTAAACTTACACCAACAAACTTAAATTGTCTTAAAATGTTACATAGATTACAAAAAATAGCACTAAAAATTTTTTTTGCTTCTAAAAATCAGCCCTAGACACAATTTGAATTTGACCTTAAAAGTAAAAAAATTTACTAAGATATTTTAAAAAATAAATTAAAACAAAATGATAAATTCGTTTGTTTTTACAATTTTTAAACCTTTGATTTTTTTTATTTTTGTCTAAAAAATTTTTTTGCTAAAAAGAAATAAAATAAAAAAATTTTGATGTCCGATAAAAAAAATTAATTTGTACTAATAATAATATTTAGTAAATTTTTTTGCTGATTTTAGCAAACAGATTTTAAATTTTACTTTACAAAAAGTTTACTAAAATTTAGTAGCAGCAGCTAATTTTTCTACAAATTGCATTAACTACACGTCAGCAGACATGTGTTGCTAAGATTATCAAAAAATACCGCTGGGCTCAAATTCGCAAAATTTCCCGTAATAAAAGCAAAATTTTCAGTTGTCATTACAGGCTTTTTTTGTTGAGTGTATCCTTCCCCCGCGTACTTTATGCTGGAACAACGTTGGGAAATATTGCAAACTGTGCCTTTGTTGAAAAGAATTTTTGCCGAAATAAAGCACCCACCGCGCAAGTTTGTCAACACTAGAGTATTCAAAAACCGAAACCGAAAACCGGTCAACCGGTTTCTTTTATTTTAAAAACCGATCGGTTTCGAATATTTTGTAAATTCGAAGAAAACCGAAAACCGGTCTTTTTTGTTCGGTTAACCGTTTTTTTTAATTACATCACCAACTGGGTTACTTGGTCTCTTTTATTTTTTCCGAACACTTATAATCGTTTGTTTGGTTATGAAGATTTAGATGTAAGTCTGATAGATTCCGATGAAGACTTAACTTTTGATATTCCAAATTCAAATAGTTTAATTTCTGATCTAAATAACACAATAAACAGTATTCAAAATCCTAAAAAAGAGACTGTACAAAATCATTCATCATTATATGATGATTTCATATATCTTGATAAATGCGACAATTTATATAATTGTCTTTAGACTATTTGTCCAACATCTACTATTAGTGAAAGAGTATTTTCCACTTATAGCTTTATCAAAAGTAAACAAAAAAATCGTCTTAAAACGAAACATTTAAATTGCATATTATTTCTAAAATAATATTTTAGAAGTGAAAAATAGATTTTCTTTTTACATATTTAAAATGTAATATTAAAAAAACTTTTTAATGCCAAAGGTTTCAAACCAGGGATGGAAAATATGTTTTCTGTTATTGTACCAACCAGACAAACAAATTGTACTTTTTCGATCCTCACGGTACCAAAATTTTTTCGCTTTTTTTAACAATTTTATCGTATTGAGTCAGATTTGCTTAGACACTAAAAAGATTTTAAAAAATTTAATTTGACCGAGTGAAACAAAATTTATCGCTAATTTTATGTAGTCGTATAATTCCCACAAAACTTTGTAAAATTTTACTCTAATTTTTATGTCAAACCTTTTTTTCTGGTTGTCCGCCTCCCTTGGGGGGCAATTAAAACTTTTCAGGAATTGCTATTAAAAAATTTAAAGGCATTTAATAGCTTTTTAACAATAACACTTTTTTCTTTTTTTTTTTTGGTTTGAGAGGTAATTTAAAATCAGCTGTTCAACGTTGCCTCTTCCGAGTGTTTTAGTACAATATGTATGGAAACATTTGGTACATTTGATGTGACACCAATTTAGAGCCTTTATTTTTTACTATAGTATCTGAATAAATAAATACATGTTTTTATCAAGTTATAAATTGAAAATTTTAAAAAATTTCAAATTGTACTAAATGAGCCGAGGTAGTACCACGGTACCAACCAAGGTAAAAATGTACCAAAAAAAGTACAATTGTACCATGTTTTCCATCCCTGTTTCAAACGTTCAAATTACTAACGTACCTAATTTTACCCAATTTACAAACTTTATGATCTCTATTCATTTGATATGAATATAGTTTTATAATATTAATTTTTAAGATATTATATTAAAAAATATTGGTTTTAAGTAAATTTTTTGTTGAAATGAAATACAATAAAAAAATTAAACTTATATATATTTTTTTTCAAAGACTGTATTTTTTTATTTTTATTACTTTATATTTTAAATTTCTTTTTTTTTTTATTGTAATAAAAACATTTAACAAATTATGTAAGCTTTTTATTCAAATAAAAAAAACCGAAAAAACCGGTCGACCGGTTTTGTTTGCAAAAACCGAAACCGGTTTTTTTAAAATTCGATTTTTCGAAGAAAACCGAAACCGGTTTTTTCAAAAGGCCGGTTTTTGAATACTCTAGTCAACACTCATGGTCCCCGCCGTTGTACGGTTCGTACTAATGAGAATGTGGTTGCTATGGCCGGAAGTGTCCAACTTGATCCAAGAACATCGACTCGCCATCGATTTCAACAATTTGGAATTTTACGCACCAGTATGATGAGAATTTTGCACACAGATCTCTTCTTTTCGCTTACAAGGTTCAATTGAAGGCAAACGACCATCCATTTCGTTTGGGCCTTACAGAAGTTCTAATCAGACACCGAATTTAGCCGAAAAATTATATTTTCTGACAAGTCGCATTTTCATTTCCAACCGACATGGTCGAGAAGGCATCCACAGAGAATGACAGTTTGGCGTAGATTTTGAAAAGGTAGCAACACTGGCCCATCTTTTTTTAAAAAATTCTGTCCACAGTGAAAAAAGTGATGTATTTTGATGTGCCGTCAGCCACATGTGCCAATAGTTGGACACATCCACATTAAAAATGTGCCATGTGAAAATATAGTTGGCACATCATATGTGCCAAGTTAAAAATGTGATGCACATTTGAATGTAAAATGTGCTGACGGTATTGGCAAAAATTAACATTTTTCGAAAAAAATAAAATTTTTCAATAAAGTACTATTTTTACAAGAAAGTAATATTTTTGTAAAAAGTACTATTTTCACAAGAAAGTAATTTTTTTTAAAAAAGTACGAGGTTTTGAAAAGAACAATTTTCAAAAGAAAGTACAATTTTTGTTAGAAAAGTAAATTTTTCAAAAAAGTACCATATTTTACAAAAGGAATTATTTTTCAATAAAAAACAACCTTTTCAAAAATACCATTTTTCAAATAGTATATTTTTCAAAAAAAGTATAATTTTTCTAAAAAATACATTTAAAAAAAAGTATTGTACCATTTTTTTTTTTACAAAAAAAGTACTATGTAATCGTCAAAAAAATCATTTTCAAAAAACAATATATTTTTCAACAAAAATTACAGTTTTGCAAAAATATAGTACGCGTTTTATAACTCCTGTAAAGCAAATATTTGGCTCGTATCGCTCTATCTGGCTTTGTTTCGAGATATGTTAAAAAATTAAAATTATTCAATTTTTTTTTTCGTAGATTGTCTATACAGGTTGGTTGAAAAGTTCCTGCGCTCACCAAGAAATGGCACTGCTAGCTCCAAACTTTTTTTTTCTCAAGTTGGTATAACTGTCCTGAGAACACATGCAAAGTTGCAAGTCATTCTGTCAATTCTTTCTTTGTTTACAAGCCATTTGAAGTTGACGTGTCATTGATTTTTTTTTAATATGGAAAAAATTTAATATCGTGCAGTCATTAGATTCTTTGTTTTGAAGGGTTTAAAAGCAAAGGAAAGTTATGAACAATTGTTAGAAGTGTATAAGGAGTCCTCACCTTCAAAACGCACCGTTGAATTTTGGGCTGGTGAATTTAAACGTGGTCGTACCAGCCTTGAAGACGATCCACGCGAAGGACGACCAAAAACTGCAACTACAGCAGAAATCATTGAGCAGGTACATAATATGGTTAGTAAAGATCCAAGTTTGACTAAGCGTGAAATCGCTAATGCCATAGGCATCTCAGACGAACGAGTACTCCATATTTTACATGAAGAATTACGTATGGAAAAACTGTTTGGAAAGTTAGTGCCGCACACATTAACAATTCAACAAAAACTGGATCGAAAACAAATTTCTCAGCGTAATTTGGAGCGTTTTAAGCCGAATAAAACCAACTTCTTGCGTCATTTTATAACTATGGATGAGACTTGGATCTACAACCATGATCCTAAATTGAAACAAGAACGTTTACAGTGGACTGAAGCTGGTTGTTCAGCTCCAAAGCAGGTGAAGTCACAACGATCAGCAAAGAAGGTTATGGCATCAGTTTTTTGGGATGCAAAAGGAATTTTGTTGATTGATTATCTTCAGAAAGGTAAAATAATCAACTCTGAATATTATTGCAGTCTTTTGGATCAGCTGGATGAAAAAATTCGTGAGAAAAGACCTGGTTTAAAGAAGAAAAAAATCATTTTTCATCAAGACAATGCACCTGCTCACAAAAGTGTTTTGACGATGGCCAAATTCAAAGCTTAAACATCCACCGTATTCACCAGATTTGGCTCCCAGTGACTACTATCTCTTCAGAAATCTCAAACAATTCCTTCGTAGAAAGCATTTTTCGTCGAGTGAAGAGGCCATAGCAGCCGTAGACAGTTATTTTGCAGAGCTTCCGAAAAACCATTATAAGGATGGGATAAAATTATTGGAAGATTATTGGAACAAGTGTATTGAGCTTCTAGGAGATTATATTGAATAAAAAAATATATTTCTTAACAAAAACAGTATTCTTTGATTTCGAGCGCAGGAACTTTTCAACCAACCTGTAATGTCTTCAATAGGCCAAAACCGTTGTCCCTTTTCATTTATTTTACCCAGTTTTCAAGATACGTCCAATGTTCTAAATAAAACTCCATTTTGCTCTAGGAGGCTTTGATTTCGAGAAAAACGTAATTTTAAAATCCAGTCAATCAAGACCCAGTATTCGCTCTATCTCGCTAAGTTTTCGAGATATGTTAAAAAATTAAGATTTTTCAATTTTTTTTTTCGTATATTGTCTATAATGACTTCAATATGCCAAAACCGTTGTCCGTTTTCATTTATTTTACTCAGTTTTCAATATACGTCCAATGTTTGAAATAAAACTCTTAAAAACAGTTTTTTCTCAAAACCTAAGCCTCCAAGAACGAAAAGAAGTGTTATTTGGAACATTGGACGTATCATATAGCATTTTTAAAATTTTTTAGATTACTTTTGTAGTAATCTCATAAAAAGGAATGCGATAATGCTACACCAGAAGGTTCAGAAACAAACAAATCTAAAACTATTTTCTTAATTAGATTTTTTTTTTTAATTTTTTTAAACTTTTTTTATATTTTTTACCAATTGTTCGTTATATCGTTATATAAGTTACCCGAGTAAAAAAGTTTAGATATAATCATATGTGGCCTTATCTAATAATAAATTATCATATAAAAATACATATGTGAGTATAAATTAGCATATCTTATTATATATTAGATTAATTTTTTTAAATTACCTCATATTTTGTCATATATAACTACATCTGGTTATAGATTGGTCTTTATAAAATTATGTAAGATATGGTACACATTATATCATATCAAATTGTATATAACACTATATATAATTATATATGGGTTACACGGGATACACGGTATATATTTATATATGGCTTACAGAATCGAATATACTTATATATGGCTTATAAAGAACCATTTATAATTATATATGCTATCTAATATTTGAAATATAATAATATATGGCCCATTATCAAAAATATTTTTTAGTATGGTAAGAGATATGGCATAAGATATAATTATATATGGTACAAAATTTGCAAACAAATTTGAGAAATCTTAGAGTATTTTTGATATCATATATGATATCATACGTGGTTCTATGTTTACGGTTTCGAATCCCAACCAGGGAGAAAAAAAACTGTTTTTGTGTTTTTTAATTTTTTTCTTATTAATATTTTTTACAAAACTCAAATTATAACCCATTTCGGGACAGGACCTAGAAAATTTTGATAGGATATAAGATATAATTTGTTTATAATAATCTAGTTTGAATTCACTAGCTTCACAACCCTACAAATATGTCATTATGGAAGAAAATATGATCTCCCAAAAAAAATTTAAAAAAAGTTTTTATTTGGTCGTCAGTCAGCCTCCCTATGAACCACCCAACCCACAACCAACTCATGGTTTTGAACAGGCTCTAAGGAAAATGACTATGCAAAATTCCTTTTTCACAGTTAGTGAATGATTACACGTACAAATGAGCCTTTTCCATCTATTTATAGAATTACTCTTGGCAACCATCTTCGATCCTCACAATTCTTTCCATTTAAAAAATTAGTGTTTACTATTCATCAAACATTTAATTATGATCTCGAACCTGATAATCTATAAAATATATTGTAACCATATAAGTAACCACTAACTTTATCAACTCTAAAGTAATAAATTCATACATTACTTTGAGGCTCATTGCCTCTAAAATTCATCAATAAAGTAAGGTGTAATGTAATGCATCAGTCTCTTTGTCTTTACACATGATTTGGCAATGTGTGGTTTTGCTGCGAAATAACCATTTTAGGTAATATATCGTAATATGTTGTGTACAGAGTCCCTCAAAATAGTTGCATGTGGACAATTTTCAAAATTCGAAATAAATCTACATTTAAGGAAAATATCTATTTCCTTGGTATGATTGGAAGCTCCATTCGCATTCCATGTTGCAATTCTTAGATTCATTTGCATAGTTTCATCATTATTTGGGTCATCATATCAAAGAGTTTGTCCATCATCCGTTCTAATCTCTCCATTATCCTACTTTCAGCATTACCTATGACTGCCTGAGAATATGAGACATATTCTCTTCCGTTGGCGTTGTTATTATTATTATTATCATTATTATTATTATTGGTAGTGCTATTTTCTGACGGATACAATTGAGGAAATTCCTGAGAATTTGGTGGAATTTGCTGATCTCTTGACTTGTATTGAGTTCTCACATTTGCAGATCTTTTTTGGTGTAATAATTGTTGATAAACATTACATCCCTTATAATTTGCAGTATGTGACTGTAAGCAGTGTACACATTTTGGTGGCGTTGTTATATTTTTTGTACAATTGGATGTAGGGTGTTCTAAACCACATTTAACACATCTAAAAGTTTTTTTACAATACGATTTAGTATATCCAAATTGTTGACATCGATAACATCGGATTAAATCTTCGGTTTTTTTGGGGGCTTCAATTGAAACAATTGCATTTTCTATCTGGCGTATATTAAAAATTTCTTTATTATTTGGGTCAAGATCTACGAAAAACATAGGCAATGGCAGTTTTGTAACACGGCTTTTAACGTTAACTACATTTCTAACCTGGTGACTTAAATACAATAGCTCAGCTTTAATGTCGGTAATTGGTGTTGAATTAATTACTGCTCTATAAGATCTCTCGAAATATTTTACAATTTTTCTATAAGCATCTACATTTTTTATCATTAATTTTATTTGATTATTTCTCATTGATCTGTAATTAAAGTCACAAGTAGGTATCTCTTTACTAATATTTTTTACCATTTTGTTGATATTTAAAACATGGCGGCTTAGGAGCATTATCAGTCTTTTCTTCCTCATCTTTGTAATTTTTTTGGCTTTCTTGTACATCGACATCATCATCAAGCAACTGAAATTAGTTTGTTCTTAAAGTACTTGGTTCCTCTGATGAGTTGAACTTTTTATGCTGATGCATATTAGGTGATTTAGTCATCCGCCTTTTTTTGGCATTATTTTCTGGTACCTTTTGCCATATACCATCACTGTCTTCACTTTCATCGTCAATTAATTTTTGCATGCTGCTGTTGTTACAGCAAAAATGTTTTTACTTTTTTTGTTGTTTTTATTTAGGGTTCTATTATTAATCCAAATGTTGGAATGTTAAATCTTTTTCTGAATTTCACTAATTTGCCGTTATATACAATAAACACTTGCAACAATTCACACTATACGCAGCCGCGGTTCAGAAAGACTGTTTTCAATATATAGATGTTTTTGGGAAAATATTTTAAAAATTTTCGTATTTTTTTCTTTTTTATAATTTTGTTCGAAATAATATACTATCATTAACCGATTTTTTTCAGTTTCATTTATTTTTTTTTTTTTCATTTCTTTAAAATTTAATACAAAATAAGGGAAATTTGTGGTTTATTTGTCCGTTACAGTTGTTTAAAATTTAAATTTTGTTTGCTGTCTGTTTCAAAAATAAATATTAAAAAAATTCCAATTTGTTTTTTATTTAAATTGTTTGTTTATATACAAAATTATTTCAATTTAAATTGCAAGAACTTCTTAAACACACATACATACAGAAACCTATTAACATAAAATGTGCCTATAGACATAAATATGTTGCATAACATACATTTTGTAGATTAAAACACAACAAAAATTTGAAAAACGGAAACAATTTCAAATAAATGATTAAATCAATTATTTTTTTAAGGAATTGGCAGTAACAATTATTTTTACTGATTAATCATTTGTTTCTTACGAATGTGTCAGTTGTTTAAACAATATTTAAAAATAAAAAACAAAAGCCATTTGATTTAAGTGAAAAGTAAGTAAACCGGTTTTTAAATGAAATATTAATTCTTACAAACTTACAAACTATTTTAAGTGCATATTACGTTATTTCGGTGGAGTTAAGTGCTACGGAAACACCGAAGGAGGATAATAAACACATATTTTTTAAAACTGATGTTGCCGTCACTAGGGCTCGAACCCACCACAACCTTCTGTGTAACAGTACCACGTGCTAACCATTACACCACAACGCCCACTGAGTCCCGGTTTACACACAGCAATTTTTCTTGCAGTAATCTTCTTAAATTCTCTTTTGAACTTGCATTCGTGTAGACACTGTGAAAGTCTTTTGTTGCAATTTTAGTATTTTTTACATATAAAACAGTAGGAATTAGAAAACACAAGAGAATTGCGAATACAAGCAAGTCTGTTTAACTTTCCGTTCTTCTTTCCACCCTCTCCTATAAACTCAGAATTGATGCAATTAAAATTGATGTGTGTAAACCGGAACTGACATCTCTCGATTTATTTCGAGCTTTCTCTGAGATCGCACTATACGTGTTGTTAAAGATAAGGTCTCATAAAACTAGTTTCAGCTGGGATCAGGGGTGCCGCAAGGTTCTGTTATTTCCCCCTCTCTATTTCTTTTGCAGATAACAGAAACATATGTTATTCTTTTGTACATATTAATGTTCTGACCATGAAAATTCAATGTGATGTTCGCTTGAATAAGAATGTTTCTCAAGTGTCGAAAGAAACATTCAGTGCCTTGGTTTCTGAAATATATGTAGGATCTTCTTCACGCTCTCTGATATTCGTATTATTTAAACCACCTACATCCGACCAAAGATGAAATACAACTCCTATATATATATTGGCAGGAGCTTCAAAGTCTATTTTTTAGCTTTTGGACCGTGTCCAAAGTATGGCGTTGGTACTTGTTGTTGACAGTAGGCTATCCAACATTATTTACTCATTGCAGCATCGTCGGAATGTGGGTTGTGTGACAAAGTTCTATCGATACTACAATGGGAGATATTTTATTGAGGTAAGTAAATTTATCCCCAGAGCCCAGATTTTCCTTCGCAACACCCGCTTATCTAGTAGAGCACATCTCCGTTTGTTTGTACGATGGATAGCACAGCGTGTTTCATGGGGAAAAAAGAAGAAAAAAACTAATCATGTACAAAACCCCTAATTTACTAAATTATTGAAACGCTTTCAATACAACTAACAAAAAGTATTAGACTTGTCTTGTTGTTTAAGTTCAATATTTTTTCACTAATTGAAAAACAGCGATTATCACAAAAAAGTTGTTTGTTTTTTTGTAAGCCTCAATAAAATTAATGTTCCCTGATGAGAACTGCAAAAAAGTTTCCCACTAACAGTTTTAAAAACACAGTTTAAAAAAAGGATATTCCGCATTTAAAATAAAGCCTTCATATTTGTTTTCAGCATATAAATATTACATATCAAAAAAACAAATCTGTGAAAAAATAACTTACATATTAGTTCTTTGCCGTCCAACATCAACACAATATGATTTTACTAAACCTTCTTCTACCATTTGTTTAATCATTTGTCTTAATGTTAAATTATGAATAGACGTATGACGATAAAGTTCAGATTGGCTGCAACCACGATTTCCATAACGCGATACACAGCTATAAAACTCTTCACGCACGGGCATATCAATGTAAGAATGTTTTTCGCTGTGAAAATCAGCTTCTGCAAAGAAAAAAAATAATAATATCTATAGTCTGTACATAAGAGTAGAGTTTTTTTTAACTGTAGACCTAAAAGTTACATGTTGAAAATTAAAGTATAAAAAGTTAACAATTTTTAAGAGATATTACAGAAATCGGAATTTTGAGAGTTTATAGATAGTTATTTGTTATTTTCAAATAATTTTCTTTGTACAATTATATATAAAAGTAGTATAATACATATAAAAGAAAGAAAAACAGAACATACGACTATGACATATTGTCGTCAGTCGATATTTTTACAAATTTACCCCGTTAGATTTATTTTTCTTAAGCATATCAATACTCAAAGTATGGGGCATTTAGCTAAAAAGTGAAACAGATTTTCAGGTTCATTAAGATTACATAACGAACAAGTTTTAAGTCGTTGATGTTGGAATCGAGTGGCTTTAGGTTGAGGGTTTTATATAGAGTATTCAAAAAACCAGCATTTTGAAAAAACCGGTTTCGGTTTTCCTGGAAAAATCGAATTTCGGTTTCGGTTTTTGCCGGTTTTTCGGTTTTTTTTTTTAATTTGAATAAAAAGCTTATATAATTTGTTAAAAAAAAATTAATGTATATACAGCCAAGAAAGTCCCTATAATATGCGCTGTACCCAGTAAAATGTCTTCAGTGTTAACAGTAGAATATTGAAAAGTTTGAGGACAGTCCCCAAGGTAACAAAATGTCTTCATAGTAACTTGTGGAACGAAAACCCGTCCCCGGAACATGCGCTATGCATGTATTTCATTTCAACAAAAAATTAACTTAAAACCAATATTTTTTAATATAATATCTTAAAAATTAATATTATAAAACTATATTGATATCAAATGAATAGAGATCATTAAGTTTGTAAATTGGTAAAATTAGGTACGTTAGTAATTTGAACGTTTAAAACGTTTTGCATTAAATAAGTTTTTTTAATATTACATTTTAAATATGTAAAAAGAAAATATATTTTTTACTTCTAAAATAATATTTTAGAAATAATATGCAATTTAAATGTTTCTTTTAAAGACGATTTTTTTTGTTTGCTTTTGATAAAGCTAGAAGTGGAAAATACACTTTCACTAATAGTAGATGTTGGACAAATAGTCAAAAGACAATTATATAAATTTTCAAACTTTTCAGTTCTTTTGTCGGATTTATCAAGATATATGAAATCATCATATAATGAATGATTTTGTACAGTCCGTTTTTTAGGATTTTGAATACTGTTTATTGTGTTATTTAGATCAAAAATTAAACTATTTGAATTTGGAATATCCAAAGTTAAGTCTTCATTGGAATCTATCAGACTTATATCTAAATCTTCATAACCAAACAAACAATTATAAAGATCAGCAGCAAACTCTTTGCATTCCACCTTAAAGGAATCCTTTAGTATGTTATCGTTACATGGATATTTTCCTGAACTAAGGTATATAACAAGGGTATTTATAACTTTTACTCTACGTTCATTAAGTCTTATCATCAGACGTTCACATAATTCATGTGCATATTGTGCATCAATTTTGCTTAAATTATGAAACAAAAATTTGTGAGTAGCTTCGCTAGAGTATTCAAAAAACCGGCCTTTTGAAAAAACCGGTTTCGGTTTTCTTCGAAAAATCGAATTTTTAAAAAACCGGTTTGTTTTCGGTTTTTGCAGAAAAACTGGTCAACCGGTTTTTTTGTTTTTTTTTTTAATTTGAATAAAAAGCTTACATAATTTGTTGTAATAAAATATATATATATATATATATATATATATATATATATATATTAGGGCGCGTCAAATTGTATGGAACGATTTTTTTTGATGAAGCGTATAGTAAAAACGTAATGTATAGCTGATTCTGAGAAATTTTGCTCAAGAGACCATACCTCTAAGTCGGATTTGGAGCCCCCCAAAATTTCAAAATAGAAATTTTTCCATATATACATAGAACAATTTAATTAAATTCGTCATAATCTGTATTGATACCTGGCTGCATTGTTCAATTGAACAACTTTGTAACACTGAATAGTGACGTTACAAAATAATGACGTTTACCAACACTAAACGTTGCCAAGCTTGCTTTTCCTTCTTCCTTAATCGTTCATCGTGCAATGCGCACGCAGTTTGCCAAAATACTTAAATAAAAACTCGGTTATCACAATACCAATATTTTTTTTTTTATTTTTAAATTTAGTGTGACACAATCAAAGAGTGCAGTGATAATATCAAAGTTATTATGGATAATCAAGAACCATCAACATCGTCTGCGGTGTCTTCGCAAATGGAAGCAACAACATCAACAAGTTCTGACTCTAGATTGACTAACATGCCTCATCAAGATATTGTTGTTTTTGGTTTATCAAGTGATTTAAATGATCTTAGTTTGCTTACTAAATGTGACATTTTAAAATATTATTTTTTTTTAAGTGATCGTGCTAAATTTGAAAACAAAATGTTCTCGTATAAAACTTTTACTCCTCACTTAACAGATAAATTGATTAATAGAAAGAGTGTTTTAAAACAAGAAAAAAGGGCTAAATTCGGCTGTGCCGAATCTTTGAATACCCTCCACCAATATCCTAAAAAGATGTTCTCTTCTGTTTTTGATACAAATAATATAAAAAAAACTTTTGAAGTAAAATTATGTAGGTGAAAAAATTTTTTGAGGTGAAAAACTTTTTTAGATATGAAAAGAAGTTTTTTGGTGGAAAAAAAATTTAGAGGTGAAAAAAAATTTTTAAGGTGAAAAAATTTTTTGTGGTGAAAAAAAATTTTAGTGGTTAAAATGTTTGAGGTGAATACAAAATATTTACTGCTAAGCGACTGGTGAAAAAATATGAGAAAATATGTTATGTATCAGTCGCTACTATGAAATTGAACTAAATTTGTATGGGCAATTTAGAGGCACTAGTTTTTTTAAACATGGACTACACAAATAACACAATTTAAAGCATAGTTTTTGTCAAATA
Source organism: Eustalomyia histrio (assembly GCA_949748255.1). Lineage (NCBI taxonomy): Eukaryota > Metazoa > Arthropoda > Insecta > Diptera > Anthomyiidae > Eustalomyia > Eustalomyia histrio. Next base: position 108,998,062 of record OX456525.1, on the reverse strand, counting down.
CTCAATTTTGTTCTGGCTATTGGGGACTAGCTTTGCATCTGAATATGCCTAATGGAGAGAATGCACTATCTGATGCGCCACGTATTGATAAATAGTTGCAACGAATGTTCTTTCTTTAAAAAATTGAAGTGTGTTTGTCTAATAGAGAGAATACAGCAAAGAAATTAATTTATTAAAGAAAGAACATGAGTTGTAACTATTTGTCAATAGATGGCCCATCAGAAGGTGCATTCTCCATTAGGCATATTTTGCTGCAGAGATAGTCTCCATTAGCCATATTGTGCTACAATATGCAGTAGAGTATTATTGATTTTCTATTTTCTTCGTAACATAAATGAATATTTGCCAAAAACTTTAAAAAATATATGTTTTATGTGCATATTATACCTTAATTTTTTAAATCAATATTCATTTAGATGTTTAAGAGCACAATATTGCACTTTATTCATGTGTGTTTTTCTATAAAAGAAAAAATTAACATAACCCTTAAAAGCCTGGTGGTTCCTTCATGAACCTCAACTTTAGAGACTTGTTTTTCAAAACTGTTACATTTTTTGCGCAATGTTTATTCAGCAAATATTCTCTTTATAATGTATGCCATCTAGCGGAAAAGAAAATCATATGCTTTTCGGTGCTGAACACCTGATTTTTGACGTTTATCAGAAAAACACACAAAAGCTTCAAAGTGAACAAATCGTGCTTTTTCAAATTGATTGAAATCAAAACTTTTGCTCCAAAAGAACCAAATAAAATTAATTTTTATTATTTGTGCACTATATTAAAACCATGTAAGTATCTTTTTAGCAATATAAATTTTGTTTGTTTGTGTTTTTCGTGTAAAAGTCCTTCGGTCCTTCAAAGAACCAGTAGGCACTCATTAGAGAAGTGAAATTCGTTAGTGCTTTAGCGTCTTTTTCTAATTTTAGTGTAAATTTTTAATTTTTCATAGAAAAATGCCACGTAAATACAAAGATTTTACCACGGCTGAAGAGTTTGAAGCATTCGTCAATGATTTTGAATGGTCAGTAAGTGAAATTGGCGATATATCAGATTTTGACGACGACAGTCTAGACGATCCCGATTTCAATATAGTGACAAATGATGATGCGAATATCACTGATCAGTTGGAGGATGATGTGTTCGAAAATGTGAACGAATTAGATGCTGAACAAGTTGTGAGTGTGGAACCAACTGCTGATGAGAGTGTTCAAAATTAAGATATTGTTGTTACTGGAGATAGCACACGCTGGCATCAAAATGCAACATTTTACAAAGATATCACAATTGACAAGGACTCTTCCGAGTTTAAAAAATGTATCTGGAAGAAAAACCATATGCAGAATCATGCAAGTTGGGTTCAGTTTGGCAGCGATTCTGAATTGACAACAGAAATAATGGCACTAGATACACCTTTCAAATTTTTTTCTTACTTTGTAAATGACGATATAATTTCTAATATTGTAGACCAAAGCAATTTGTACGCAATTCAAAAGGATTCATCGAAACCTCTAAATACAACGCCAGACGAAATAAAACGCTTTTTTGGCATTACATATTTTATGTCCGTCTTCAAGTACCCAAGTATCAGGACGTATTGGGGTGAATTTGGCATACCGGCTATTATGAATACCATGACGAGAAATCGATATGACAAGGTACGCCAGTTTTTGCATCTAAATGACAACAGTAAGATGCCACGTCCGTCAGCTCAAGAACCAGCTCCTTCACGTCGACGAGGATTGCGTCCACAAAACACTGATTCATCAAACATTGATCGTTTATATAAAATTCGTCCGCTTATTGATGCCCTAAATCGAAACTTTGACTCTGTTCCAAAAAGCAGTCGTTTGTGTGTGGATGAACAAATTTGTGCGACAAAAATTAAGCACTATTTGAAACAATACTTGCCAGACAAGACTCACCCGTGGGGCAATAAGTTATTTTTGATGTGTGACGATATGGGATTCTGCTATAATTTTGAAATTTATTCTGGCAATGAAGACCATGTTTTGGACAATGAACCAGACTTGGGAGCAGCAGCAAATGTTGTGGTGCGGCTTGCTCGTAAAGTTCCGCGTTTCAAGAACTACAGAATTTTCTTCGATAACTATTACACAACTATTCCTTTATTGGCTTATTTACGCACCCAGGGAATCTATGGGCTTGGAACAGTTCGACGTAACCGAATTCCTGGCTGCAAATTGCCAGAAAAATTACCCAATCGAGGAGACTGCGAAGAATATATGACCAGTATTCATGGTATAGATATAACTACTATAGCATGGAGGGACAACAAAGTTGTAAATATGGCATCGACTTTGCTTGGCATCAAGCAATTGAAATCGACAAATGCAAACGAAACTGATGACGCGCCTACGATTGCCAGGTATTTTATACTTTCAACAAATATTTACTGAATATAATTTTTTTTATTTTCTTTAGATTTGACAAAAAAAAATAAGTGTACCGTAAATATTCAGTGCCCTGCGATAATCCACGAGTACAACAAGTACATGGGAGGTGTTGACCTTATGGATTCGTGCTTTGGTAGAAGCCGCATAAGAATAAAGTCACGCAAATGGACAAATCGTCTTATATACCATATGATGGACATGGCCATGATAAATGCATGGATTTTATATAAACGCCAATTCTCTTCATCTCCTCGTACAGATAAAATGCTGACTTTGCACGAATTTATCGTAGACGTCAGCAAAGTTTTAGTAAAATCTGGCACACAATCCATAAGGAAAGGACGTCCAAGAAGCACTGGAGGATGTGAGACCCCTGAAAATGTGCCAAAACGAGTTCGGGTAGTAATGCCGCCTAGTGACGTGCGGTTTGATAATGTTGGGCACTTCCCGAAATACCTAACAACAGGCAAACCTCGTTGTAAAATGCCCAATTGCACATCTAGAACAACAGTGTATTGCATTAAATGTGAGGTAGAATTATGTTTCCAATCCACAAAAAACTGCTTTCTAGAATATCATACAAAACATTGAATAAATGAACTGAAATATATATAATTTAAATGAAAATAAAAAAAATTTCATATATAAACCATATGCATTTTACTTGTCAAAGGAGTGCCTGGTGGTTCTTCAAAGAACCAACACACAAAACCTCCCCTAAAATGTCCAAAACTCAAAATTGTGAAAAGTCGTAGAAAAAACGTTGTTAAGGGTCCTAAAATACAACATATAACATTTTTTCATTGAAAAAAAAAAAAGTCAGGCTATTAAGGGATAAATATACAATTGCCAATCCCTCAATTCTCAAAAATACAAATGGAATAAAAAAATACTATTTTCCTCTATGAAAACTTCTCTTTTGGCATAAAAATGTGAAACAAATGCTTTTATTACGTCAAACATTTGAAAAATTGACTTTAAAATTATGTAATAAGTCTACTAGCAACATCTGAATGCATTATAATTTAAAGTATGTAGTTAATTTAATATTTTTGGTATATAAATTAATTGAAAGCCTAATCCAAGGATATATCGCCATTGGCCAGGATATAGTTTTAATGTGATTCTGCGCCACCTATTCAAAAGTAGCGGCACTAAAGCAATTATGCATTTTGCTCTTTCTTTAGATATAAATGTCTTTGGTTACAAAAACAAAAAATACATTTTATGGAATGAAATGAAAAACCAACAAAGCTTAACAGAAAAACAATCTGGTTTACTATATCTCTTATAGTAGCCAAAGAATTGAAGATATTTGAACGGAAAATCCTAAGAAAATGCATCGGAAAAAATTATGAAAATTTCATAAAACAATTTTCAAATAGTTACGTCTATGAAAATGCCGATGTTCTACCCTTCTGTAGGTACTCCATGTCGCTGCACGCCAGATTTGTTGAGAAACTTGCGCTACACGATAATATGCTTGTCAGCGAGAAAAACACCATCTGGGCTGGATCTACATATCTTTCTCTTGTCGGTATAATTAATTCTATATGAGCCCAGCCTCCGGCAATCATAGGGGCTGAAGATGATATTCGTATATACTAAATTTTGCATGAACTGTAATATGAATATGTTTTGTCAATTTATGTAACAGAACTTTTGTTATTTAGTTTTAGTAATGTTATTTACAGAGGTCTGCTCTGTAAGCGACTTTAACAATGTTGCTTTTTACGTTAGCTTAGTTATTAGAGTAACACACATATAGCTCTATAAGAATGTTATTATTCTCATAGTATGTAAGACAATAAATGTAATCGAACAAAAAGAAGACTTATTAACATTTTTACTTTCTTAACAGAAAAAAAATAGATACAGAAAAATTGTACAAATTTGTATGGAAAATTTAGAGGTACCTTCACATTTTCACTCATAACTTTTGAACCGCTGAACCGATTTTGCTCATTTTAAATACCAAACTGCTCGGAAGGATGTTCAATAATCTGGGTAAAAATAGGCACCCCCGCTTGCGTCTTCGCGTCGTGATCGCCATTTCAACAGACAGACGGACAGACAGACGGACATCGCTAAATCGACTTAAAATTGCATAAGGATCACGAATATATATACTTTATGGGGTCTTTAACCTATATTTCGACATATTACAAACGGAATGACAAACTGATATATACCCTCACCATATATGTTGGAGGGTATAAAAATTAACTGGTTTGCTTGATAAATACCAGAAACATGTACAACATAGAAACAAAAGAGATGAATTTAAAGCATTTGTTGATTCAGTAAACGAATTATTTTATATTGGCAAATGTAATTGCAAATTAAAAACAACAGAATGCTCGTGTGGATTGATTCCAGAACATCTAAAAGAATTTATGATGGACCAGCATAATGATAGAAAATTCACAATACCTGAATATACGGAAGACGTTGAAGAAGTAGCTACAACAATACCAACACTTACAACTGGTACCGATGATCCAAGTTACGAACCACCTGAATTATACATGAATGAAGATGAAAATGAAGCAACAACAGAAGTTCCAGAAGCAACTGTTCAAATGAGACGAGGTCATTATACTCAAAAATACGATGCCTTAAATTTTCTATGATGTGTGATAGATTCGGTGTTTCAGTTAGAGTCGCTTCATGTTTAGCAACAGCTTTATTCGAAGATATAAATTTTAGAGATGTTCATGGTAATCTTGTTATTATGGATAAATCAAAAGTGGCTAGAGAAAAAGTTAAATCTAGAGATGCAGTGCTTCGTACACAACTGCATTCTCTTTCGATGGTAGAAAAGATGACTCATTAACTACAGAGAAAATTAATGACAAATTTCATACCACTATATTACAAGAACCGCATTTAGTTGTTCTGAAAGAGCCCTATAATGAGTTACTTGGATATGTAAATTTGGGTAGTCAAGAAGATGCAAACACCAAACACAGAAAACTGAATGAATTTTTCAACAATAAAACATTAACAGTTGATCAATTAATTTGCATATGCAGTGATGGTGAGCCAGCAAATACTGGAACAGAAAATGGTGTTTTACGATTATTTGAAAAACAGTTAAATATACCAATTCACTGGTTTATATGTCTGCTTCATTTCAATGAACTGCCATTTCGTCATTTATATGAAGCATTGGACAAAACAGTCACCAGTGGACCACGAGCAGCAAGTGGGAAGTTATTCAAAGCTATTCAAGAATGTGAGAAATTGCAGGTATGTAACACTTTATTTTATTTAATATCATCATTTATTATCATTATTTATTGTCATTATTTTACTTTTTCGATTGGAATAAAGTTAAAATAAAATAATTGATCTAAACATTTAATTTTTCAGGTAGTACCTGATTTTGATCCAATACCACTGGAGAATGTGCCTGCAATAATGGATCATGAACATGAGCTCGAACTATCAACAGATGTTAAATATTTATATCAAATAGCTAAAGCAATTTCGAATGGTATTGTTTCAATTGATTTAGCTAACATTAAACCAGGACCAATTGCACATCCTCGTTGGATAACCAAAGCAAGTAGATTACTTCGATTATATGTAACAACTAATGCACCATCGACCAATTTCAAAACTTTGGCAGTTTATATTATTACAGTTTATGTGCCAATGTACTTCAATGTGAAGATTTATAGCTCTGTTGTGTACGGCAGTGCACTTTTATTAAAATTTATACGTTGGACACGATACTTACAACCAAACTTTCGTAATATTGTAGATGGTGTAATTCAAATCAACTCATATTACGCACATCCAGAAAATATCTTATTAACATTGTTATTTGATGATCGAAAAGCAATACGGGATAGAGCTATCAAAAAGATTTTACACTATCGAGAAAAATTGTACGATCCAACTAAACTCAGAGTTTACAAAAAATATATCTTAAATTTCGATGCTACCGATTATGTCAATATGGTTGATATGAATAACGACGATATATTATTTGAACCAGCATTTACGCGACAGATTCCATATGATCACTTGGTAGAATATTTAGATTTCGATGAACCACCACTGGCTGATCCACAAATTCCAATGCACATACAAGGAACAGAAAGACATGTACAATTATTAACGAGTGTTTCAAAACAAGTTATAGAAAAGAATCGTGAAGGAGTTATGGCAGTGACATTAGAAAGTCGTAAGAAAACTCCTCAAATGGAAAGTAAAAAGGACCTTAAAAAATAATATTACCACGTTAAAACATTAAATTGTAGGTCGAGAATAATATTTAAAAATAAATTGAATAAAAAATGTAAAAATAGTGTTTTTGTTGAAACCTTGAAAATGTTGATTTTTTCAGATCGATTTTCCTACAAAAAGGAGTTCGAAAACAAAAAAATTGACCGTAATAAAAGTTGTTGGAAATTATCTGAACTTTCATAATCTGCAAAGAAAATTATTAGTTAAAAGTTCATTTTAGGCAAAAAAAATATTGGTATCATTGGTAGATTCTGAAAGGTGATAAAAATACCTTTCAAACAAGCCCAGATTGAGAAATATACTATAATTCTATCCGATTTTATGACGAATTTAATTAAATTATTCTATGTATTTATGGAAAAATATATATTTTGAAATTTTGGGGGGCTCCAAATCCGACTTAGAGCTATGGTCTCTTGAGCAAAATTTCTCAGAATCACCTATAGATTACGTTTTTGCTATACGCTAACAATTTGTTAGCATCTTCAGGAAAACAAATTGTTAGCGAAATATCGAAAATAAAATAAGAAATTTTATAAAAAAAAGAAAAAGATCTTTAGCTTAAAAAAATTGAATATTAATATTATAAAACTACATTCATATAAATATAAATTGGGTAAAATTAGGTACATTAGTGATTTGAATATTTAAAATGTTTGGCATTAAATAAGTTTTTTAAATTTTAAATATCTAAAAAGAAAATCAATTTTTCAGTTCTAAAATAATATTTTAGAAGTAATATGCAATTTAAATGTTTCGTTTTAAGACGATTTTTGTTTGCTTTTGATAAAGCTAGAAGTGGAAAATACTCTTTTACTAATAGTAGATGTTGGACAAATAGTCAAAAGACAATGATATAAATTGTCCAACTTTTCAGTTCTTTTGTCGCAATTATCAAGATATATGACATCATCAAATGTGACCTTCTCCGAGAAAAGGGACCTAGTGTGTCAAAAAACGGGTTTGGACTTAAGAGTGGATTCTGGTACTTAAAATGTGTAGAAAAAGATGAAATGAGTTAGATTTCTGATAAAAATTTATTTACCCCATAAAAGCGTACAGTGATAATGCGTTATGAAACTTTAAATGCGTTTTTCTCAAAACTTAATTTTCACACACTGGGTCCCTTTTCTCGGAGAAGGTCACATATTATGATGAATGATTTTGTACAGGTTCTTTTTTGGGATTTTGAATACTGTTTAATGTGATATTTAAATCAGAAATTAAACTATTTGAATTTGGAATATCCAAAGTTAAGTCTTCATCGGAATCATCTTAATTTTTGGTTTGTTTGTTTGGTTAGGAAGAAAAAATTGCATAAGGATCACGAATATATATACTTTATGGGGTCTTAAACCTATATTTCGACATATTACGAACGGAATGACAAACTGATATATACCCTCACCATATATATATATATATACATATATATACATATATATATATATATATATATATATATATATATATATATATATATATATATATATATATATATATATATATATATATATATATATATATATATATATGTGTGTATTCATTGCGGATACTTTGAAGACATCTGTACATACAGCCAAAAAAGTCCCTATGATAAATAAATGTCTTCAGTGTATACAGTAGATTAATGAAAAGTTGGAGGACGGTGCCCAAAGTAACAAAATGTCTTCATAGTAAAATGATGGAGGTGAATAAATATGAGAAAATTTAGAGGTACCTCCACATTTTCGCTCATAACTTTTTAAGCGCTAGACCGATTTTGCTCATTTTCAATACCAAACTGCTTGGGAAGTAAAAATGAGCAACCCCTCTTGCGTCTAAGCACCGTTATCGCCATTTCAACAGACAGACGGACATCGCTAAATCGACTTAAAATTGCATAAGGATCACGAATATACATATATACTTTATGGGGTCTTAGACCTATCTTTCGACATGTTCATTTTTAATAACAAACTACTCAAGAGGAAGGCCCCCGCGTACGTCTTCGCCGTGATCGCCATTTCAACACACATCCACCCAGGTCGGTTTTTGGAACTTCCTGCGGTGATGATAATAAGGGGAAAAGTGTCCCCCTAACGGTCTACCCACATCGATGATAAAAATCGGGGTTCAAAGTCTCAACCTTAACGACTTGCCCAAAGTTCGGGAACTACATAGGATGTTGATATTTGATATGAAGGTTTTTTCCTCCGGTGTAGACATCGTATAGGACAGGATTTTTGGAAAAAGCGATGGGAGGGGCAAAAAAGGGGAAAATTCTCTTATAATTTCATCAAGCGACATGGTCAAAATGGGGTTTCAAAGGGGAAAACTCTCCCCCTTGACGGCGTACCAAATTCGTTGAACCATGATGTTGTATTTTCTAAAATTCCTACGGGGGGGACAAAGGTTTAGACGGGATTTTTGGAAAAGCATAGGGGAGGGCTCAAAAGGGGAAATTTTTCCTCTTGACGGCTTGCAAAAACCGCTGGGGCTAAAGATTCTTCATCCAGCGTAAACATCAGCTAATATTGGATTTTTAGAAAATCCGTCGTAGACATCAGCTAAGAGGGAGCATCAGTTAAGACGGGATTTTTGGAAAAACCTACAATGAAGGGCAAAAAAAGGGAATCCTTCTTCTTGATGGCCTGCCAAAACCACTAGAGATAGGAAGTAGAAATTGGTATGTAGGTTCCTCCTCCCGCGTAGACACCCAGCAAAATTTTGGTAATTGCTGCGATATACTCATACGTTACCTTGTAATAATAGCTCGTTACCTTTTTCATTATTTGCAAGCATAACGTAATAAGTTACTTATTATTGATTACGTAATATATTATTTATAAATGTAAAGTAATAATTGAAATATTTTTGAAAATCTATATTTAGACACATAACTTTGTTTTTTTTTTGTACGTTTTAACAACACTAACGAAAAAACGAAGCGCAACAATTATTTTAAGTTTAAAGCAAGCAAAAGTTAAATGCGTCGATAGCTCAGTCTGAAGAGTTCTTGGCTGGCAACCAGAGTTCCCAGGTTCGTAACCACATTATTTTTAATAACGTTTAAAATATTTGTAATAATTTTTTTTTAATAAAAATTCCCTTTTTTGGAATATCTATTTTTAGATACATTACTTTTTCTATTCACGTTACCATATAAGTAACCACTTACATTATCACCTCTAAAAGAACAGGTCTATACATTACTTTGAGGGTCATCGCATGTAAAATTCATCAGTGATGTAAGGTGCAAAGTAATCCATGAGCCTCTATGGCTTCACATTACTTTACACATTATTTGGCAATGTGTGGTTTTGCTGGGCATCTTCTCGGACGAATTTTTTCAAATTCCTACGGAAAGGGGCAAAAACGAGAAGAGCCTCTCCGTTGATTTAGAATCCTGAAATTTGAAGTATGTGTTTCCTGGAGTATGGCTTTCTCATTGCTAAGGTACATTTAAGGATATTGGCCAGGGACGTGGTATAAATGGGGAATAGGGAACTCCGTATAATCCCTGTCGTAAGCCCGAACACGAAGTGAGAAATTTTTTAAGCTTATTTAGTTATTTAAAACTAGAGTTTGCATTTCGGTTTTAACCGTATCCACATAAAAAAATCGTGCAGTTACGATTAAAATTAATTTTTGAAAACCCCAGGTTTTGTAAATAATGCAATATAAAAATTGTGTAAAAAAATTCTTGTAAGATGTTTGCAATTTTAATAAAAATTTACGCTGAGTTTCAGGGTGAGTTAACAATTAGCTAACCCAAAAAAAACACCGTTTTTATGCAACTTTTGGAATTTCCAACATTTAATCGAGTTTCAAATTTCAGTATGAAATTCAGCGCTATTTGTGTTATAAATTCAGAAATTTTTATAAATTTTAAATCGTAATGTTTTATTTTTTTTTTTTCAAATTAAACGAAGGTAATTTAATAATTCTTAACAAAAAAATATTTTTATTTTCTCAAAATAGGGTTCTGCAGATATACCTCTCATTCGAATCCAAACTATTTCCGCCGAGCCATTTCTTAAAATTTGGAAACAGAAAAAGATTCGCTGGGAGCCAAATCTCGAGAATAAGGCGGATGCGGTAACAATCCGAACAAAAATTTGATGCTGTACGACCACGTTTAAATTCATTTTCCCAACTGTAGATAGTCTTAAATACTTGTACAGATGTGTCATGACTTCGTCTAATTCATCTTCGATTTTCTTAGGTGTTTTACCTTTCATTTGATGATTAATTTTTTCCATTTTTCAAAATAGTCGATTGTTAAAAAAAAAACTGAATCACGTATTTTCTAAAAATATGCCACTCGCCGTTTGTAACATAACATTTTTCATAAACTTACTTTGCTTTAAATTCTTAGTGCTTTTTATATGATTTTGTAAAGGCTTAATGACTTACCCTCGTAATATGTAAGCGATGTCTTCAAATATTTACAAAGCTTTAATTAAAAATTATGTTGTTCAAAAATAAATAATAAATTTGACTTTGGGATTTTTGTTGTAAATGGAGATATCATCAGCAAACAAATTACCGTCCGTTCAAACGCACTAATTGCCAAAAATTAACTAATTCGATCAGACTGGTATTTGTCTAAAATTTAAGCAGTTATTATTTTTAGTTATATATCATATAAGTATACTTTGCCATTTAAATTTTGTGAAAAATAATTAGGAAAAAAATAGGCTATATTAAGTGAGATTAACCGTTAACCGCGATTGCCCGCATCGATTTTAACCGCAAGGAAAATTGAGGTTCATTGCAAACTTTATTTAAAATCTTAAGTGCCATCTTAGTGATAATAGTGACAACTCTTAATAACGCTACGATTTGTTTTGGGATTGTTGATCTCTTACTGTCATTTAGTAGTGATGCAGCAATGATATTCGGAGGAAGATGTTTTCTTATTGGATATTTTTTTAACTACACATGGGATTGAATTTAAAAATTATTTTTGTATTGTCATACTTTATATCTACACTTGTTATTGGCATTTATTCCCGAAAATTAAAAAAAAAATAGTGAAAATGATTTGGAAATCACCTGGTTGGTTTTTTTAATTGATTTCGAACCAAAGAAGCAACAAGTCGAAATTAATAGAATACATACGATGGTATAAATGTTGGTAATGTGTAAATTGTAATTTATCTACTTCTTCAAAGTAAGTCCCCAGACAAATGCACCAAAGATTAAACAGCTCAGCTTACAGATTGTAAAAGATTCCACTTAGTTTTCAGTGATATATCTTTTTAACCAAGAAAACTGTTCCAAGTCGCATTTATATACATTAAACATTCGGGTATGTTCTGTATTGCACTTTTAGGTGAAAGTGAAAATTTCATAATATTTTTCTTATCTTCTTAAAGTTCAATTCAAAAGATAAGTGAGTGATGATTGTACATTGGTCATTTAATAAAAAAAGTTGAAATTTAATAAAATAAAACTTTGGAACACAGTGTAATGTTTACATAAATTTCAATTTCACGAAGATTTGAATTCGCACTAATTCCAGAACATGCACCAATAAAATTTGCATAAAACGACTCCAAACTAAAACTAAATTAAAATTGATAACACTATGAAATAGATTAGTTAGATTATGCAAAAAATAAAAATTGGACTAAAACGTTACTTAAAAATTACTGAGTTAGAAAATTTTAAGTGCGGCAGTCCAAAAAAATACTCTTTTCTCCATATCTCGAAATTTTGAGGGCATATTGCAGCTTATAAAACCGGTTATATAATACACTCAGCTAGACCTACAACCTACACTAGGTCATTTCGCAAGTTCTTTTTCAGTGTAGCACCGTGTAATAGAACAAATATTTTCGGTCAGATTAAGATCATGAGATGTTGGGGGCCAATCTACGAGTATTTAGGCTATGCTGTTGTTTTGGTATCAGACCATCGAAAATTTGGCCTTATGACACGGGCATTATCTTGCTGAAAACAGGAATGGTATTCCAGAACCTAAAACTTGGTAGTAATATGACGGAAACTCTTCAGAAGTTAAATCAATATAGCTTCTAGCACTTAGCCGTGCTTCATTAAAGAATAATAAGCCAGTTCCATGTGCCGTAAAACACCCCCATACGCTGATAGATCGGCCAACACTCTGTATACTTTGTTTGAAGCAAAATGGTTGATCCTTTTCCTCCTTTGTACGCCAGACAAATGATCGATTTTTCCGATTGTTCAACCCGAAATGGACTCGTCACTAAAAACAAGACAATTCCATTCTCGTTTAGTCCAATTCATATATTTTTTGCACCAATCTAATCTCTTTTGACGTTGGCACTTGTTACGGAATGGCCGACGTTTTTTAGTGTAGCTTTTGATGGCAAGGTTATTAAGGCGGCGACCGGTCGTACTAGCTTATCGTACTACTTACTAACTTTCCAAGCAAGGATATGCTCTCAGACGCTAATTGACGACTACTAGCGGAGCGATTTCGCTTACACAGTTGTATTCAATGGCGATCTTGGGCAGGTGTTGTGCACTTTGAACGTCCTTGACCTGGCTTATTTGTGAGAGGTTCTCCACATTTTCGTGAATGTCCAAGTCTCGTAGAAATTTCTGTATAAGACTGATTTTCTGAAAGTATAGACATATTGAAATCTTTTGTTCCAAAGTGACCCTCTTTCTGCCCATAACTTCAAATACAATTAAAATCAAAAAATGTTAAAAAAAATCACGATCGCGATGTAAAAATGTAATTCACAAACGTGGTTTTATAAGTTATAAGACCAAAAAGTACAGTTATAATTTTAATAAAGATTTTCTTAAAGAATGCGATATAATTTTGACACATTCAATTATGACATCCCATTTTAAATAAGTTTCCACTCTTTTACTTTTAATGCTACAATTTTTTATGTTATATAAATTTGCAATACAGTTAAGTATATAAATGAAATAGAAAAAAAATATTTCCTACTTAAAGCTTTTAGAAAATTCATCCTAACCTTTATATTTAAAAGTGTGCTATAATTTTGAGCAGTGCTTTATTTGGGGATTTAGTAAGATCTAAATTTATACGAAAAATGGCAGACTAAATAAGATCCAGCAACATATTTGGGTATTTAGAAGGATCTAAATTGATCCGAAAAATGGTAGATCAAATTAGATCCAGCAATAAATTTGGGAATTTAGAAAGATATGAATCATTCGAAAAATGGCAGATCAAATTAGATCGAGCAATATATTTAGGGATTAAAATTTAAATTTATCCCAAAAATGTCAGGTCAAATTGTATCAGATTATATTCAACAATATAATATATACGAAATCTAATTTATTGAAAAACGTATAAAAAAATTTATATTAAAAAAGCAATATTAAAATTTTAAAAAGTCAATGCCATCGCCAGGATTTGGACTCGGTCTGCCAGAGTTGTAGTGAGTGAAGCACTCAGGAGTGTAAGGCTGTCCAGCAAAATTTTTTAGAACAGGTTACCTTTGAATCTATTCTAGTTCGAGTTTTGGATAAACTTCATATAAAAATAACATAAATGAGAACCTATGCGAATGCAATACAAGTTGTTCTGCAACCTGTTCTTTGGATTCTTACTTTCTACTGGGTGACTTTATTAGACTACATTTTTCGTATAATTGTGTTATATACAATAATATCTTCGGAAATTTAGGAGAAATGGGAAAAATTTGTACATATCATGGCTGAATTAATGAGACGAAAATGGTTCTGTACTTATCTGTTTTTATATAATTATATAAACCTATATGTGATATTATATATAATTATATATTATTATATAATTATATAATATAATTATATATAACCATATAATATAATAATATAATTATATATTATGGACTTATGAAGAAATAAATATATGCAAAACCAAAAAGATATACATAAATTTTCACCACTTATAGGACTTTTGGAAACGAAGATCACATATAATTATATGTACCTTGATTATTATAAACTACTTATATCTTATATCATACCAAAATAATCTAACATAGAACCACTATGTCAACGGTTTTGAATCCCAACCAGGAAGACAAAAAAAGTTCGAATTCACTAGCTCCACAACCCTACAAATATGCCATTATGGAAAAAATATGGTGCGCCAAAAAAAATCTCAAAAAAGGCTTTATTTAGTGGTAGCACATCGCCATTGAAGTTTCAAAGTTGTTCTTGTTCTATAATTTTAAATTATCCAGCAAAACCACACATTACCAAATAATGGGTAAAGTAATGTAAGCCATAGGGGCCGATGGATTACTTTACACCTTACTTCATTGATAAATTTTGCAGGCGATGAGCCTCAAAGTAATGTATATACCCATTACCTTAGAGGTGATAATGTAAGGGGTTACTTATATGGTTACGAGAATGGAAAAAGTAATGTGTCTAAAAATAGATTTTTAAAAAAGAGGAAATTTTATTTAAAAAAGTATTACAAATATTTTATTTAAAATATTTGTAATTAAAAAAACGTGGTCAAGATGGGAATCGAACCAGGGTAATCTGGTTGCTAGCCAAGAACTCTACCCACTGAGCTATCGACGCATATAGTATTTGATTGTTTTAAACTTAAATGAATTGTTGCGCTTCGTTATTTCGCTAGTGTTATCAAAACAACATACATTACCCTTTTCCTTACAAAAAACACAAAGTAATGCATCTAAAAATACAGTTTCAAAAATATTTCAATTATTACTTTACATTTATAAATCATATAATGAGTAACTTATTACTTTATGCTTGCAAACAATGAAAAAGATAACGAGCTATCATTACAATGCAACGCATGAGAATATCGCACCCATTATCATATCTAATATATTTTTAAGTGTACATTAATATATTTTTTTGTGTACATTACAAATTTAAAATCAAAATTAAATTCAGTTTCATATTTCGCGAAAATTTCATACAAAAAATGTTCCACGTTGATCAAGAAATTTTCATATATCTGCCCCTGCTCAAAATTCTTTTTTGAATGATTATAAGGTCCACGGAAAGTCTTCTTATTTTAAGTCAAATTTTATCCTTTCAAAAATTAAAAACAATGTCATTTCTAATGAATGCCCTTGATAAGTAGATTGTATAAGTACAAGATTTTTCGACGACAACGTTTTTAGATAGTTACGAAATTACTATGGATTCTGCAGGATCGAAGTACCAGCATCAACCTAGCTAAAAATCGTTAATTTGATTTGTTCTTGTAAACATATGGAGGTTTAAAGCTCGCTTTAAACTATAAATAATGACAAACAAAAAAACACGAAGTATATAAAAACTAGAAAAGAAAAAAACTAAAATCGAATTTTGTTGAGTGGTCGTCCAACCATAATGCACGATGTTAATTGTGAGTCACACCTTAACGTCAAGATTTTTGCCCAACTTAATTTGACATTTCTTTGTTTCAGTGTTTGACAAATTCAACCATGGAGAGGTACACAATTAAACTACGCGTTAAGATTGTTGAAGCCTTTTACGAAAATGTATTTCGTGCATATGAGAACACCTGTGGATGTCGTCGCGATAGTGTGGCAGAAGAGCCGTCAACCTCGACTCGTCGTCGTGTCCAACAATTGAACATCTCACGAACATCACTGATTCGAATTTTGAATAAATATTTGAATTTACATGCTTACAGGGTTCACTTGACTCAAGAGCTGGAGCCTTCTGACCATTTCAAGCGTCGTCAATACGCCGAATGGTTGGTGGAGCAGACAGAAGTGAATGGTTACAATTCAAAGAAAATAATCTTCAGCGCCGAGGCACACTTTCTCCCCAGTGGATTCGTTTACAAGCTGAATTTCCGCATTTGGGCAAATGAAAATCCACAAGTGACTGTTTGGTGCGGTTTATGGGCTGGTGGCGTCATTAGGCCGTATTTCTTCGAAAATGAGGTCGGCCAAGCAGTTACCGTGAATGGTGTTCGCTATCGCGAGATGATAACAGACTTCTTTTAGCCAGAAGTTGAGGATATGGACCTGGACGATATGCAGCTCCAACAGGATGGTGCCACTTGCCACACAGCCAACAAACCAAGGGTTCTTTTGTGCGAGAAATGCACGTCGTGGCACGATCAAATTTGATCTGCCATTTTACGGATTAATTTAGATCCTCCTAAATCCCCAAATATATTGCTGTCTCTAATTTGATCTGCCATTTTTCGGATAAATTTAGATCTTTCAAATCCTCAAATATATTGCTGGATATAATTTGATATGCCATTTTGCGGATCAATTAAGATCCTTCTAAATCTCAATATATTGCTGAATCTAATTTGATCTGCAATTTTTCGGATCATTTTAGATCTTTGAAATCCTCAAATATATTGCTGGATCTAATATGATCTGCCATTTTTTGGAGTAATTTAGATCCCTCTAAATCCCCAAATATATTGCTGGCTCTAATTTTATCTGCCATTTCGGATCAATTAAGATCCTTCTAAATCCCTAAATATATTGCTGGATCTAATTTTATCTGCCATTTTTCGGATCAATTTAGATATTAAGGAATATAAAATTGGATAAAATTGCTAGACAATTTTTTTTACTCAGGTATACAATTAAAGCGTAAAAAATGTCCCTTTAATGAATTGTGTAAACTATTTAAATTAGAAATTTTAATAAACACTAGAAAAATATAAAAGGAGCAAAATCTTTAGAAAAATAATACATTTTCTTCTTAATATTTAAATATATTCCAATATTTAAAACAACTGGTAACGAAGTATCGGGCTTTTTATCTAGTAAATACAACAATTTAATTCATACCAGTATATTCATCGTTTTTATCGTGTTCATTTTCAATAGTTTCAAACAAGTCATCAATTGATTTTTCTGGATATCTTAAACTAACCATAGTTACTGTTCGGAAGCTTGTTGTAGTACTTTGACTTTTAGAGCTAGGAAATATTTCATAATACGGGAAAGACTATAAAAAGAATGTTGTTAGAGTTAATATAAAAATATTTTTAGAGCTATTTACAAGAATACTTACACGGGTTTCAAAAATTTGTCGAAATAAATGAGTTAACATTGCCTTTTTGAATGATTTTTGACACTCAAAGGAGGGAAAATGTGTTCGAGCTTCTACAAGGGTCATCTTATAATCGGGTTGTTGTTTTAGTATTAAAAACAGTTTTTCCACCATATTAATCAATGTACTACGATTGGTTGGAGTAAATCTAGGTAAAGTTAGCAAAGTTGTTACAGTCAGGCGATCGCAACGTTTCTCATTAAACATTTGATGATTGACGACACCATGTCGTATTAGTTTGTTCCTATAAAAAACAACAAACATTAGTTACTCAAATAGCGCCAAGTTTTATTGATTTACTTTATGTAAAATACAATTGTTGAATCTTTACAATAGTGCGTTAATGACCATGTGCCTGATGTTGTTTCTCCATTATAACGAGAGCGTCCAATAGCTTCCCAGATACAATACTGAATAATAGTTAATTCTTTAGGTCTCGGTACATTTTCAGGAGTTAAAGATTTGTAACGTAAATCTTGCGATGCAACTATAATAAATTTATTGCCCCATCTAAGTGTAAATCAAAATAAAATTAACACATTACTTATTATTGTTTAAAGCATAGTTGACAAGCATTTAGCCTAAATACTATTATTGGTACATACATATATGTACTATAGCAGTCTGTTAAGAAATATACATATATAGAAAAATAGTGATTCTTTTTAGTTTTATTATTTTTTTATTAATTCAATTTTATTTATGTATTTACTAACTAAACAGTAACAAAAGTGAACAAAAATAAGAGCCAATATACTTGATAAAATTGATTGCATGCTTGTTTCTCAATTCCCATTCTAAAGTTGCTTCCAAAGTTATGTCTATTTATACGGTGATTTTTTGCTCCACATTTTCTCTTTTTTCTTTCTAAATGAAGCAAAAAAAGAAGAATACAAATGTGTGTGAGAGAGAAATAATAAAACATGCACGAAAAACGAAAACCGTACTTATATTGTTACCCTTTTTGCTTCTTTACGCCGTTTGACCCAAAAAAGTCACCGTGTAAATTGGCTGTAAGTATAAATAAGCCAAAACAAAAGCAAAAGAAACTCCAGAACATTGTTGTCAAGAAAGTGATTTTACATTGTTTGTTTATTAGGGTGCTCCAAGCACCCACGTTTTGCAAAAAATTAGGATAATCGGATATCAATAAGAGGTTCCGCATCGGCCTAAAGTTTGAAAAACGGGTTACAAGGGGAAAATATGACTTTTTATCATGGTTGGCATTCAATACCTTTTCATAATAACGGTAATTGGCTACCGCAGTAACTTTAAGACCGATATGAAAATTTTAAAATGGCGATTCCATTTAAGGCATTTGTCTTTTTGTATAATCGGGTTTATTGCGCTATTTTACCGGCTTAATTTTGAAATATCTTAAACTACCTTTAAAATAACACTAAGCTACCGAAACACCGATTTATAACGGTATTTTGTAGATATAACAAAATTTAACAGGTATTATTATGAAATAAACCCCGTGATATTTGAAGACACATGTAATGTGTCGGTAATGTTACCGTTATAATGAAAAGGTAGTGCTTACCAACCATGCTTTTTATTAAATTTCCCCAAAAATTTGTATATTATTTTAGCATGGAAGCATTTGGCGTTAAGCATCACTCCCAAAAATTCAACAGTAGTTAAAAAAAATTTGCGTTTTTTTTTAATAAAATTTCCTTTATTAGCTTGGGGTTATATCTAACCCCATGTCCAAAAGGGTTAATAAGGTCATTATATTTTTTTCCCAACCTCTAAGCATTAAGGTGAAATATCACATATAAACGTTCAAAATTGATTCCTTTGTGATACAAAGTACTTAAAAAGAGTAAATTTACTTAACTTTTTATAAAAATTACACTTTTCAAGAAATCCAGCTTGTCACCGACAAGTTCATGGACGGATTTACCATAAAATTGCCATACTTCATCTCTAGGATGTATTTAACAAGCCCTTGAAGTGCAAAATTATTATTTTTTTTTTTTAATTTTTTAAAAATCGAATGCGTTTTTTGCCTTATTGCGCTACAGGTTAACAACACGTAATAAAACAATATTTCATATCTGAGTATTTATAAGTATAGAGAGCAAAAAACAATTATGGCTTTAATCAATATCTGAAAGTTTAAAAAAATGTCAAATTTCATGACCTAGTGTCTGTGGCATTTGCTATTTCTTGGCGAGTTCTTAACCGATTTTGAAGTTGTAGCTTTTTGAAAAGATCATTTTATAATGAAAAAAACTGAAAAAAGTAATGTTTATCCCATATAAACACTTGAAATTTTCAATCAATTTCCTTTATCTGATTGCCCCCAAACTTCATATTTATTAGTTTTATAAAGAAAGGAAACAAATAGGACCCCGACAATTTTCAAATTCGCCCTTTAAAAAATTGCCTTAGTGGAGCAATCAGTACACTCAAAACTTAAACGTGAAATAAGTAATATATCTAACAATACTTTAAGTTGTTAATTAAATATTTTCAATTTGAAATACATGTTTTGATATAAAATAAACTCATAATTCTGAAATTTTGGGGTTTCCAGTTAAGACTCTGTGTGCTATTGGAATCTCATGTTTTAATTTAAAAAGAAGTAATACAATTCGAATTTTGTATTTTTAAAAGAAAATATGTATACAATTTAAATAATTCCATTAAGAACCTGTGCTATGTAGCTAAATAAATTCGAAACTAAATACAAACTAACAAAAGGTATTGAAATTTTCAAAATATATTTGAAAAATTTTTTAAATTTTTGAAAACTGAAAAAAGTTTACATTTTATTTATCCAGCTCGCACCCACACCATAGAGGAAGAATAAGTATAGAGATTGCAACGCCGGCAGCGGCCAAATAAACAGAATACAAAGGTTCGGAAACTGAGAGAAAACAGGGCAAAATTGGGCAAATTTCCGATTTCTGCAAAAATTTTAGTAAATTTCCCTGTTTTAGATAAGAACCTGACAGGAATATGCGTATTCAAAAGTTTTATAAACTACTAGGATTTCTGAGCTTTGTTAATAGAAAACCTCTTTAACTTTAACGCCCAAACCAGAAAATTAAAGCGGCAGCGACAGTTCTGTTAAACTTTATGAATTTCGCAAAAACAATACGTTTATTAAGACAATGTTCTACAATAATTTCTCTGCTGAAAAACACTGTATACACTCCATTTTTCTTATTTAGGTTTAAGGGTTTACTTAAGCACTCTGTGTTCTTACTGGTGAGAGAGAGATATACTTTTATTTTGCATTTAACGTTCGCAAATTTTTCCGATTAATTGACCCGAATAACTGATTAATCAATTTTCGTAATTTTTTGAATAATGCCCTAACCGGTTAACCAGCAAGGTCGAATAATTTGAAACACTATTTTTAATGCAATATTTGAGAAAACTCAAATCTTGACGCACGCTACAAAAATTAATATGCTATTTTTTTTGTTTTTATTTTTTTGATTGTAGAATTTTAATTTTTGTATTTACTTAAAGCAGTGTTTAAAATTGATTTAAAATTATAGACGACTTGCAAAAATAATTTCACAACATAAAAAATCCTCATTTTCCGTGACGCACGCCACAACGCATGGACCTAACATTTCATACCTATTTTCAATCTTTCCAAAAAAGTAAAAAAAAATTACTAAAATTGAAAGAGAATTGAATGAATTAAAGTATGGCCTTCGAACACCTAAAAAATGTTAATTTTTCGTATAACATTAAGATTTCTGAGGTAGGGTAGGATTTGGTACGTAATATTTTTTGTATTAATGATCATCCAAATACATTTTATTTTTATATTTACAATATTATATATCTAGTCTAATGTTCCATTAAAAAAAAAATAAGTTAGATAGATTGTAATAATTTTTGGTTGGTGGACTGTTTTTGGGACTTGCCGATATGTGAGACTGATAGTGTAGACACAAAAATATGATAATTTGAAAGTTATTGTGGTTCAAATTAACTGGAAAGTTTAACAAATTGAGAAATACATATTACTGAATATTAGAAAGAATACTAGATTATTAGTTCTAGTATACGAGGGCGGATCAATATGTCCGTAACTTTTCAAACTTCCCTCTTAGTTATATGAAATGCAACACTGCTCCCGTCAAGTACCACCTGTTAATAGAGTACTGTCAAATTTTGAGCAAGTTCCGTCATTTACTTTGGTTTTACAGCTGTTCAAAACATACAACCTCGTGGATTTCTTTAAAAATGGAAAAAAGTGAATTTCGAGTGCTTATTAAACAATATTTTTTGCGAAAAACGTCAATCAAACCAAGGAAAAGCTTGATAAATACTATGGGACCAACACCAATGGTAAAAAAGTGGTTTACTGACTTTCGTTGTGGTCGCACAAGTACAAATGACGCTGAACGTTCTGAACGGCCAATAGAGGTCAATGCACCCGAAAATGTCGAAAAAATCCACGATATGGTGTTGGCCGATCAAAGAGTAGGAGTGCGTGAGATTGTTGATGCCATAGGCATTTCATATGACAGTTTGGTTCCAATTTTAAATGATCAGTTGGATTTAAGAAAGCTGACCATAATGCACGGGTGCACACGTGAGTAGTCTCAATGGCAAAATTCCATGAATTTGGCTACGAATTGGTACCTCATCCGCCATATTCTCCGGATTTAACCCCCAAAGATTTAGCTCCAACGATGAAATTATTGATAAAACTAATGCCTATTTTATGGACCTCGAAAAATCCTATTTTTTGGAAGGGATACAAAAATTGGCGAATCGTTGGACTATGTGTATTGAGCTAAAAGGAGATTATGTTGAAAAATATATATATTTTTTTTTTGCAAAAGAAAAACTGTATTTCATTAAAAAGTCACGGACTTATTAATCCGCCCTCATACCTGAAATTTGTTCTTGTGGTAAAATGGAATAACTAATAACTTTAGCTAAATAACCCAGCAAAACTTTGGTAATGGGTGCGATATACTCATGCATTACCTTGTATTGTTTGCAAGCATAAAGTAATGAGTTACCGACCATTGATAACGTATTGCATGATTTATAAACGCAAAGTAATAATTCAAATATTTTTGAAAATCTATTTTTAGACTTATTACTTTTTGTTTTATGTAAGCAAAATTGCAATGTATGTACATTTCGACATCACGAATGAAAACATGGGAAGCAACTATTCATTTATGTTCAAAGGAATCAAATGTTATATGTGTCGATAGCTCAGTGGGTAGAGTTCTCGGCTGGCATCCAGAGTTCCCAGGTTTGATTCTTATCATGACCACGTTATATTTAATAACGTATAAAATATATGAAATAATTTATTTTTCTAAATAACTTTTTATTAAAATCTATTTGTAGACACATTACTTTTCCCACCCTAATAACCATATAAGTAACCACGTACTTCATCACCTCTTAAGTAATTGGTCTATACATTACTTTGAGGCTCATCGCCTGTAAAATTCATCAATGAAGTAATGTGTAAAGTAATGCATTGGAGCCTAGAGCGCTATACATTACTTTACACATTATTTCATAATATGTAGTTTTGCTGGGAACTGATTTAAACGAAAACTACAGAGAAAATTATGTGGCAACAGTGGAATGCTTTTTTTTTTGCAGTTGTTACCAAACTTTTAAGGGTTAGTATTTTGCGAAGAAACTCCATCATATGAATCTCAATGTAATTTATTGGGACTAGAAACGTTAGAAAAAAGGAGATCAAGTCAAGCTGTTATGTTCTTATATGATATTGTCAACTTTAATGTTGACTGTCCATTTTTACTGTCCATTATAAATTGGAAAACACCATTAATACATTTACGGCAAAATTATTATTTTTATTTTAAAGTACATAGAACGAATTATGCATCTAATCAACCAATCACAAGAGTTTTTAACTTATTTAATAAAATCAACAATAAATCCAAAGAAATTAATTATTTGCCATTAGAATTTACGCAATATAAGATAATTTTTAAAAGCATTGTGAATTACTTAATAAGAAAATATTGGTAGTTGTAAGCTTAGCCTGTAATGCCTGGTTTTCATTATGTCATATGAACTGACAACAAAAACTGACTCAAATGAATTTCTCTCATTTTGTGTCAAATGCGTTTTCATTACATCTTAAAACTGACAATAAGTCGATAAAGCAGAGCGTGTCAAAGACTTATGTCAAATTTTGGTGTTAGTTGACTGACACGCCGTTTTCATTACAAAGTTCAAATATGATGAGGCGAGCGAACAGCTGATTCGAAAATATTAATTTGTGTTCAATAAAAAGTGGAAAACATTTAAAAATGACAAAAAAGAAACAAATGGCTATAGCTAGTGCGGCGTTTTGTGTTATTACATTACCATTTCTTTCTTTATTTAAAAAATTTCCATTGCAATTAATTTTTCCAGCAAAAGAAAAAAATAACAGCTTTGCGATCGTCAAACAAAAAAAAAAAATTGACAACTTGTTGTCAATTTTATTTTAGATAAAAAATGCTGCCATATCTGTTGACAAACTGATATTTGACGTTTTCACTTGTCTGTCATTTTAGACGGCAGTTCGTGTGCATAACTGACTGCAAACTTAGATGACACCATTTGACAACCCGTTTTCATACAATTGCCAATAATTTGGACAAATTGACATTAAAAATGACATAGTGAAAACCATGCATAAGGGTTTTTGTATATCCATATACATAAATAAACGAAAATGAAAAACAGCACTGCAAAAAAAACTATACAAAACTTACATTTTTGTTACTGATTCAACATTAATATCCTTGACTAAATCAAATGGAATTTTCCTGCGTTCCTTATACCATTGACAGGAACCTAAAATGCTGCCATCTGATATTGGTACACATGGATAACGTGAAAACGGACAATCATCCTGAAAATAAATAAAATTTACATTTAGTAAGATTTTTTTAGTAATACAGAGAAAACAAATTCATCCTGACAACCGTATTTCTTGCCCACCGAATGATTTAGTTGAAGCCATCGATTTATTTGTTTTGTGGCGGGACAAATACGGTTAATACAACAGAATTTTGGTTGAAGACATATATTTCAATTGGATCAGGAATACATTTGTTTGCGACAACGGAATAATTCGGTTGATGCAATCAAACTATTCAGTTGGAAAGAAATTCGGTTGTTACAATGAATCTGTTTTCTCTGTGCAATAATGAGCGGATTCACATAAAGGTCATATGTATCATATACTACTTAAGGCCCCAATACACGACATGTTTTTGTCATCTGACTTTGTAAAATTTTCGTACCATATGTAAAACAGACTGTCTAAATAGGTGCATTACAGACGATTTATGATTTTTGCGTCCACACGTACCAGAAATAGTTTGTCTGACACCAGCTCTGTTTGCCAACATAAACAGTTGATTTACGAAAAAAATATTTATTGTAAAATTAAAATAAGAAAAAAATTAAAAGGAATAATAAACTTAAAGAAGCAATCAAAATATGTATATAAAAAATGTTTTTTTTTTTATAAAATATGGTATAAAAAAACAACTTCTTTCTCCATTCAGATTTTTTTTCTTTTTGTAAACGGTGTTTCTTGCTTTAAGTTTTTTATTTAATTTGTTTATTTCTGCAGTCCAAAACAGCTGTTGTCAGTTGTGTGCCACGTAAAAATAGAAACAGTTCTAATTGAAAAAATGTCGTCTGACATACATATGTTTTTTGCATCTGACAATGTTTCAATTAGACTACAAGATATGTTTAATTTTTGCGTGACAAACTTTTACAAGCCACATGACAAAAGCATGTCGTGTATACGATTCTTAAACTGGCAGGACTGTTTTAGAAAATACAAAATTGACGATTCGGTCATGAAGAGGTTAAATGTACTGGCTGAGAAACGGAACACTTTGTCCAAAATGGATTAGAAAATTCTTTAAAAACGAATCATATTTTCATCGAAGTTTTAAACAAAACTTTTTAAAATATTCTTTCCTCGGATCTTGAAACGAAATGCATGAAAAAAATTTCCTTTAATTTAAGACGTCACACTCACCATTTTGGGTGTGTTTCGGTTTTTGGACTTAGCGGGTCACAGAGGCCCTAGCCCCTGGGGGGTTATATAAATTTTTTTATTTTTGAGGACTGCCCTAAAAAGTAAACTTTTGGCCAAAAATTTACATAGATTTTTTAAAACACATTTTTAGTGTTAAGAAATGTTAAAATGGTAAAAATACGCTTGAAATTAATAAAAATATTTCCAAATTATATGAGCCAATTGTTTTTCTTCTCACAACATGTGCTTCATAACAAAAAAAACACATAATAATTGATTTCGCCTGATAACCATCGGCGAATTCAATTAGTAAAAAAACTAGTGAAAGTGAATTCAAGAACACCAAAATGTTAAAATTAGTTTTATTTTTTGCGTAATAGGATTCCAGAACATATACGGTTGTTTTGGATTGGTAATTTAGGAAACTCGATTTATTTCTTTTTCGAAAAATCTGTTATTAGAAAATTTGTCCGGTGAACCCGGAGCTATTTTATATGTTTACTTTTTTATATAATTAATCAAGTTTGAAATATAATAAAGAAAGAAAGTGTATATTAGGGATATAACTTTTTTTTAATTGCAAAGTACCACTCCAGTACCAGTACCATGTGGGCAATGTTGTACTGATAATAAACAGTTTTTTAGGTTGATTCGGTGAAAAAAGTTTCCGCACCGAAAGTGATTTCTAAAGTGCTTTAATTTTTTTTATTTTATTATGATGTTTTTATTATTGTGCACACATATATATTTACATATATACATGGTTGGCATTCAATACCTTTTCATAATAACGGTAGTTGGCTACCACAGCTACTTTAAGACCGATATATAAATTTTAAATGGCCATTTCATTAAAGGCAAGTGTCTTTTTGTATTACCGGGTTTATTGCGCTATTTTACCGCTTCAATTTTGAAATACCTTAAACTACCGTTATAATAACGCTAAACTATCGAAACACCGATTTATAACGGTATTTTGCAAATACAACTAAATTTAACAGGTTATATCATGAATAAACCTCATGATATTTGAAGACACATGTCAATATTGCAACCGTAGTTTTACAATTTTCGTATCGGTATTGATCAGAGCATGATAGACAACTACCGTTATACCATGCATATATGTGTATGTAAATAAAAAAAAGTTTCCGCTTTCGGTGCGGAAACTTTTTTCACGATAGGGAAAAAGTGATACCATATATTTTAATATTTTTCCATACTCTACAACGAAATGCGGTGGTATTTTTGATATTTGCAAAAAATTCAAAAACTGATATCCCTACTGTATATACATATGTACGTGGTAAAAAAATTTACACTCTAGTTAAAAAAAAAACAAGAAATTTTAGAGTTTTGTCACAGTTATATATGGTTAAAGAATTGAATATAGAGCAGTGATGTTCATTGCATGGACAATTGTCTCCTGCTCAACTCACATGTATTCTTACGCTCTTGCCTTTAGTCGTCACTGAAACAGCGACGAATGAACACGCGTGGCGGATGTATGCTGATTTTTCTTTAATGCACTGAGAAAAATTAATAGCAATGTAAGAAAAATATTTTATGATAATACAAGATCTATAAAAATCTTTAATAAACCTAATAAAAAAACGCATTTTTTAATATAAAAGTTGAAATGTTTTTAAAAATTGGAGTCCGATCGTTCATTCATTTATTCCGATCGAATGTTTTGTATTTTTTTTCCTTCCAAAAACAGCAGTTTTTTAATAGAATATCATAATAAATCCATACATATTACAGATATTTTATTAATATGTAAATATAATGAAATCATTAATATTATTGGAAAAAATGTACAACTTTTTGTTTTTTATAAAATGGAAAAAAGGCACGCCAATGAATTTATTATTTTCCTTTCAAAAATTTACTTTTTGTTTAATTCATATTTCTTTAAAACTGTTTTACACAAAACATAACAGTTTCATATTTTCAATAAAAAATAAATTCATACAGATACTAACACTGCTATTAACCCATTGAACATTTCTTGCATTGCAATTCTCATTTTCTCACTAACACAACGACATATTTATTTTTGAACAGCACTGATATAGAGAGAAGATTAGAAACAACCGTATGCTTTGAGTGCTAGTCTGTTAATGTATAAGATATAATAAGATGTAGTTATATGTGGTTCCAACTAGTAGAATTTTTTTGTGTTTCTTAATTTATTATTATTTCCTTATTAATAATTCTTACAGCCTTTAAATTATATATAAAATTATATATAAAATTATATATAGTTATACAAGATCAGATTACTACAGGACTAACTTAGTCTCATTAATTCAGCCATGATTTTTCCTAAATTCCCGAATATCTAATAATATAGAAGTCCCGTAGATATAATTATATATAACACAATTATATACATATATATTTTCAATTTTTTTTTAATCTAGCAATTTCTAAACCTATTTTTTTTACCGAAACGTCAAAGAAAAAAGGAAAATCTATTTGTCAGGCGAAAACTTTTACTTAAAATCAAGCGATTTCTGTTAAAAAATTTTCATTTTGTTTTTCGTATATTAATAGTTGTAGAAATTCCCGCCGCAGGTGAAAATTTTGCTTTGCATACATTAAGAACAATATCATAGAAAACCATTCGCTCTAAAATTTTATAAGATCGTCGGATGCTGCAAAAACCGCATATCGGAAATTGATGGCTCTTCCATTGTTACCAGTAAATTCAATAAGAACTGGACACACACATGGACGGAGAGCAGAAATTTAGTTAATTTTTTAACTATTTTGAAAGGCAGTGTTTGCGCATCACTAAAATATTTAAATTATTTAAAAATTCTTTTTATTCTAATTCTTTAAAATATTTTAATTTTGATTGGCCCAAGTAATTTTAATGATTATAAGGAGTACATTCGTATGTTATTGATTCCATGCAATATAAATGCGTAATGCTGTGCATAAGCAACATATCTTTGCTTTGCATATTTTGGGATCATTTTTTATTTCTTCAAATTGGTGTTATTTTACATAATTAATAAATGCCTCAATATATATAATAAGTGAAAACCAAACTTAATTTTGGGGCTAATTTTCATTTGGTTGGTATGATTTTTTATTATATTTTTAGAGTTAATTTTCATTATGAAATTTTGCCCAAAAAAATTGGGCTTTATTACATTTTGAGATTGTTTCAAAAACTTTGGAATGACTCCAAATGTATTTTATAAAGCATCAATTGAATTTCAAAAACTGCAAATTACATTAAATAAAATAAAATAAATATTTGTTCAATTTTAATAATTGTTTTAATTTCGTTTGGCATTCTTTAATTTCAACTGATCTTTCTAAGTATCGATTGCGAATTTTTGAATTTTTTTTTTGTAATTTTTTTAATTTAAATTGTGTTTTTTTATTTCGGATTTTTTTTTATTTTTAATTGTCATTTTTGGACAATTTTCTCTATTTCTTAAATCTCTATATCTATAACTACTTGTTTTCATATATGGATTGTACGCCCTGTTCTACATTTACTAACAAACAAATAATTTATTTGTTAGCTTTTGTTGTTTTTAATATTTTATCAAATTCTAATTTGAAAAATTTCAAATATTTTTATGACAAATATTTTGTTTACATTTAAAAGAGAAAAGCCAAGAATTGCCGAAACTTGGTAGCATTTTTATCACAAAACTTTATGTAATTAAAAATATTTGTTAAAACTCAAATTCAATTTCTAACAATTTTTTGTTTGAAATATTTGTAAAGTGTTATTTTTCATATAAAAATTCTTTGAAAATAAAAATTTAAGTTACAAAAAAATAAAGAAAAGTTTCTTGTATTTACAAATGTTTTGCATTTTCAAAAATATCCATAATAATATTTTTCAATAAACTAAATACAAATTGAAAAATATTTAAACAATTTAAAAAATATTATAGAAATTTTGATTGAATTTTTTTCTAACGTTTTTATTATTTTGTTGTTTTGCTGATTTTTAAACCCAACGCTGAGTAATAGCAGATAAGGACAATCGACTTGTAAATCAACCTTTAATTATTCCTTTTTTCGAAAATGTTCGAAAAAAGATAAAAGGCGTTAAATTAGATAAAAGGCAATTGATCAGTTTTTTAAAACTTATGTGTATTTTTGGTTGTTTTTACTCAAATAATATTACGAGTGTGGAAATATTTAACAATAGAGGAAGGATAAGTATAACATAAAGATTTCATCGAAGGAAGCGGCCAAATAAAATTTTGTACATATTACAAGGTTCGAAAACTGAGAGAAAATTGAGAAAATTTCCCTGATTTCGGGCCCTCTCGTGCCTCTCTGGGCACGCCACTGTCCATGCCCAAATTTTCAGCGATATCCATATAATGACTCTTTGGTTTTTTTAATAGCATTTGATGTTTTTTAATTTTTTATAAAAGGAAAAGTGAAAACGAAACACGAATATAACGTTAAAAACATTAAAAACATTAAAGTTAATAAAGTTTTAAAAATAAAATATAATTTGGTTATAAAAATAGACAGGACTATTATAAAACCACAAATAAAATATTTTGTCATTTGTGCAAATAGAAATATAATAACATATATTCAAGTAAAAAATTGAATTTTAGAATTGCAGCGATGGCTGAATGCCACTAATGTAAAACTGCAATACGCGGAGAGTCGGGAATAATGTGTGAAGGAATATGCAAAAAAGTTTACCATAATGCAAAAAAATGTTCAGGAATAGATCAATACTCTCGGAGAATACTTGAATCTGGTAACTATATCCGTTTTATATGTGATGATTGCCTTGCATATCCATAATGTGTATTTAGCACTTGTAGAGATTCAAGATGGTATCACCAAAAATAAAGAAAATTTGGTTGAATACAAAGGCGAATTTAAAGCGGCATTAAAAAACAAAACGGCGTTGCCAGATAAAAGTAAACAAATCCCCTGGTTATCAAACCAAAAAAAAAAAACAGGAAGTTAAAAAAACTAAAGAAGACTTAAATGCTAAAGTGAATCCATCTAATTTGAAAATTATTAATGTTGAACAGAGTAAAAATGGATCTGTTGTTATTCAAAGTGAAAGCAACGAAAAAAGAGAAAAAAATAAAAGAGGCAATTCAGAATAAAATGAGCGATGCATACTAAATCAAAGTACCAAACCAAACAGGAATGAAAATAACAGTCACAGGTATGACGTTTAAACTAACAGAAAATGAAATAATAAGGCAAAATGATGTATTAAAAGAAAGTGAGTTAGAAATAATTAAAGCATATAAATATAAAAGAAATTATCGAACAACTTATAACGCAAAAATAAAGATAGATAATAACTCATGCACAAAGGTAATAGATGCACAAAAAGTAAATATTGGGTAGGAGAAATGCAAAATATTCCATGGCACAGATATAATACTATGTTTCAAATGCATGGCTACAATCACAAATCAACTCAGTACAAAAACCAAGAAGTATGCTTTAAATGTCATGGAAATCACACATCAAAGGAATGTAACAATGAAATTATAAATAAATGTATTAATTGTGTAAGGATGAACAATAGGTTAAACCTAGGATTGGATGAAAATCACATTACAAATAATACAGAATGTCCAGTTTATCTAAATAAGCTGAATTCAAAAAAGAGGAGTATAGGTTTAACAGCTTAACAAACATGGCGTATATACAAATATACAAGGATTATTAAATAATTTCAACCAATTGGAAATTGTCTCAGATATACTGTCAGAAACCCATTTAACAGAAAATGTGGAAGATGAAGAAATACAAATGAAAGAATACAATCACCATAAAACTTTATCAAACGCAACAAAAACAGGTGGGTTATAGTATTTTTTAAAAAGAAATGGAATGTGTGGCAAATTGCCGAAAAAATGGTCGATTATAAAATATGGATATCTGCATTTATAGCAAAATATGAAAAAATAGAATTAATTATTACTGCTGTATATAGATCTCCAAGTAGTACCGAGATGGAGTTTATTGATGCCTTTGAAGATATATTAGAAGTGATAAATGAATTAAACTGTGATATAGTAATAGCGGGAGATTTTAACATAGACTGGCAAGAGATGGATTTTATAAAAGCAAAATAGAATGTATAATAAATGATAATGGCCTTATGCAAATAATGAAAGAATTCACGCGAATAACATCAAACTCAAAAACTATCATAGATTATATAATAACAAATAATGAAAATATATCGGCGAAGATTAATGTAGAAAATAAAATAGCTGACCATGAAGCAATCGACATAATAATTAACAGTTACAAAAATCCTAACGAAAAGATAAACAAAGAAATAGAGACATTAAATACAACAGACAACAATATAATAGAGAAATAAAGGACATTCAACAAATAAATAATAAAAATGATATGAACAACAATGTATATCATTTCGATAAATAATAACAAATAATGAAAATATATCGGCGAAGATTAATGTAAAAAATAAAATAGCTGACCATGAAGCAATCGACATAATAATTAACAGTTACAAAATCCTAACGAAAAGATAAACAAAGAAATAGAGACACTTAAATACAACAGACAACAATATAATAGAGAAATAAACTACATTCAACAAATAAATAATAAAAATGATATGAACAACAATGTATATCATTTCGATAAATGTTTGGAAAACGCAGTTAAAAACTAACACTTAAAAAAATAATAACGAACAATAACAAAAATAATTGGTTCAATAACGAAATAAGACAAATAAAAAGAGAAAAAACGGATAAATATCAAATAGCGATAATGGATATACTGACGAATCATGGGCTGCCTATAAAACAATTAGAAATACATATAAAGGTAAAATTGAGAATGAAAAAAAAAATATATAAAATTAACGATGCCAAAGATCAAAGGAAATGTGGAAGGAGATAAAATATTTTATACTTAAAAAAAGTAAAAATTAAATTCAAACTGTGATATTTGACGATATAAAATGTAAGGATAATTTTGAAACAGTCAATAAATTTAACGATTATTTTGTAAATAGTATTAAGTCTATAAGGGATAATATAGATAATGTGCAGTATATAAATAAAAAACCTGTGATAAACACCAAATTCAAATTTCGTGCAATAACCTTAAATGAGTTAAGAATTATATGTAAAAATTTAAAAGACAAACATGACTACAATAAAATATCCAGTAAAATTATACTAAATGGTTGGAATATAATAGATACTTCCTATTATATTCCAACCATTGTTGGACATAATAAATAAATTACTGATGACAGGATTGTTTCCTGATAATTGGAAAGATTCTATGGTAACGCCAATTGAAAAGATTGCCAAAACAACAAAATGTGAGGAGTTTCGCCCTAAAAAAAACATTAAAGACATGTGAAAAAATAATCGAGAAAGTTGTAAAGGATCAATTGGAAAAATATATGGAAACTAACAAACTAATATCAAAATATCCATCAGGATTTAGGAAAAATTTTTCATGTGAAACATCAGTAAATTACCTAGTAAACAGGTGGAAAAATAGAAAATAATAAGAAAATTGTTGCAATATTTTTAGACTTTAAACGAGCATTTGAAATTATAGACAGATCATAACTACAGCAAAAGCTACATAAATACGGCATCCAGGACGTAGAGTTGGAATACTTTAAATCATATTTAACGAACAAAAGGCAAACTACAAAAGTAAACAATGTAAAATCCAATATAATTAATAATGAATATGGAGTGCCACAAGGATCAATTTTAGGAGCGTTCCTTTTTAGTATATGTATACATTAATGATATGCCTAACATAGTGGATAATTGTGAAATAATACTGTATGCAGATGATACGTTGATTTTTACTGAGGGTGATTTTGAAGGTCAATGTTATGACAAATTAAATGAAGACATAAAAAATGTTAAAAAATGGTTAAAAATTAACAAATTTAAATTAAACGAAATTAAAACGAAAATAATGGAAAAAACGCTAATAGTAACACAATTTTTAAAATTAATGACGAAATAATTGAAAAAGTAGATAATATAAAATATTTGGGCTTTGTAATTGACAAAAACTTAAACTTTAAAAACCACATTAAATACATTTGTTAAAAAATCGGCAAAAAATTAGTTTCTTCAAAAGATTAAGAAAACAAATATCAATACTAACAGCAATTAATATATACAACACCATGATTAAACCACACTTCGAGTTCGGATCAACAATAATTTTCTCATGCTGCACAGCAAACCAAATTAAAAAACTGCAAAAGTTACAAAATAAGGCAATGCGCTCTATACTAAAATTCAATCGATACACTTCAATAAATTTTATGTTAGAAACACTAAAATGGTTAAATATAAAGCAGAGGCTTCAGCTAAACACCATAAACTTTATACAAAAAATTAAAATTGGAATGGCACCAGAATATTTAACTGAACAAATATTATACGTAAGAGATGCTCAACCCTATCATCCAAGGACCAATGAAAATTTTAGAATTCAAAAGGCATCAACAACAACATTGCCAAACAAAATAAAGTCAGAAAGTAATAAATACATATTTAAAAAACATATTGTACATTTTGTTAAGAATAATTATCAGTAGTCATGGAAATCTATGTAATATGAATGATATTAAGAGTATTATGAATACTAATAAATATATAAAAAAAAATTCAATTAATATTTATTTAATTTTTAATTGTGTCTTTTTAACTTGAAATAATATTTTTGGAATTTCAAATGTAGCTCTTTGATTTACAATTGCTAAATGTTCTAATTAAAATTACTTGTTAATTGTTAGTCAGTAAACCTTAATAAAATAAAGGCCTGTGAACATATCAATTGTAATTGATATTTTGAATTTGATGCAGAGAAATGCTGAGGAGGAGTTTGTTTTTTTTATATGGAGACTACTCGTCAATCTGTATGGTATAGAACCAAATACCGTTTAAATTTACAAACAGATAATCCAGCGGATTATTACAGGTCAGTCTTATTCATTCGATATTTAGACGAAATAATATCTAGTATGACAAATAGATTTTCCGGTCACGAAAAAAAATTTATACAATATTGTATCGTGAAAAGATAGACGCAGACAAAATTTTTGACTGTTTTATGTCGAAAAATCGTCGCGTTAATTTAAGTTCAATATTAAATGTTTTCATTAAATCTAAGTCAATGTGATAAATAAGTTTTAAATAAAAATTTTAGATGAATTTAAAAGCTGTGAATTTAATTAAATTGCTTTAAATGTCGAAAAGTTTAGGTTTTGAATTTCCCAGCTGTTTAAAGAAATATTGGGCCCCCCGAAACAAAATCCTGGGCAAATTCAGAGCCCAAGTTCTAAAATGAAGGTTGTGCATCTAGAACGACTAGCTGACTATCAAAAAGGGAAAACTATGTATTTTCGGGACGAACAGACTTAAGCGGGCGGCAGGTTACTGAAATTCTATTAATAAATTTTCATTTACTCGGAGAGACATAAATTCCCATATGCCAGCCCTAAAATGTAAATCAATTGCCAGCAATGGCAACTCTTTACTATAACATAGAGCAGAAGTCTAGATCCCACTCGATGCAGCATTATCTTCCACACTTCTACCACTTTCTCGTTATTCTCACCACACATATACATAAATACGAGTGCAGTGTGGTATGTTATTCAGCTAACAAAAGTAACATTGGTGATTATTTGAGTACATTGTATAATATTGTTACGATTTTACCCTTTATAAAATGGTTGATTTATTTACCATTTAAATAAATCGAGTTCTTTCTATATTGCAAATAATAAACACTGTTTGAGATTATTTATAGCTCTATTTATTTATAACACACAAAAAAGTACAGAAAAACACTTTAATACCACACTTTATTTACACGATGTAGATAGACTAAACGTTAGCCACACTTTAGTTCTTCACACTCTGTGTTTTTATAAACTGAACTACTGCGTCAATAAATACCCGTATTTACATGAGTAGTCAGGTATTCTAGTTCTTTCCAGTTTATTACACTAGATTTTTCCAGCAGTCAAAATTCGCGTGAAGAAATTTCTAGTTTTGGAAATTTCTTGTAACACTGCCGCCCACTTAAGCCTGTTCGTCCCGAACAGACATAGCTATTCCTTTTACATAGTTGGCTAGTCGTTCTAGATGAACAACCTTCATTTTGGACCTTGGGCTCTGATCTTTCTGTATTCTGTATACCACATCATTCAACCTTTTAATTACTCTATAGGGGCCGTCCCAATGCGTTTGTAATTTGGGAGATAGTCCTTTTTTCCGTTGCGGGTTAAATAGCAGAACCAGCTGACCCTCATTAAATCCTTCGGAATTTGCTGCCCTATCATACCTCGCCTTCATCTTATCGCTGATTATTTTAATTCGATTGCGAACAAACTCATGAAGATCGTTAAGGTCTTCTTGTTTCCGGGAAGCGTTGTCGTTGTCTTTACCTATAGCGGCGGGCTTAACACCAAATTCTAAATCGTCAGGTAATTTAAGTTCCGTTCCGAAAATAATTTTTGCAGGTGTCCGGGAGGTGGAATCGTGAACAGCCGATCTATATGCCAGCAGAAATTTGGGGATGTGTTCGTCCCAGTCCTTCTGATGAGTACTGACCACTTTTCTTAAGTATTCCTCCAAAGTGCGATTGAATCTTTCGACCATACCGTCAGATTGCGGATGCAGCGGGGTGGTTCTTGTTTTTCTTATTCCACACATTTCCTTGAAGATAGCAGATTAAAAATTCCTTCCCTGGTCAGAGTGTAATTCTAATGGAACACCGTAGCGGCACACCCAGTTGTTCACAAATGCGCTTATTACCGTTCTGGCTTCCTGGTTCGGTATAGCGTATACCTCAGGACATTTACTGAAATAGTCGATCACCACAAGAACGTAACGGTTTCCGGAATCACTGACAGGGAAGGGCCTGCTACATCCATTGCTATTCCGCACTTTCCCATATACGGTATAAGCAGTGATTAATAACCCAATACGTCTTCATTAGCGGACTTTCAGCTGATATTTGTTCACGGGTAGGCCTCCTGTTCTCTACTTTGGCTGACATAATTTTTTTCAGTATAGGGTCATTCTGTTGCGCCGCCAACCAGGCTTCACTTGACTCAATATGCGTTAGTCTTATATCAACAATGCACTCTTTTCCTTCAGCCCTCGGACAATGTTTGCACTCTAAATTGCAGGGGCGTCTTGAAAGGGCGTCCGCATTGCAATGCTTTATGCTTTTCCTGTGCTCGATGCTAGCCAACGAGCTAGCTGCCCTTCTGGTTGTTTAAATTGCAGCAGCCACCTGAGTGCAGAATGGTCGGTTCTTAGTTGGAAGTGCTGACCATACAGATACTTGTGGTAGTGCTTTACACATTCTACCGCCGCCAAGAGTTCCCGCCGTGTTACGCAGTAGTTCCTTTCGGGCTTCGAAAGTACTCGACTGTAATAGCCTATGACTTTTTCGGTTCCATTGATCACCTGCAAAAGCACACCTCCTATTCCGTGTCCGCTTGCATCGCTATCCAGCACAAATTTTTCTCCGGCCACAGGATATCCAAGAATCGGTGCCGTACATAATAACTCCTTGAGCCTTAGGAATGCTTTTTCTTGGGCTTCTCCCCAATAAAACGGTCGCGCCTTCTTAGTCAGCTCATGTAGACTCGCAGCCACACTGGCAAAGTTTGGTACAAATTGTCGGTAGTATGTGCAGAGGCCTAGAAAGCTGCGCAACTCGTGCAGATTTTTCGGGCGAGGCCAATCTTTTACAGCCCGAATCTTATCTTCATCGGTTGATATTCCCTCTGCAGTTACGCGGTGCCCTAAATACTTGACTTCCCTCTGGAACAGCCGCAGATATTCGCCTTAAAACTTCTGCTAAGTTCTTTAAACTTCTGCTAAGGTCTTCATCGAAAGTTTTTCCCATGACAATTATATCATCAAGGTACACTAGGCAAGTTTTCCAGTGGAGTTCTTTCAGCACATTTTCCATTAACCGCTCGAATGTTGCTGGAGCATTGCAGAGTCCAAAGGGCATCACATTAAACTGCCATAATCCGTCACCTGTGCTAAAGGCAGTTTTCCCCTTGTCTTGGTCACAAATTTCTACTTGCCAATAACCACTTTGCAAGTCCAATGTGGAGAACCATTTGGTTCCTGCTAGCGTGTCTAGAGTGTCGTCAATTCTCGGTAGTGGATAGCTGTCCTTCTTGGTGATATCGTTTAGTTTTCTGTAAACAACACAGAATCGGGTGCTGTCATCTTTACAAGTTCTTTTCGCAACTGATTATTGCTTCTGGCGCAGTACTTTTGGCTATTTCAGAGTTGTCTCGGACAACTTTTTCACAATTTGATAGGTTCAGTACTCTTACAGGAAATCTTTTGTCTTTGCTGGTTTTCACGAGGGCATTCGCTGTTATTAGGTCACTTTTTATTTCTGATGGTTCTACCACCCACAAGCTGCCGTCCTCACAATCTCCCTCCATACGCACCCATACTAAAGTTTCTGCCCGTGCTGGTAGTTTTTTGTGGCTGATGGTAACTAGCTTGATGTTTGCTTGCTCATATCCAACATCAAGGGGTATTTCAACATTGCGCCAAATCATAACTTTTTGCCCCATATGCAGATTAATGCCGTGACCAATCATAAAATCTGCACCAATGATTACTTCGTCCACAATATTGGCAACAATAAATATGTGATTGACGCTTATGTTGGCAATCGTTAGTTTTACATTTATTTTACCATAGACAGAGGCAGGCTCCCCAGTAGCTGTGCGCAGACTTACCCCGTATAGTGGTTCAACTGCCTTTTTCACTAAATCGGCCCTGATAATTGACTGTGATGCTCCTGTGCATATTGTAAAAACGTGCTTTCGCCCGTTGATGTACCCATAAGCAGTAAGATTGCTTTTCTCCTGCTGTATTACTGATATGGAGATTGTGGGAGCTAGCTCATGCCCCGTAGTGCTAGCTCTTTTTAGTTTAACGGTGACCGTTTAGGTGATTGCTGATCGGCCCGGAGGCTCTTCCTTGGTGCTTTGCAATTTCGCTGGAAATGTTCCACTCTACCGCAGTTGTAGCATTTATCCTTGGCCTTGACTTGCCTCTCCCCTAATGCCTGCTTAAATGCATCTTTTAACTCCGTGAGCACTTCTCTGAATCCTTCTGTTAGCATTGTGCTTATATCTTGCTCTCTTTCAGCAGTCACTTCGAGGTTACGCACCCTAAATATTTGTGGCTTGGAAATCACCTTCGCAGTCATTTGGGCCAGCGCGAATGAGACAGTTTCAGCAAAAGTCGATTTCTGCCTAGCACATACCGCATGTCTCACATCAGAATCCCGAATTCCATTCACAAATGCTTCAATTTTGAACTGATCTAAGAATGGATGATTTTCTCCTGGATAAGTTAGCTGCACCAACCGCTTAATCTCTGTCGCGAAATCTTGCAATGACTCATTTGCTTTCTGCAGTCTACCTCTTAGTTCCATTCTGTATATTTCTTTTTTGTGTTCGTCACTTCCGCTGCAGTGCCACCATTATGTCGTCATAATTATTTCTGCAGGTGATTGGCACACTTTCTAGAATTTCTGCAGCGTTTCCTTTTAAGGCCAGAATCAACTCTATAGCTTTTTCATCGATGTTCCACATATTTCTGGAGGAAAACTGTCTCGAACTGGAACTTAAAAACATTAAACGGTATGCTGCCATCAAAAGTAGGGCCCTTTGCTCTTCCAGAACTTTCCTGAATAATTCGTACTGGACCCTCTTGACATTGGAGATTATTTAGTTTATGTTCTAGATCTTGTAGTTTTCTTTCAACATCTTTGGTTTGTACTTCGAATCTATCTACGCCGTTCTCTAGGACGGAAACTCTTTTGGACCTCAGAGATTTTCTCATTAGTGGCTCCAGAAGTTTCGTGAAGTTTTTCTTCTACCTTAGCTAACAATTTCTCATTGTCTGCTCTCGATGTTTCTAGCAGTTCTGTTTTCATCTTAGCTAACAGTTTTTCGTTGTCTGCTCTAGAAGTTTCTAAAAATTTCTGGTTGTCTGCTCTAGAAGTTTCTGGTTGTCTGTTCTAGAAGTTTCTAACAATTTTGCGTTGTTGTTTTGCATCTTTTGCAATGTCAATGTTACGTCGCTCAAATTCCTCTATGAGCCCTTTTGCAATTCGACTTTATTTCCTGCTGTCGGTAGCGCCAATTTCCTCAATTCCTTCTAA
This sequence comes from Eustalomyia histrio, assembly GCA_949748255.1. Lineage (NCBI taxonomy): Eukaryota > Metazoa > Arthropoda > Insecta > Diptera > Anthomyiidae > Eustalomyia > Eustalomyia histrio. Next base: position 108,958,114 of record OX456525.1, on the reverse strand, counting down.
AGCTGTTCCACCTTAAACTCCTCCAATTTCATGACTGCTTATTATTTTGCAATCCCACTTCTGACACCAATTGTTACGAATTTGCCCTTTATAAAATCGTTGATTTAGTTACCTTTTAAATAAATCGAGTTCTTTCTATATTGCAAATAATAAACACTGTTTGGAATTATTTATAGCTCTATTTATTTATAACGGTCACTAAAAAGTACAGAAAAACACTTTAATAGCACACTTTATTTACACGATGTAGATAGACTAAACGTTAGCCACACTTTAGTTCTTCACACTCTCTTTTACTTATCAACTGAACTACTGCGTCACCGAGCACCAGTATTTATATGAGTAGTCAGGTATTCTAGTTATTTCCAGTTTATTACGACACTAGATTTTTCCAGCTGTCAAAATTCGTGTGAAGAAATTTTCTACAACTAGAAATTTCTTGTAACAATTGTTAAAGTGTAACTTAATAGAGTTTGAATAAAGTCTCTTGTGTAATTGTTTAAAGTTTTTGTGGAAATAAAGAGTAGCTATAGAAAATTTTAACTGTGTTATTATTTGCGGTATAAAAAGAACACGATTTATTTAAAGGAAATAAATCAACAATTTAAAAAGGTAAAATCGTAACAATATCCAAGACAGAGCCGATTTTATAGAATTTCTCGCAGTTATTTCGATAGATTGAGCGCCCCAGTAGGCTAGTTGGTAGCGTGCCAGCTTATCAGTGCGGGGGTCGTGGGTTCGATTCCCACCAGAGGCTCCGGTCTGTTTTCGCTACAACGAACCGATGGCCTTTGTTGCTAGTGCTCGGTTAGGGTATTAATATATAATTTGTAATTATATGATTAATATAAATATAAATAAATAAATATTTCGATAGATATTGTTACACGAAATTTCTACACCTAGAAATTTCTTCACACTAATTTTAACAGCTGGAAAAATCTAGTGTCGTAATAAACTGGAAATAACTAGAATACCTGACTACTCATATAAATACTGGTACTCGGTGACGCAGTAGTTCAGTTTATAAGTAAAACGCAGAGTGTGAAGAACTAAAGTGTTGCTAACGTTTAGTTTATCTACATCGTGTAAATAAAATGTACTATTAAAGTGTTTTACTGTCATGAAATTGGAGGAGCTTAAAGTGGAACAGCTCAAGAAGGAATTGAGCAAATTGGAGCTACCGACAGCAGATAATAAGACCGAATTGCAAAAGAGGCTGATAGAGGAATTCGAGCGGCGCAAAATCGACATTGCGACTTACGAATTTGACGAAAAAGAAGCAATGAAGGTTAGTACCCGGAAAACAGAAGGCAATATGGAGTTAAGCGCAATGTTAGCTGCTATGATGGAAAAGCTAGAAGCTTCGAGAGCAGACAACGAGAAACTGCTAACAAAAATGGAAATGAAACTGCTAGAAACTTCTAGAGCAGACAACATGAAAATGTTAGAAGCTTCGAGAGCAGACAACGAGAAACTGTTAGCTAAGATGGAAACGAAACTGCTAGAAACATCGAGAGCAGACAACGAGAAATTGTTAGCTAAGCTGGAAGAAAAGCTTCGAGAATCTTCTAGAGCCACTAATGAGAAAATGGATAGATTTGATAAGAAGTTGTCCGACTTAGAGAACGGCGTGGAAGTACAAACCAAAGATGTTGAGAGAAAACTACAAGATCTAGAAAATAAAGTAAATAATCTCCAATGTCAAGAGGGTCCAGTACGAATTATTCAGGAAATTTCTGGTAGAGCAAAGGCCCCTACTTTTGACGGCAGCGTACCGTTTAATGTTTTTAAGTTCCAGTTCGAGACAGTTGCCGCCAGAAATATGTGGAACAACGAAGAAAAGGCTATAGAGTTGATTCTAGCCTTAAAAGGAAACGCTGCAGAAATTCTAGAAAGTGTGCCAATCACCTGTAGAAATAATTATGACGACATAATGGTGGCACTGCAGCGAAAGTATGGTGGCGAACACAAAAAAGAAATATTGTTACACGAAATTTCTACACCTAGAAATTTCTTTACACTAATTTTAACAGCTGGAAAAATCTAGTGTGGTAATAAACTAGAAATGACTAGAATACCCGACTACTCATATAAATACTGGTACTCGATTACGCAGTAGTTCACATCATAAGTAAAACGCAAAGTGTGAAGAACTAAAGTGTGGCTAACGTTTAGTCTATCTAAATCGTGTAAATAAAGTGTGCTATTAAAGTGTATTTTTGTAATTTTTAGTGACGGTTATAAATAAATAGAGCTATAAATAATTTCAAACAGTGTTTATTATTTGCAATATAGAAAGAACTCGATTTATTTAAAAGGTAAATAAATCAACGATTTTATAAAGGGTAAAATCGTAACAATATACAGAATCGAACTAAGAGGTAGGCTGCAGAAACCAAACGAATCGTTACAGGACTTTGCAACAGAAATTGAACGGCTGGTGCAGTTGACTTATCCGGGCGAAAATCATCCATTCTTAGATCAGTTCAAAATTGAAGCATTTGTGAACGGAATTCTTGATTCTAATGTGAGACATGCGGTATGTGCTACGCAGAAATCGACTTTCGCTGAAACTGTCTCATTCGCGCTGGCCCAAGAAACTGCGAAGGTGATTTCGAAGCCACAAACATTTAAGGTGTGTAACCTCGAAGCAAGATATAAGCACAAAGTTAAAACAAGGATTCAGAGAAGTGCTCACGGAGTTAAAAGATGCATTTAAGCAGGCATTAGGGGAGAAGCAAGTCAAGGCCAAGGATAAATGCTACAACTGCGGTAGAGCGGGACATTTCCAGCGAAATTGCAATGCACCAAGGAAGAGCCTCCGGCCCATCAGCAATCACCTAAAGAGTCACCGTTAAACTAAAAAAAACTAGCACTACGGGGCATGAGCTAGCTACCACAACCGATGGCCCCACAATCTCCATATCAGTAATACAGCAGGAGAAAAGCAATCTTACTGCTTATGGGTACACCAACGGGCGAAAGCACATTTTAACGATAGACACAGGAGCATCGCAGTCAATCATCAGGCCCGATTTAGTGAAAAAGGCAGTTGAACCACTATACGGGGTAAGTCTGCGCACAGCTACTGGGGAGCCTGCCTCTGTCTATGGTAAAACAAATATAAAACTAACGATTGCCAACATAAGCGTCAATCACGTATTTATTGTTGCCGATATTGTGGACGAAGTAATCATTGGTGCAGATTTCATGATTGGTCACGGCATTAATCTGCATATGGGGCAAAAAGTTATGATTTGGCAGAATGTTGAAATACTCCTTTGTGTTGGATATGAAGGCGAGAAACAGGTAAGAAAGCTAGTTACCATCAGCTACCAAAAACTACCAGCACGGGCAGAAACTTTAGTATGGGTGCGTATGGAGGGAGATTGTGAGGACAGCAGCTTGTGGGTGGTAGAACCATCAGAAATAAAAAGTGACCTAATAACAGCGAAAGCCCTCGTGAAAACCAGCAAAGACAAAATTGTTCCTATAAGAGTACTGAACCTATCAAATTGTGAAAAAGTTGTCAGAGCGAACTCTGAAATAGCCAAATGTACTGCGCCAGAAGCAATAATCAGTTGCGAAAAGAACTTGGAACCATCCAGAGCGTCCGTTAAAGATCGAGAGATGCTGGCAGAATATGTGGAAAAATGGGTAAAAGAACTGGCGCCGCCTGATAGAAATAAGGCCAAACAGCTAATCAGAAAATACGGCTCTGTCTTCGCCATGAAAACCCTAAGTCAAGGAAGAACGGCAATTGTAAAACACCGAATAAATACTGGTGAAGCGAGGACAATAAAGCAGGCGCCCAGAAGTATTCCTCTAGCAAAACGAAATGAAGTAAAGGAGTAGTCAACGAAATGGAGCGTAGTGGAGTAATCGAACCATCTTCTAGCCCATGGAGCTCACCTATAGTTTTAGTTAAGAAAAAAGATGGCAGCACCCGATTCTGTGTTGTTTACAGAAAACAGAAGGACAGCTATCAACTACCGAGAATTGACGACACTCTAGACACGCTAGCAGGAACCAAATGGTTCTCCACATTGGACTTGCAAAGTGGTTATTGGCAAGTAGAAATTTGTGACCAAGACAAGGAGAAAACTGCATTTAGCACAGGTGACGGATTATGGCAGTTTAATGTGATGCCCTTTGGACTCTGCAATGCTCCAGCAACATTCGAGCGGTTAATGGAAAATGTGCTGAAAGAACTCCACTGGAAAACTTGCCTAGTGTACCTTGATGATATAATTGTCATGGGAAAAACTTTCGAAGATTTGTGCTGGATAGCGATGCAAGCGGACACGGAATAGGTGTGCTTTTGCAGGTGATCAATGGAAGCGAAAAAGTCATAGGCTATTACAGTCGAGTACTTTCGAAGCCCGAAAGGAACTACTGCGTAACACGGCGGGAACTCTTGGCGGCGGTAGAATGTGTAAAGCACTACCACAAGTATATGTACGGTCAGCACTTTCAACTAAGAACCGACCATTCTGCACTAAGGTGGCTGCTGCAATTTAAACAACCAGAAGGGCAGCTATCTCGTTGGATTGAACGACTTCAAAGCTATGATTTCAGCATCGAGCACAGGAAAGGCATAAAACATTGCAATGCGGACGCTCTTTCAAGACGCCCCTGTGATTTAGAGTGCAAACATTGTTCGAGGGCTGAAGGAAAAGAGTGCATCGTTGATATAAGACTAACGCATATTGAGTCAAGTGAAGCCTGGTCAGCGGCGCAACAAAATGACCCCATACTGTTAAAAATTATGTTAGCCAAAGCAGAGGACAGGAGGCCTACCCGTGAACAAATATCAGCTGAAAGTCCGCTAATGAAGGCGTATTGGGCCCAGTGGAACAGTCTACGGGTAATTAATCACTGCTTATACCGTACATGGGAAAGTGCGGATGGCAAAACTGAGACAAAGCTAATTGTGGTGCCGTCAAGCAAAATAGACGAAGTATTAAAAGAGTTCCATGACGGTACCAGTGGTGGTCATCTCGGTGTCACGAAAACCCTAGAGAAGTTAAAACAATGATTCTACTGGGTCCTCTGCCGGCAAGCTGTAAGCGACTTATAGCAAATTGCGCGCAATGCATCGCAGCTAAAGGACCAGTAAGGAGAAGTCGTGGGCAACTTCATCAACACAACTCGGGAGCCCCATTTGAGCGGATAGCAATGGATGTAGCAGGCCCTTTTCCTGTCAGTGATTCCGGAAACCGTTACATTCTTGTGGTGATCGACTATTTCAGTAAATGGCCTGAGGTATACGCTATACCGAACCAGGAAGCCAGAACGATAATAAGCGCATTTGTGAACAACTGGGTGTGCCGCTACGGTGTTCCATTAGAATTACACTCTGACCAGGGAAGGAATTTTGAATCTGCTATCTTCAAGGAAATGTGTGAGTTGTATGGAATAAGAAAGACAAGAACCACCCCGCTGCATCCACAATCTGATGGTATGGTCGAAAGATTCAATCGCACTTTAGAGGAATTCTTAAGAAAAGTGGTCAGTGCAAATCAGAAGGACTTTGACGAACACATCCCTAAATTTCTGTTGGCATACAGATCGGCTGTTCACGATTCCACCTCCCGGACACCTGCAAAAATAATTTTCTGACCGGAACTTAAATTGCCTGGCGATTTAGAATTTGGAGTTAAGCCCGCCGCTATAGATAAAGACAATGCTTCCCAGGAACAAGAAGACCTTAACGAGCTTCATGAGTTTGTACGCAATCGAATTAAAATAGTCAGCGATAAGATGAAGGCGAGGTATGATAGGGCAGCAAATTCTGAAGGATTTAATGAGGGTCAGCTGGTTCTACTTTTTAACCCGCAACGAAAAAAAGGATTATCTCCCAAACTACAAACGCATTGGGACGGACCCTATAGAGTAATTAAAAGGTTGAATGATGTGGTATACAGAGCCCAAGGTCAAAAATAAAGGTTGTTCAACAGGAACGACTAGCCAACTATGGAAAAGGAATAGCTATGTCTGTTCGGGACGAACAGGCTTAAGTGGGCGGCAGTGTTACACGAAATTTCTACACGTAGAAATTTCTTCACACTAATTTTAACAGCTGGAAGTATCTAGTGTCGTAATAAACTGGAAATAACTAGAATACCTGACTACTCATATAAATACTGGTACTCGGTGACGCAGTAGTTCAGTTTATAAGTAAAACGCAGAGTGTGAAGAACTAAAGTGTTGCTAACGTTTAGTTCACTACATTGTGTAAATAAAGTGTACTATTAAAGTGTTTTTCTGTAATTTTTAGTGACTTATAAATAAATAGAGCTATAAACAATTTCAAACAGTGTTTATTATTTGCAATATAGAAAGAACTCGATTTATTTAAAAGGTAAATAAATCAACGATTTTATAAAAGGGTAAAATCGTAACAATATGTTAAAATAATAATAACCATAAATCAACAATTTACAGTATTCAAGCTAACAGTATTCAAGCTAGTGCCGATTTTATAAAATTGTTTGCAGTTATTTTGATAAATATGTTACATTAATAAAATTATGCCGTTCATTTTTAATTTCGAATTTTGTAAGTTTTCGACATATTTCAGATTAAAACAGTACCAAAAAATGCTGCCATTCTTCCCAAAATTTCTGACAAATCATGCGTTTTGCATATGAAAGTAATGCATACGCCTAAATTTGATGTCATTACCGTACAAAGTAACTTTATCATACATCTACAAAAATCACATCATTGAAATCAATAATAACGTACTGGTAAGTAAAATGCGTAATATCCTTTAATTTGTGAAATGTAATTCTTTTTTTTTAAACATATTTACATATTTTCAGATTTTAAAACTATTTATGGTGGATGAACTAACGCAATAAATGACCTTAAGTTGGATTTTGTGACCATTAATACCATTAAGCGCCTCCATATGTCTTAATAATGAACATACAACTTTCGACCCGCGATATGAGTGAAAAAAATATTTTACTTTTTTTCAACGAATTTATTTTCAATTCAAAATTTTGTCTTTTTAAATGTAAATTAATAATTCATTTATTATAAAAAAAATTTTAAGAGTGCATTCTATAAACATTTCTTAAGTTTTTGATAAGGTTAACATTTGTTAAAGTACACATTTTCCCATTAAACCTTTAATAAACAAGTAAGAGCGGCTAAATTCGGCTGTGCCGAATCTTATATACCCTTCACCATGGTTGGAAAAAGCTAAAGTTTATATATATATATATAATATATAGCTACTCAGTATTTTGTGTAGATACGAATTAAATTGAAATAATTTATTTTATATGTGAATAGTATAGTAGGATTTTAAGATCATATCATATTCTTGTTAATTATTTTTTTTTTTTATTGAAAAATAGACAATCATCAACAAGCAATGACCGCAAAGGGAGAAGAAGAGCATGGATATTGACAAGGTTGGGTAGCGCCATCCGAAAATACTAAGTATTCTATCCTGCTGGCTCAGTGGAATTTCTCAATTTTTATTCTCTATAACTTACTAATAAAAATTTTCATGTTTCTTTACAATAAAAATAATTAAAAAGAATATGATATGATCTTAAAATCCTACTATACTATTCACTTACAAAATAACAGATCAACAATTCATAAAATTCCATTACTTTACACACAAGGATACAGTGCATAATTTATTTTATATAAAATAAAGTATAATAACTGGAAATTCTTAAATCAAACTAATGTGCTGTTTCCACAATCACATTTAGAAACAGGACATAAGGCTTTTATGTTGAGTTCCAAACATATCAACATAAAACTATTTGAAGTGAAGTGAATTAGTACCTGGAATTTTTGATTGTTATCGAACGGTATAGAGAAGCAAGCGGGGTAACAAAAAAGGCACAGTTTTCGTTTCTCGTGCATGATTCTGTTATCTCTATTTCACGCTTATATTTATTTTGTTGCTTAATTCACATCCAGTTTTCGTGCATTTTAAGTCATCGTATAAATAGACATAACTTTGGGAGCAAACTTTGAAAAGGGAATTAAGAAAATTGGACGCAATCGATTGCATTGCATAAATTGTCAACGGTTTCCAGTCTAAGAAATAGCTTGCTACCTACTTAAGTATGATATTTATCTCATGTATTTTTGTACCTTATTTTATATATTTTTATTTTATTATATACTTTTAATGTACAACTGAATTTTCTGTACAGTTTTTTTGTTAAAAAATTCTATTATTGGTGTTTTTTATACAGAAGAAATGGTACAATTGAGTTCAAAAAGTACAATTTGATAATGACTTTTGTACGAAATTGAAATTCTTATTTCGCAACCCTGCTGCAATCTTTTGATTGTGTTACTGAGGGTGGTTTGTCTTCGTTCATTAGAGATTTGTTTAGTTTTTATTTAAATGACAAATCTTTGTATGTGTGTTGTTTGTGTAAAAAAGGTGGAGATGAAAGAAAAGAATTTTAATTATTAATATAAAATTTTATATAAATTAATTATTAAATGTTTAAAAAAAACCAAAAATAAGCAAAAAAAAAAAAATATTAAGAAAATAATAAAAAAAAATGTACAAAAAAAAAAGTGAATTGACCTGGCCGAGATTTGAACCTCGAACTCCGCGTGCTTAGAGAAAAAAAGTATTTGTGACATGGCGTCTAGACAACTGAGCTATTGAAGCTCACACAAAATCATCGTCAATAGATGTACATATATAAAAGTCTTCGTTCATTAGGGATTTGTTTAGTTTTTATTTAAATGACAAATCTTTGTATGTGTGTTGTTTGTGTATAAAAGGTGGAGATGAAAGAAAATAATTTTAATTATTAATATAAAATTTTATATAAATTAATTATTAAATGTTAAAAAAAAAACCAAAAATAAGCAAAAAAAAAAAAATATTAAGAAAATAATAAAAAAAAATGTACAAAAAAAAAAGTGAATTGACCTGGCCGAGATTTGAACTTCGAACCCCACGGCCTTAGAGAAAAAAAAAGTATTTGTGACACAGCGTCTAGACAACTGAGCTATTGAAGCTCACACAAAATCATCGTCAATAGAGAGAAAAGAATTTTAACACATGGATGTGTTGTTATGCTCAAAATTCTACATACATATTAAACAAAAGGGTGTGAAGATAAATACGTAGGTTAAATACGTTTCACAACTATTGTGAATGATATAAATAAAAAACAAATAGTAGTGTCGCCAACTTTTTTTTGCCTAGAAAATGCCAAATTTGACAAGAAAAGCGCTGAAACATATGGAAAAATAAAAATTTGAGATTTTACATGACATATTATTTTGGACTAAAATTTTTGGACATTTAAGAAAAAATAAATGGGGATACCGCTTGTCTGTGAAGAGATATGAGGTAGTGGATTCCAACGATGTATTCATCTCCTCCAGAATCGCTCTAGGTTTCGAGTTTTGCATTTGACAAGAAAATTTATTTTTGAAATTTCTCATAACATTATTTAAAATTAAATTTGTTGGACATTTAAGAAAAAAATAAATGGGGGTACCGCTTGTTTGTGGAGAGCTATGAGGTAGTAGATTCCAACGATGTATTCATCTCCTCCAGAATCACTCTAGGTTTAGAGTTTTGCATTTGACAAGAAAATTTATTTTTGAAATTTCTCATAACATTATTTAAAATTAAAATTTTTGGACATTTAAGAAAAAAATAAATGGGGGTACCGCTTGTTTGTGGAGAGCTATGAGGTAGTAGATTCCGACGATGTATTCCAACGATGAATGAATCAACTTCCTCATAGCTCTCCACAAACAAGCGGTACCCCCATTTATTTTTTTCTTAAATGTCCAAAAATTTTAATTTTAAATAATGTTATGTGGAATTTCAAAAATAAATTTTCTTTAAAATGCAAAACTCGAATCCTAGAGTGATTCTGGAGGAGATGAATACATCATTGGAATCAACTACCTCATAGCTCTCCACAAACAAGCGGTACCCCCATTTATTTTTTTCTTAAATGTCCAAAAATTTTAATTTTAAATAATGTTGTGAGAAATTTCAAAAATAAATTTTCTTGTCAAATGCAAAACTCTAAACCTAGAGTGATTCTGGAGGAGATGAATACATCGTTGGAAGCTACTACCTCATAGCTCTCCACAAATAAGCGGTAACCCCATTTATTTTTTTCTTAAATGTCCAACAATTTTAATTTTAAATAATGTTATGAGAAATTTCAAAAATAAATTTTCTTTAAAATGCAAAACTCGAATCCTAGAGTGATTCTGGAGGAGATGAATACATCGTTGGAATGAACTACCTCATAGCTCTCCACAAACAAGTGGTACCCCCATTTATTTTTTTCTTAAATGTCCAAAAATTTTAATTTTAAATAATGTTATGTGGAATTTCAAAAATAAATTTTCTTTAAAATGCAAAACTCGAAACCTAGAGTGATTCTGAAGGAGATGAATACATCGTTGGAATCTACTACCTCATAGCTCTCCACAAACAAGCGGTATCCCCATTTATTTTTTCTTAAATGTCCAAAAATTTTAATCCAAAATAATATGTCATGTAAAATCTCAAATTTATATTTTTCCATATGTTTCAGCGCTTTTCTTGTCAAATTTGGCATTTTCTAGGCAAAAAAAAGTTGGCGACACTACTATTTGTTTTTTATTTATATCATTCACAATAGTTGTGAAACGTATTTAACCTACGTATTTATCTTCACACTCTTATTAAACAAAGGGATTTTACGGAAAAAATTAGAAGTAGTCCTGGTTTTTTGCTAATATCTCAGCCATTTATTAACCGATCTGTCTGATTTTTAATAGCAAACAGAAATGGATCACATGTAACATAAATAAAAAAGAATCAAGTCCTCATCATGTCTGGGTTCTTCGGAAAACCCATTTCAACACACAGACGGACAGACGGACAGACGGACATCGTTAAATCAACTTCGCTCTTCATATGGACCCAGAATATATATACTTTATAGGGTCTAAGATCAATATTGTAGAAATTACAAACGGAATGACAAACTTATATATACCCTTCCACCTATGGTGAAGGGTATAAAAATATCATTCATAATCGCGAAATAACAGTTTGTTAATTTTTCGTTTTATTCTGGCAACACTCTTATTTAATTTCTCTTCACTCTCAAATAAATTGTTAGTAATTCATAAACTTTGTAAACGAATGACTAGTGAATCGTAGAAGAATAAGTTTTTTTTTTGCAGATTTTATAAATAAAATTAGTTTATTATAAATGAAAATATGATAAAAAAATGTTTAACATAACTAAGAAGTATTGTTGGAAACATAATATCTTTAAGATACTACAAGTAATGAAAGTATACGAATGACAATTATTTTTTCATTAAATCAACAACACTATTCTGTATAATTTATTTTTTATTTCTTTTATGTAGCAATTTGAGAAATTCGGTGAAAAAAGGAGTAAATGATGCAATTGCAGAAGATCCTTGTAATTTTTTTGATAGAAAATGCTAAATTCTACTTATTTTTGGTTGGATTACCCTTAAAAAAGTCATTAAATAATTGCTTTTATGGTTTGAAAAATGATTTCATTTTCCAAACTTTTTTAATTGTCTATTTTAGGCTTAAACCAACTTTAACAGGTTAATAAATGTTTCGTTATTAAACAATTTATGCATACTGTTTTTGTCAAATTAGCTTATAAACGTTTTATTAAATTGTTTTAAAACTGTATGCATTCCACCCTTAATATTTAGTATGCCTTGTTAAAATATTGTTGATATTTATAATTATAATTTTAATGAAAAAAGCAAAAAGAAAAAAAATGAACCGAAATTCAAATACAGAAAGCCTAGCCACAGCTAATGCATCAACAAATACTCCAGACAACAATAAAACTCAAGAAAACAAAACACCAAAAGAAAAACTACAAGCACTCTCAGATAACATAGATAATTTTTTGAACCGAAATCCACACATACAATCAACAAAAAATGCCAAAACAACACCTTAAAACATCCCAACAAACAAATCAACTACACCTAAAAAAAAACCCTTTAATCATATCAAATAATCATCTTAGATGACTTCAATGCACATTCAACCATGTGGGGCTCACCATCTACATTATCCAAAGTCAGAGATATTGAAAATATACTATACCAATCAGAAATGATTGTTTTAAATGACGGATATTCTACACACTTCTCAACAAGATTCACATTTACACACGTAGACCTATCTGTTGTCTCGGCGAACATTGCACCAAATTTCTCATAAACCATTAATTCACAACTCCACGGCAGCGATCACTTCCCTATTCATATAGAAATTAAGTAACCTAATCATACGCACACATACAAATTACAACCGCACACGATTCAACACCGGCAAAACAGATTGGGTAACAACACAACTCTCAGCCAACATCAACAAAGAAGCTACACGGCTACAAAAACTTTTGATAGCTTCCGCTAATATAACTAATCCGTACTACAAGAATCGAAAATACAAAAAATTTACACATTGATGGACTAATGACCTAAAACTAATACTATGACCTAAAACTACTTCGTCACCTCTACGGAGAACTTGAAACAAAACCTTTTTGTAGTTTTAAAACAAAACCTTTAGACAACAACTGAAATTGAAGACTTAAACAGCTACCAGCTACAACAATTCACTACAAACAATTCAACCAAAACAAATCGAAACCAATATAACCTCCAAGTGCCACAAGACTTGATCTTTCAAATTTTATTAGACTAAGGCTAGGACATACCAACATTACTCACCGGAATCTTTTCAACAGCTCAAACCCAGAATAATGCCCATTATGCAACACAGAAGTCCTAAATATAAATCTTTTAATCTCCAACTGCAGTATCATAAATCAATCACAACTCACCTTACTAGCATATGTCTAACCGATCTGCTAATATCCATTGACATGGAAAACATGATTTCAGTTGAAAATATACTATAACTTTGGAATATATACCACTTGTATTTACCAGAAACGTAACGGTTATAACTTTTGGGTAAATTCATGAGAGAGTAACTGTCTCTCTCTCTTTTTACTAGAACTTAAGGCCAAATTACTTGAGCGTAAACGTAAACGTGCGGTATCAGCTGATCCGTTAGCTTTGTGAAGAGAATATTTAAATAAGTACTCGAATGTGAGCGTTTCGTAACGTTTGGGCTCAAGTAATTTGGGCTTTAAAAATAGATTTTCCTTCCGTTTTTACGTGAAAGTATAAAATAAATCAAAAAACAAATAGAAAAGATATAAAAAAGTTTAACATATTTAAAAACACATTCTGAAAAACATAAAAAAAAACATGCAATAGATGAAAAAAAGTTGATATTGTTAATATCCAGGGCAATGATGTGCTGTATAATAAAAGAAGCCCATATTAAAGATTGCCGGACAAAAAAAAAACTTGGATGGAAGTTGCAAAGCAAATGGGAGTCCAGGTAAATAAAAATAATAAAAAACTATGTATATAAGAAATTAGTTTCTACTGATAAGGGAAATATGTTTCAAAAGGTGGACATCCCTTCGCGACCGATATGTAAGGAAAAAACATCAGGAAAATTTTCCTGCAGGCTGTGGTTTTTTTACTTTTTTATTTTAGAATGCTGTTATCTAGAAATATTTTAGAAGAATCTTCTTCATCATCATCGTCATTCTCTCCACAAATTCCATCTTCTTCGGAAATTTAATCTTCACTACCTCACCCGTCGGATTTCTACATCAAATATTTGGTTAATGTCACCCGCCGAAATAATTAACATTGATACACCCGTAGTTAAAATACCTCAAATCGAATCAGAATCCATGGAAACTTTACCCTTCGTAACAACACCCAATTCAGCTGTCAAAAAATTGTTTTCACATTCATCTTAAAGAAATGATTTATACTTTTATATATTTACAATACTTTTTTTAATTAAATTAATTTTTTAATATAAATTAATATAATTATTTTTTTGTATTATAAATTTTTTGTATTATAATTATTTTGTTCGTGAAGTAATATACTCAAACGATCTTCGCGGAATCTCAGAAGAAGAGATACTAGAAGAATTAAAACGTCAAGATGTTTATAAAGTCAACAAAATCATAAGAAAAACCGAAAACGCTATAAAATAAACGGGTTTAATTATAGTTACATTTGGCTCAACTAATCTACCATCTGAAATATGAATAGGATATGAACGGGTGAGAGTTAGGCCTTACATTTTACTGCCTCTAAAATGCAAAAATTATTTACGTTTTGGTCACCACTTTAACAATTGCAACAACAACAAACTATGTAGTGGATGCTCAAATGAATTCCACCTCAACTTAGATAACAATCAACCAACATCATGCATTAATTGTAAAGAAAATAACAAAGAGATCTTTAATCACTCTCCCAACAACAAAACACACCCTGTGTTTCTAAAAGAAAAAGAGATCCAAGCTATTATTACTCTGAAAAAGGTGAATAAAAGAACAGCTGTAAAAAAATATTATGAAAGAAATCCATCACCTTAAAGTAGTTATGCCTCAGCCACCAAAACAACAAATAATGTTTCATTGCAATCAACGTCGACAGTAACAAAAACTAAACGTAATGAAAACAACAGTGCTGCAACTTCAGCAAAGGCTATGTCACCACCAACAAATTCACTACCAAGCCGAAAAATAATAAATTATGCCGAATCCACAGAAAATAAAATATCTGATATACCTGGATCAGACTGGATCAGCAACTTTTCACAAACCGGCGAGAACAAAGTTAATATTCTACCTCTAAAAACATCAAAGAGACAACGTAATCGAGTAAAAAAGAAACTGGAACAGGAAATACCACTAAGCGACAAAAAAATAATTAATTTAAACAATATTAGTAAGCATTGATGGGTTAGTTTGATCTCCACGGCCCAAGTAGTAGGCTTGCCAGGTCCGTATGGTGCAACCGAACGGATTGTTCATTACACATTGGCTCTGTCGGTCCTGCGGGCGGGGCGCGGAGACCGAATTGTGATATCAATGTAAAAGTTACCACCTCTTTATTTCTAACTTTAACATTATACACAATTTGTTAATTTTATTCAGTTCATTCTCTCACACTTAGTTAATTTATCTACACAATACTAATTATTTCATATATTTTTAAAGTCCTTAATATAATTCAATGGAATATCAACGGACTTACTAACAATTACAATGACCTGAACATTCTGATCAAGTGTTTCAATCCAAGAATCATTTCATTGCAGGAAACCCACGTACATAACAGCGCCGTGTTCCCTGTTCCTACACTGTTCATTCAATCAACACTGTTCATTCAATCAACACATCTACAACCCGTTATGGGGGAGTAGCACTGCTGGTTCACAATTATTTGCAGCATAAGCCAATGCCTGTATCAAATGATTTTGATGCTATATGTGTCGAAATTCAATCCAAAATTAAATTAAAAATAATATCGGCATATATTCCCCCGGATACAAATTTTACAAAAACCAATCTTGAAAATGTGTTACTTAGTACTAATGCACCAACACTAGTCACCGGAGATTTCAATAGTTGGCACTCTTTATGGGGATCACTTTCAAACAAAAAGGGAAAACTTTAGCCCAGTTTATAAATCAATCAAATTATATACTATTAAATGATGGTTCACCTACCCTCTTTAATACCCATTCTACATTTTCCAACGTCGATCTAACCTTTTGCTCTCCCTCGATTGCATCTCACGCTAAATGGAATGTCGAAAATACACTGTATGGTAGCAATCATTTCCCTATAATAGTAACTCCGACACGACAAAAGTTCAAACGTTTAGACCAAAATTTAAACTTAAAAATGCAAATTGGGAAACATACAGAGGTCAATGTATTCTTTCCAAATTCAAAAGGGAAATTAGTGAAAACATTAACAAAGAAACTGCAAATATATGTAGGATCGTTTTAGAATCGGCAAGTATTGCAATCCCTCAAACTTGTTACAGAGCTGCTTCAAAGGTTCCCTGGTGGAATTTTGACTTGGAAAACCTTAAGCGGGAAAAAAACAACTTTGGAATGCGTTCAAACGTA
Organism: Eustalomyia histrio; assembly: GCA_949748255.1. NCBI lineage: Eukaryota > Metazoa > Arthropoda > Insecta > Diptera > Anthomyiidae > Eustalomyia > Eustalomyia histrio. Next base: position 108,942,054 of record OX456525.1, on the reverse strand, counting down.
ACATAACTACATCTAATTTAATAAACCATAAAAAAACAAACGCACAACTGAGGAGACAGATCAAAATATCAAAAAGAGAATCGATTTTAAACTTTACATCCACTATAAATCCCTCTACTAGTACAGACAAAATATGGTCAAATATCAGAACATTTACTGTGTATAAAGCTAGGACAAACATACATGGCATTCAATCTTTAAATAACCCTAATGCTTACCTCACCACAAACTCTGAAATTGCAAACGAATTTGGAAGCGTTTGGTCTGAGAACTCTTCGAACACACAATTCCCTTCTGACTTCCGCAGAAGTAAAAATAGGTGACTAAACACAATGCCTTTCTTTTCACCAAGCCTGGAAGCTTTACAAATGGAAAATAGTTTCAATATTTTTTTTGCCCACGTCGGTGTCCAAAAGTAGAAAATCTTTTACACCCGAACGTTAAATAAACTTGCTAATGTGGGATGTTTTTCCTTGAGTTAAATGCAATACTAAAATAAGTTAAAGGCAAAACACCTGGCAGAGATCGGATATCATACCCGATGATAAAATATCTACCTTTAGTAATAAAACTTCTACTGAAACTGTATAACAATATCTTTAAAAATTTTATACCTCAACAGTTCAAACTGAGTATTGTAGTTCCTATACACAAAGCTGAAAAAGACAAATCATTAATAAATAGAATCTTACAGACCTGTTTCACTAAACTCATGTTTAGCTAAGACTCTGGACAAAATGATCGCAAATCGACTGTGGTAGTTTCTATCAACCAACAAGTTACTTATTAACAGGCAATTCGGGTTTATACGTGGAATATCCACAATAGATAACCTTCTTTATATAGCCTATCATATTGCAAATAGTTTATCAAAGAGGAAACATACAATAGTATCGTTGGATTTCGAAAAAGCTTTCGATAGGATTGGAATACACACTATTGCCCACCAATTAGAGGAGTGGAAAGTTGGTCCACGTATTACAAAATACGTTACAAACTTCATGACCAACCGCAAATTATCAGTCAGAATTCGAAACCACCTATCTCTTTCATACCCAATAGATAATGGCATTCCGCAATGATCGCAATTATCGGTTATTTTATTTTGGATAGCATATAATAAGCTCTGCTCTATTATTGAAATTAATAAGGAAATCGAGTTCTCAGCCTATGCCGATGATTTCAACTTAATACTAAACTCGGACAAGTCAAAAAATCCTAAAATTAATCTAGACAACTTATTTAACAATATAAGCCGCAGGTTCAATGTTTCTGGCGCATCTCTCTCAACATAAAAATGCAATTTTATACACATATGTCGAAAAAGACAATGTAAATGCACCATAACTGCCGCAAACTCTCAACTAACCGAATTCGAAAACTTGAGAATACTGGGCTTGTACCTAAATAAAAGATATACTTGGTATACGTATATAAATAATCTGACAAAATCACTAAACAAGTCACTTAATGTCACTAAATATCTATCAAGCTACAAATTAAATTGCTATACATTAAATATCGACTATCAATGCATTAACAATATCAAAAATCAGATATTCACTACCAATTTTTTGGATTTTGTGCAAAGTCAAAATTAAACCGAATAAACAAGATTCTTCCCTTGGAACATTTAGGATAACTCCATGTAAAAATATGCCCTGAGTCAAACATAACACCCCTAGAAACTCAATTAAAAATTGCGCTGACCAATTTGTCGAGCACATTCTGTAATAATCCCAACAAACTTTTGAACTCCATTATAAAAAAAACGAGCTTTTTTGTTACCCCGCTTCCCTCTTATCCCCGTTCGCCAACAAACAAGAATTGCACGCAATTGTTGCATGCAAAAAGCATGTTTTTTTCTCTAAGTTGCTTCCAAAGTTATGTCTATTTAAACGGTGATTTTTTTTTTTTTTGAGAGGACAACGGTCAACATGTTTGCATTGCAGGAGCGACTGTTTTGTTTTCAGTAATCTAAGCAGAGAACACCAAACTGATATAACATCCACTGTAAACATTTTTAAATAGTGTTGGTGGTGTTGTATACTGTTTATTGCTATATTTCCCACGATAACGTATAATTGCTAAGCATTTATTTACTATAAATTAAATCTGATTTTGTTTAATAAAGGCATTCTTTGCAAGGGAGCATTAATTCCGCTGTATGCAGAACCAAAAAATATATTGTATTTTTATTATTTTACACATTAAAAACTAGTCGTTTTTTTTTGTCACTCCGCTTGCTTCTCTACCCCATTCGACAATAAACAAGAATTAAACGCAATAATTGCATGCAAAAGTTACAGTCTAAATGGGCGCTTAATGGTTTAAGACCAGTTTTTAGGTTGTATATTATCTTTAAGCTAGGGTGCTTATTTTGTTTTACTTTCATCAAAATACTTTACGAGAAAGTTGTCCCCACAATTTTATGTTAATAAATTTTTAAATGGCCGACAAAATTCATTTTCCGCTTAACTAAACGAGTGTTAAACTTAGTGAATAGTTTCAATAATTTCCTTATTATTAAAGTTATATTATTTACCGGAGATAATGGCACTCCTAAATCAGGATCCACAAACTGATATCTATCAAATAATTTTACATTTTCGCGTTCTACTGGCAGCTCGAAAAATTGTAAATTTGGATGCACTCTTAATATAAATTTCCATATATCATCTTCCATGTGTCCAGGCAAAGGTAACGAGACATTTAGTGATTTACTCAAATAAATCCAAAGAGCTAGAATAAAATGCGCTTTTATTAGTAAAGTAGTTAAAGTATGTTTTTGTTGACTTTTACGCACATGGTAATGTTACACCCTCCAATCCTTCTAATGCAATTTCATCCAATATAATACATTGCAAGGAACCTCTGTTGGTACAGTCCATTTTTAATTGTTAACGACTAAACCATGAATTTTATGTAAAAAAAATATATACATGTAACTAGTAAACTTTAAAATACAAGTGAAGAAAACAGACTAAAACAAACCAGTACACAGCGTACACCACAGGGTATACCAGTGTTGTCAGAAGTGACAAAGTTCAAACAATCAAACAAAAACCGTATGGTGAGGGTTGTTGTTGTAATTCAGGTCCTAGGCGAGAAAGAGATGTAAAAAAAATGTATACAAAAAAATAATGTGTAAAAGTGAACAACTACACAGCATGTTTTGAAACATATGATTTTTTAATACTTTTGGCCACAGCGTACACAGTGGGGACACGAGGATTATAGCGCCTTTTTTTTACGGCCTTTTAGAAAACTACGTGAAAACTACTATTTTAATACACTATAAAAAGCAACTGAGCTATGACTAACTGTAGGTGAAACAACTGTATGACAAATTATTCTGTCTCTCTTTATTGCGTCTGATTTTCCACTTCGTCAGCTTATTATTGGTTTGGCCCACTCACCATTTTTGTAATAATAGAGGCGAATGGATTATATATAATATGAATATCCTCTTTCTATTTCTGAAACTCGTTTTTCGATATCTGAGGGTCAATTCTCGTTCTGTGAAACGGTGAAATGAAAAGTTTTTTCACGTTTTCATAGTACTTTTGATTCGCGTTCTGTGAAAAAATGTAAAGAAATATCAAAACGTTTTCATATGAAAAAAAAAGTGGAACGAAACAAGATTTTTTCACGATTGCACAGCACTGGCGATTCTTGTTTTGTGTAACAGTGCAAACAACTGTCAAAATATTTTCATATGAAAACATTGTTTACACAGCCTATTTATAAGTGAAATAAACATGGAGAAGATTGTAAGAGGAAAACGTGCCAGCGAAAGCCAAAAGGAGTATTTAATTAATTATTAAAAAAAGCATGTGGACTTTGCAAACGATTAGTAAGTAGTCTAATTACCATAATCACACTTTTATAAATCCCATATTTACAGATTTGTAACTGCAGATGGTGCCAAATTTAGAGACGAAAAGTTTAACGAATTAGCGGCGAGCCTTAACAGTTTAGTGGGACCCAAAAGGACAGTGAAAAATGGCAAAAGTATGGCATATTTATTTATAGTTTATTTATATTCTTTATGAAATTTTTTTTTTCTTTAAGTAATATTAGACTTCATACGCGCACCAAATATAGTTCACTTGAAGTAAGCCGACATAAATCCATGAAGTGCTTGTCGGTTGTCATCTCGAATGGATTGTGGTCAGCACGAAGTATGCGTCTCAGCACTCTCAAAAAATTCCTATAAATTATTAAATTATTTACTGCAATGAAATGCTTGTAACATCATTGTCTTACCTTTGTTCATCCGGAATTTTTTGAGTAATATCCAATAATACAATTAATCCATATATTTTTATATAATTATTTAAAATAAATTTTACGAACTTAATTCGCTTTTGTTTACGTTTTTCTCTGTTTTGACATTTGCTTTAAATGTTGGATAACACAGTTACAAAATTTTCATGGGTACAGTGCGAATGAAACATTTTTTTCATAATACATACGAGAATCGCAATTTATGTATTTGTGAAAAGTTCGAGTGAAAAGTGCTTATGAAAACGAAAATGAAAAGTTTTTTTTCACTTCACATTATCACAGAACGAGAATTGACCCTCTGGCATCATAACTGAGATAACTAATATCAGCTTTGATATAAAATTAAGAATGAAAACAATTTTCATTGTTTTTCTTTTAAATCTTGTTGCAAACTAATAATAAGCTGACGACTAATTAAATGTGTTTTGTGAGTGTGTTTATTTGCTCATACATTTCACAGATCATATAAATGTGAAACTTTGTTGTGTTTTGTTCTTTTGAATACTGAGATTAAATTAAAAAATATACATTATTTATGTGCAAAAATGTTATAAAAACATAAAACAGTTTTTGTTATTACAATATGTAACCCAAGTATAAAATTTGTTGTGAGTGTACTAAGTTTATAAAACAATAATTTTAGTAAATACAGTCATGTTGCACTTCTATGGTATCTTTTTGATATTTTTGGCGATCATATGTTTTAAAACATGCTGTGTAGTTGTTCACTTTTACACATTATTTTTTTGTTTACATTGTTTTTAAATCTCTTTCTCGCCTAGGACCTGAATTACAACAACAACCATCACCATATGGTTTTTGGACACTCGTTTGACAGCTGTCACAACACTGGTATACCATGTGCCAGTAGAGTTGTGTCGTTCGTAACCGAACTCTTCAAGTAAACAACTACACACCATGTTTTGAAACATATGATTTTTTGATACTTTTGGCGATCATATGTTTTCAAACATGCTGTGTAGTTGTTCACTTTTACACATTATTTTTTGTATACAATGTTTTTAAATCTCTTTCTCGCCTAGGACATGAATTACAACAACAACCCTCACCATACGGTTTTTGGTCACTCGTTTGACTGCTATCACTTTTGACAACACTGGTATACCATGTGCCAGTAGAGTTGTGTCGTTCGTAACGGAACTCTTCAATTGAACTGTCCTTTACATTAAAACTTAACTGTGGCATCGTTATATTGTGGCAGAATATTTGTAGAACGAAACATGAAAATTTATTTACAAGAATTGTGATCAGAGGGTCAATTCTCGTTCTGTGATAATGTGAAGTGAAAAAAAACTTTTCATTTTCGTTTTCATAAGCACTTTTCACTCGAACTTTTCACAAATACATAAATTGCGATTCTCGTATGTATTATGAAAAAAATGTTTCATTCGCACTGTACCCATGAAAATTTTGTAACTGTGTTATCCAACATTTAAAGCAAATGTCAAAACAGAAAAAACGTAAACAAAAGCGAATTAAGTTCGTAAAATTTATTTTAAATAATTATATAAAAATATATGGATTAATTGTATTATTGGATATTACTCAAAAAATTCCGGATGAACAAAGGTAAGACAATGATGTTACAAGCATTTCATTGCAGTAAATAATTTAATAATTTATAGGAATTTTTTGAGAGTGCTGAGACGCATACTTCGTGCTGACCACAATCCATTCGAGATGACAACCGACAAGCACTTCATGGATTTATGTCGGCTTACTTTAAGTGAACTATATTTGGTGCGCGTATGAAGTCTTATATTACTTAAAGAAAAAAAAATTTCATAAAGAATATAAATAAACTATAAATAAATATGCCATACTTTTGCCATTTTTCACTGTCCTTTTGGGTCCCACTAAACTGTTAAGGCTCGCCGCTAATTCGTTAAACTTTTCGTCTCTAAATTTGGCACCATCTGCAGTTACAAATCTGTAAATATGGGATTAATAAATGTGTGATTATGGTAATTAGAGTACTTATCGTTTGCAATGTCCACATGCTTTTTTTAATAATTAATTAAATACTCCTTTTGGCTTTCGCTGGCACGTTTTCCTCTTACAATCTTCTCCATGTTTATTTCACTTATAAATAGGCTGTGTAAACAATTTTTTCATATGAAAATATTTTGACAGTTGTTTGCATTGTTACACAAAACAAGAATCGCCAGTGCTGTGCAATCGTGAAAAAATCTTGTTTCGTTCCACTTTTTTTTTTTTCATATGAAAACGTTTTGATATTTCTTTACATTTTTTCACAGAACGCGAATCAAAAGTACTATGAAAACGTGAAAAAACTTTTCATTTCACCGTTTCACAGAACGAGAATTGACCCTCAGTTATCAATTTCAAAAAGTGTGATTGTGTTAGTAAAAAAACTGTGAGTGTATTGCAAATTGAGAGAAATTGAAGTCCCGGATTAGGTCTTTTGCTCTATTATACAATAATAAATAGTTCACGCTTACACTAGAATGTTCATAAAGAAACAATTCTAAAATTATTTTCCAATTTAGATATTTTTTTTATTTTTTTTAACTTTTGTCTAAATTTCTTACCAATTATTCATTATATTTGTATTTATTTTCTGAAATATTCGTTATATAAGGTAGGCAATGCAAAAAATTAGGTCGTACGTTGTATCGCGTTTTCGTTATACCAGGCTTCGTATGTGTTTTTAAAAAATCAATCATAATTTTTAAAAAGTCTTCGTTTTTACTGAGGACAGTGGCCCGAAATCATAGTCAAAAATAAAGTATAAGTTAGGAGTTCTAAAGTATACTTTTCTAAAAACAAGTTTACTTTAACTGTTAAAGTTTACTTTAACTGTTAAAGTCTGCTTAAATTAAAACTATCTGAAGTTGGTTTTATGAAATTTAACAACACTTACAACAGCTGTTTTCCGCCAAGAAAATATTTGTGAAAAAAATTTTTGAATTTCAGAATATTGAAAGGAAAATTTTATCAACACATATGGGATTTTGCATCATTTATATTAATTTAATAAATTTTTACTAATAAATATACACGTTTCCTTCACTTTCTTCTAAAATTTTTCTTTTTCACAATTTGCCATTGCAAATTCTTTATTTACACACTTTTCTTTTTTGCAGCTTATAAAATCAGCTGATCAATGTTGCCATTTGTTTATTTCTTAATACAAAATGTATGTAGGCATTCGGTACATTTAATGTGATACGCATTTAAAGACGGTTGAACTAAAAGCTGGCTCTAATTCTGACGATAATAGCAAGATAGATAATAACAGGTTTTTAACTTAAAGCCGTTTTTAAAAAAGCCGACTTTAGTGCTGGACTATGAAAAGCCTTTGAACTAGAAGCGCTGGCAAACTAGAATAGCTGTTGAACTAGAAGAGCTGTTGAGCTAGAAGAGCTGTGTAACTAGAAGAGCTATTGAACTAGAAGAATTATTGAGGTTTGTTTTTTCGAATTTTATATATATATCTATAACTATTTGCAAAGAAAGCGACTATCCCTACTTACCCGACTTTTCTTTATTTTTTGTAAACAAATACAATTTGAACATTTAGGTCCGCCTTTGTACGAAATCTGTTTTCGTATATGGACTACGCCGGAACCAGAAATAGAGAGATTATATTGTTTGCTCTACCTTTACTTACAAGCACATAATTCATTTGTTAACTTTTGTTGTTTTTAATGTTTTATCAAATTAAAAATACAAAAATTTCAAATATTTTTATGACAAATATTTTTGTTTACATTTGAAAAAGAAAAGCCAATAATTTTTTAGGCTTGGCAACATTTTTATACGTTCTTAATTTTTGTGTAGCTATATCTGTAACTACTTAGCAAGTCTATATCTACTTAAATTTGTATGGAATATTTATAGAAGTGCTAATGTCCTAGTCCTAGTAGAAGTCCTAGTTATTGTAGTATCTTTTCCAAAGTATTCCTGGTACAAGTAAAAAATAAAAATGTTCTTTAAAAATGCTATTTTTCTTAAAAACTGTTCTTTTTGAAAAATTTCCAATGAAGGTTTTTAGAATCCTCATGCCAACAGCTACCATTGTGCACGAAGGGTAGTACAAATCAAATGTAAAAGGTTTTGGAGCTCTTCATCCTTTGGCCTATTTTTGAAAATTTTTGGAAAATTACGAATTTCTTTATTTTTTTTTGTTTGCATAGTAACCCAGTAGATCAAATCTTGTTGGTGTGTTGCATGATCCATACGATCATTTGGGGCATGTCGTATTGCTTGGAATCTTGGCAAGGGTAGTATACTCAGAAAAAAAAGTAAGTAGAAGATTTTGTAAACAGTTTTCAATCGCACTCTACTATTTTTGTACTGATTTTTAGTAAAAAATTATCATTTAGCAAATATTTTTGCTATTTACATTTTACAAATATTTTTCAAAACAGAAATTACCAAATCAAAACAAAAAAATTAATTCTTTTTTAAAAAATATAATCAAAATTTTTGATGCTCGATAAGAAAAATAAATTCAAAGCTTTTTACTAATATTAATAATATTTAGTAATTTTTTTTGCTGATTTTAGCAAACAGATTTTAAATTCCACTTTACAAAAAGTCTACTAAAATTTAGTAGCGGCTACTAATTTTTCTACTAATTTCATTGTACTACACGTCAGCAGACATGTGTTGCTAAGATTAGCAAAAAATACCGCTGGGCTCAAATTAGCAGTATTTCCCGTAATAACAGCAAAATTTTCAGTTGCCATTACAGACTTTTTTTGGTGAGTGTAGAAATCAAATGTAAAGGGTTTTGGAGTATTTCATCCTGTGGTCTATTTTTAAAATTTTTTCGAAAAAACAATTTTTTGGAAAAATATAATTTTTTTAATTTTATTTGTTTGCATAGTACCCTAGCAGACCAATTCTTGTTGGTGTGTAGCATGATCCGTACGATCATTTGGGGCGTGTGGTATATTTTGAAATACTGGCAAGGGTAGCAGAAATCATATGTAAACGTTTTGGAGCTCTTCATCTTTTAGACTATTTTTGAAAATTTTTGGAAAAATACCATTTTTTTAATTTTTTTGTTTGCAAGTAGCCAAGTAGACCAAATCTTGTTGGTCTGTTACAAGATCCGTACGATCATTTGGGGCATGTGGTATATTTTGTGGTATTGGCAAGGGTAGTAGAAATCATATGCAAAAGGTTTTGGAGCTCTTCATCCCTTGGCCTATGTTTGACAAATTAAAAAAAAATGGTTGACAATTATTTTATTTTGCAGAGTTAAATGTAGTATCGATTGATATAGATTTTACAAAATAAAATATGTTTTTGTGACATTATTGCATTTATATACTATTTGAAGTTATTTGTTTACATTTTCAAACAGCACGTGCTTTTGCTAACATATCTAAGCACCAAGTGCTTTTGCTTACATTTCTGAATGCTACGTGCTTTTATTTACATTTCTAAGCACAACATGCGTTTGTTTACATATAACAGCTGTTTTTGGTTCATCTTGTTAGCAGCCATCTTGTTAAATACACTACCGTCATCTTGTTAAATTCTCTACCGTACAAAACTAAATATTTGCAAAAAAAATCTGGCAATTTTTTAGACGATATTGCACTTTTTCATATTATCATCTGACAACACTGAATTTATATGATTTGTTTAATTAAGCGAATAGTTGAATTGACCAAGTTCGTTCTCGAATGACAAAACTTTACATTTGTTTTTGTCAACAAGGTTTTTCTTCGGAAAATTTGTAAACATTTATGATGAACGATCTAAGTGATAAAGTTCTTATAGCTAAAAATGCTTTAATGTCAGCATTAGGCGACAACACTTCTAAATACTTGGCGAATATGAAGCTTTGGTTTCGACACAAATGGTCTAAAGAACAATTTGACTATGAATCGCGTAAATTTTTAACTCCAGAAAAGATGCATTTGCATAATCAGTTCCTAATATCTATACTCAATAAGATCGATGCATTTCAAATTCCACATGAACCAAGCCCTACAAGCGGTGGCAGTTTGTCGTTGATTACTGCGGGTGTTTCATCTGGCGCGAACAGCAGTAGCCGGAAAGCAAAAAGAAAAAGAAGCTCTCGGGTAACAAGTGATAGAGTTACATTTGAGCCATATGATTTCTTAGATTTTATATTGGAAGACAGTATGAAGTCAATTAGACCGGCAGCTGGCACTGAAGCGAATGTTCAAATCTTACCAACACAAAGGTATTGCGTGCAAGAACTTTTTCTACCAGATGCTGGATTTATTTTGGGTCGCTTCCTCATTGGCGCCTGGGAATCTGGTCTAGTCAATGTGGAAGATAATGTGGCGGAATATGTTTCTGTGGCCGTACAAGTCCTGCTTAAAAATCTCATCTCTACTGTCATCATGAAGAAGGAACACTACAAAGTAACTGGTGAGGGTTCGTTCTATTACGACGTGGGGTCTTCACTTAAGGATCCCTCCGTGCGTAATACGGTAACAAGACAGAAACTAGATGATGGTCCCTTAGAACTTGATAAGGAAATAACTTCTCCAAATTTCATGCGTAGATCCAACGATGATGTTACCTTTCTATCAGCCTGTGAAGAAATGTAAGACAATTATGTTTTTATGAAAATCGAAAAAGAAAACGAATAGCTTTTTAATCTAGAATATTAAGTTTCGCGAAAATAAAAGTGACATCAATTTATTATATGTATATTGATTAATATTATTACTCAGAACTTTTAATTCAGCTAATACAAAATAATTTTTAAAATATAAATCGTAAGAAATTGAGTATTGAAAATCCGATCGTTTTCGATTTTCATCACATGAATATAAAATTCGTTTAAACTCACATTTAAATATAATTTTTCTATTTTCAGATATCCCAAAAATACTAAACAAATTACGCTTAAAGATTGCCAGCGGGCATTCTCGGACCATAATTTAATCCCCTCTCATTCAGTTTATGACATAAATATGGAAAGACTGACTCAGATGATGCATTAAAAGATCGAGATAAATATTTTATTAAATGTGAAATTATAACAATAAATAAATTACCAGAAAATCTAAAATCCTTTGAGTTTTCTAGTTCTACATACAAACATACATTTTTGAAGCACATTCAGCGGAATGAGATGTAAGTTTATTTCTTGGACTCTTTTATTATGGCTTAGACCACAAATGTTATTGAGATTGTTTATATTATTGTTCAAATTTCTACCCGGTACCCTTTAGCTTTTTTTACATTTAAATTATTTCAATTTCCATTTTATTTTGCATTTAAAATTATTCTTTTTTATGTACTTAATATATTTTTAGATATTTATTATATATGTATATTCTTCTAATTGTTTGTTAAGTAGTATGTTTTGAGTTGTATTTTTAAACCATTGATTAAATAAATTAAATGCTAGAGACAATAAAATACAAGCTTATTGTACAGTTTATGAGTGGGCGGTGATTCAAATTTGAAATTTAAATAAGTTCCGAAATACTTATGCGATAAAACAAAAAATACATCATTGAAAAGGTCTCTGAAGTGACTTTTAACTAGTCTAAAATGACACCATTGAATAAATTTCTTTAATTTTTTTTTATAAAATTACAAAAATTTTACATATGTAATAAATTCAGTTTACAGCACTAGTGTTGACCCCCCTTTAAACTAAGTGAATTTCACTTCAAAGATCAGTTATAAAAAATGATCACCAAGACTGGTTACAATAAAAAACTTCTCAAAAATAATGTAATGTTTCAAATGCCAAAAAAAGGAAAAATTTTCAAGTTTGACCCTAAACAATTTTGTAATTTGAAAGCTAAGGGATCATGTCATACCCTAGAGGAAACTCTTGAGTAAAAATCATGAACAATGGGTTAATTCATTTCCGGACTTATTTCAGATTTTATTTTCAACTTTGTCACGCCTTTTCGATTTTTTTTAAATCAGGATATGTATGTTGTTCACAGTTTAGAGAACACTGGTACTTCACCCTTAGTAAGTTGAGAAGCAGCAGCTTGTGCGAAGTCTTCAGATTGTAAATACAATTTATTCATTTCACGCTATAAGAAACAAAACTGATTAGGTAAGAACTGATTAGAAAAAAAATTATTACTAACAATTTGATCTAGGCCCTTTTGATTAGGGCGGCTTTGAGAGTAAACTACATTTTGTTTAGTAGCCTGAACAGCTATTGGACTCTTTCCGGCAATATTTTCTGCCAATTCTAAAACACTTTTCATCAGAGATTCCTTATCTGGGAATACTTTGCTGACCAATCCACAACTGTAAGCCTCCGTACTTTCAAAACGTCGACCTGTGTAGCATAATTCGCGAGCCAAAGATTGGCTTCCAATGGCTTTGGGGAAGCGTTGCAAAGTTCCAACATCAGCAGCCATACCAATTTCTACTTCTTTAACTGCAAAGAATGCATCTTGTGTGCAGTACCGTATGTCAGCTGAGGTGATCATGTCAATACCGGCACCAATACATGCAGAGTGTATAGCAGTTATAACAGGTTTGGGACAATTTTCCAACGAACTCATTGAATCCTGATATAGTTTAATAAGACGTTCCAAATATATGCCTTTGCGAGCAACATCATCTATTTCAGCCAATTCTTGGCCTAATTTTAACATATCTGTTAAATCGATGCCTGGAAAAGAACTAATTTTTATGCACATATCTATGACAGCGTTAACTTTAGTTATGCTTACCAGCAGTGAAATGTTTTCCAGTAGCAGACAATACAATGGCTCTACAATCTGGATTTGTGCTCAAAAGTTCAAAACAATTTTTGATTTCACTGTAAAAAAATTACATAATAGATTTCAAATGATGGAACTATATTGACCGCTCACTTACATCCACATCTCGTTATTAATGGCATTGTAGCGCTGTGGTCTATTTAATTCTACATGGAAAACAAATGGTTTTGGTATTGTAACGGTCAACGTTTTATACTCGGTAATTGCAGACTTATTTTCACTCAAAATTTTTAAAGACATCCTGCGTGTTGTATTATTTGCTAGAAATAATAATGATTAAAATCGTGTTTTGTTTTAGATTATCTTGAAGTCCATTTATTTAACTACGCCGTTTTGTCATGTTGGTAAGGTATAAATTGAACTTTGAACTGATCTAAATTATACATTACCAGTAATTTTTTTTATCTGCGAATTAAGATTAAAATATTTTGAAATTTATACTTGCCCAATAGTTTGCGAGCTACAAATGTAGAAGATTTACTTAAATTACTTGAAAACATTTTGCTTACTACAAAATATACAATAAACAAAGTTTAGGAAAAGAAATGATAGCTCCTAACGGGGGGGTAGAAAACCCACACAGACTAAGCACATAAGTAACAGATTGTCGTTTAATGATTGTTGTTCATTGTTGCCACATGTGAAAAGTGAAAAGGTGCTAGATCGTCTATAAAATTGCGTTTACACTTGGCATTTAAGCTGAAAGTCCATACCACGCGTTCTCGCGTCAACGCTTTGTACGCGTCAACGCTTTACTGAAATTCAAGTTACATACAACGCTTTTTACGCTTTCGTTTTTATCAGCTGTAGCGTAAATTTGTTGAATAAAATAAATTTAAAATAAAGATCTTTTACAGCTTCAATTAGGTTTTCGCAGCATGCCTGGTATGGACTTTCAGCTTAAATCTCGAGATTTCGCTTAAAATTTCTTCCGAAATCTAGGAGTGTTTACATTGCAATTACTAGATTTTGGTTTGACAGCTCATATAAACAGCTGATTTATATAAACAATTTTATAACAAAACTTGGCGGAAACTGAGAAAATTTGTAAAAGTGATCAGAAATATGAATATTTCAAAAAAAGATTTTTATTAATGTATTATGCATCTACTGTTAAGACAACACCTGCGGAAAAAATTACCACCATTTAATTAATGTTCTTACTCAAAATAAAATGCAAATATTACTAAACAGGATGGAATTAAATTAACAAATAGAATATATTTTAAAATAAATTAATTAACACTGGCTTTAAGCCTGGTATTTTCTTAAAAGTTTGTACTTGTTCATGTTTATTTGTAAATGCAAAATAAAATAAAGTTCTAATAAAAATAAGGTTTAATTATATTTTTCACGTGTTTTGGTTTTGTTCTCTTCTAAAAATGGCTCTTGAAACGTCAAGTAAGTAAAGTAAGTAAAAATTTTATTAAGTCTTCTTCTTTTTCGATTACATTGATTGTCTTACACGCTATGAGAATAATAACATTTTTAGAGCTATATGTGTCTTACTCTAATAACTAAGTTAACGTAAAAAGCAACATTGCTAAAGTGAGATAGAATATGTAAAAAAAGTACAGAATTAAAAGTTTGACAAGGCTTGCTTTCGGCCTTTAAAGTCGCTAACAGAGCAGACGTCTGTAAATAACAATACTAAAACTAAATAAATAACATTACTAAAACTAAATAACCAAAGTTCTGTTACATAAATTGACAAAACATATTCATATTACCGTTCATGTAAAATTTAGTATATACGTATATCATCTTCAGCCTCTATGATTGCCGGAGGCAGGGCTCATATAGAATGAGGGAAGGTCCAGAGGAGCTGGATCGTCGTCAATACGTCCATTGATTATACCGAAAGGAGAAAGATATGTATTTCCAGCCCACATGGTGTTTTTCTCGCTTTCGTATATTTGGCTGACAAGCATATTATCGTGTAGCGCAAGTTTCTCAACAAACATGGCGTACCTACAGAAGGGTAGAACATCGGCATTTTCATAGACATAACTATTTGAAAATCGTTTTATGAAATTTTCATAATTTTTTCCGATGCATTTTCTTAGGATTCTCCGTTCAAATATCTCCAATTCTTTGGCTACTATAGGATATATAGTAAACCAGATTGGTAATCCATAAGACAGAACCAATCTTATGGCGACCTTGTAGAGTAAAAGCTTGGTGTTCTTAGGTAAGTATGTGTTGTTCATTAGCGATGCAAACATTCCAGAAATCTTTTTCGCCTTTCCCAAGAGACTTCTAGCGTGGGCGTTAAATTTCAATAATTTATCAGAATGTATTCCGAGATATTTTATTGAATTTTTAAATGGAATATTATCGCCGCCTGGTATAATTCGAAGGGATTTACTCTCCGGCACCACATATCTAGGACATTTACCCAAAGGGTTCCTATTACAGATAGCCTCAGACTTGGCTTCATTGATTTTTTATTTCTCCAGGTTGAAATGCAGCAGAGTTCAGAGCTAGTATTGGTGATATATTGTGTGCATAAATAAGGCAATCATCAGCGTATAAAACAGCCTTTGAGGAAAATCATGCAGGAAAATGTTAAATAGGGAGGGAGCCAAGACACTTCCCTGAGGTACCCCACTTTTCACATGTCCTAGTTCTGAGGTAATGTGGTTGATATGGACGCCAAACTTTCTATTAGTAAAGTAGCTGCAAAATATTTTTACCAGAAATGGGCCAACGCCAAGATTTATCAGTTTATAGAGGATTCCATTATGATAAACCGAATCAATCGCCTTTTCTATATCCAATGATATGGCCACCGTACATATTTTATCACTTAAGTTGCAAGTTACATCATTGTGAAATTTCAACAATGCATGTTGTGTTGAGTGAGATCTTCTAAATCCAAATTGAAATTTTGATATTGGTTTCACAATGAAATCATTTTCTAGTTTTTCCTTAATTACGTGTTCAAATAATTTACCAATGTTGGATAAAAGGGATATTGGGCGAAAATCCTCAGGCTTTTTCCTGTCCTGCTTTTTTTTAGTTGAAAGTATTTTTGCGCTTTTCCAAGCCGATGGGAAATAGCCGTCATTAATGCAATTGTTGAAAATAGCAGCTAATAATTTTAGAGTTGTATCAGGAAATTTTTTAATTATAAAATCGGAAACGCTATCAAAGCCAAAAGACTTTTTGCTATAAATGATGTTAATGTGCATTCTGATATTATTCACTTTTGTAAAATGGTAGTTATCAAGATTCCTATCGGCCAGAAACGTGTCATCAAATGTATAGATATGTTGGGGTAGTCTATCATCACATGATGAGATTTGATTCTCTATATTGTTAACCGGCCTTTCAGGATTTACCTCTTGAAAAACAGCAGTATAATGAGATCTAAATATCTCTGAAATTTGACAACTATTGGAAGTGATAGTATCATTGTGTATAAGCTGCTGGCAAAAAGGAGACTTCTTTTTAGCAACGAACCGAAATACGTCTTTAAAGGCAGTAGGACCTGGTGTTATTTTTGAGAGTCTATGTCTCAAATTTTTAGCATCTTCAAGATTTATAAGCTCACTAATAATTGTTTTTAATAGTTGTATCTGCTTAGTGAGAATTTTATACTCGCTGCTAATTTTATTTCCAGTTCTGTGATATATTTTCTTTAGGTTCTTCTGCCATACATACTTAACTTTAAAAAATTTCTTGATGGCAGGATACTGACGTTTTTGATGATTTATCTCCATTTTGTTTGAATGGCTTTCATGTATTGAGGGAAGTGTATTATTAAATGTATTTATAAGCACATCTAATTCATCATTACTTAAATTGCAGTTGTTGGGAGGTAAAATGGCATCTGAGGCTGCATCTAAATCTCTACTGAAGGCGTTCCAATTAGTTAAACAGGCTGCATCACTTTCCAATTTCAGTACTAATGGGAAATGATCCGAAAAAGTTGATAAGCTTTCGATCTGATAATAAGTTGGATACTGTTGATTATGCTGGGACTTAATAGAAAGTGGTCTAGAAAAGAAGACCCGTTAGAAAACGATGGAGATGTATCGCAAACGCGTGTTACATCTAAACAGTTGTTCTGTAGCCAGCTATGTAGAACTTTTCCATTAGCGTTATCTGCAGTGTCTCTCCAATTTAAACTTTTCGCATTTAAAATATAAACCCATCATAATTGTTGCTCAGTTGGAGAATCTAGTTTAAGCTGTTGTTTAATTCATGTGAGTCATATACACAAGGAATATACGAAAACCCTAATAAATATTTTTTACTAATGCTGTTTGAAACCATTTCTATTTAAATAAAAACCTTATTAAATTGTGTTTTATTGCAAATAATTCTATTATAATGTACAGTGTTTTTAATAGCAATTGCTACTCCTAAAGCTGAATTGTCGTAAACCAAATTATATCCATTAAGATTTATTTTTCTTTTTCCGCGAAGATGACATTCTTGTGTGAATCCTGCATCAATTTGGTTATGATGAAGGATATTTGACAGTTCAATTTGGCGACTGATGTTAACAAGAGAGCGGACGTTAAATGTCATAAATTTAAAAGATCTATGGTCCATATTTGTTACTTACACTCTTAAGAAGCCGAAGAACTATGCTTTAGCTTCATTTTTTGGCATGTTTTTAAAATCCTTAAGGAAGTTTGTAATTTGCTGTTCCAGCGACAATTCCTCAGGTAAAAGAAACATATTGGCAAGTTTTAAGAATTCTTCAATTACTGATGGTTTATGTGTTTGAGCTTGGGTAGCATTTACCTGAAAAAGACTGGCAAATGATCTGCCTGGTGAACGAATTAATGGTTTATTATATTGTTTACTTTATCTTTGGAAACAAGCTTTTCTTCACTAGCCTTTTTTATAAGTTTCCTTCGTACAGCAAGGTATTTTCTCTAGGCTGGGCAACCTCTCCAGTTCGCAGGATCCCCTTGCGTGAACTGTGGAGTAAGTGGTCACTCCACAGTTCACGCAATGGGGTGCTGACGTCTCAGAATTAATGCGCTGGCATTCACCCGGGGGGTGCTTTTTATCGGATTTCACACATTGGAATTCGGAATTGTAATTTTAGCAATGTGACTCCAACGTTGGCATCTGTTCCTCTTGTTCCTTCCTTTTAGGTTTCTCACAAAGAATAGTTTGTCTTAAAAGATATTTAATGTGCGCAATATCTGATAGTGAATTCCCTGCGTTTATCGTAACCAGAAACAGGCCTGTGTCGTATGAGTTCTTTACGGAATACGGAGTTGTAAAACGTGTAATTTTGCACACAACGTTTGGAACCGATTTGTCAAGGGCAGACTTAACTTCCTCAACACTAGTTCCGTCATAAAGACCTCTTAATACAAAAGAAGTCTGTCTAAGCTCTTTAGGTGTGTATGAGTAAGAGTGAATATTCTTCTCCCTCAGGATGGCCAACATTTCAGAATGCACTGTAGCATCTGAAAGGTATAACTTACTTTTTCGTTTATTAACGTTTCTTATTTTAAACGTTATTTTGGGTATTTTTGCCTCCAATTGGTCAACTAAACGTTTAATGTTGACATCAAATAAAAATATTGGAGGGCATAAGGATTCGCCGGCATTTTCCTTTTTGACTCTAGCAGTTTTCTCCACCTTTCTCTGTATGGTGGTGTCCTCTGTATTTTCAATCTCCAATCCATCAAGTAAAGCAAATCTATTTTTACCCAAATGAGTTACGTCAATGTTTGCAGGTGTCAATAATACATCTGCTCTTCTTCACTTTGAATGTTTGCTCTCTATAAATGAGTGTTGATCATCGTTGCTCATTTTCATGCTTGCACCTCGTTGCAACTAAATCAGTGCTGTTCATTTGATGGGACAATTGTCCCTTGCTCAACTCACATGTATTCTTACGCTCTTGTTTTTAGTCGTCACTGAAACAGCGACGCACAGCGTACACAGTGAAGACACGGTGATTAGAGAGCCTATTTTTTCTACGGCCTTTTAGAAAACTACGTGGAAACTACTATTTTAATACACTATAAAAGCAACTACGCTATGACTAACTGTAGGTGAAACAACTGTATAACAAATTATTCTATCTCTCTTTATTGCGTCTGATTTTCCACTTCGTCAGCTTATTATTGGCTTTGATATGAAATTAAGAATGAAAACAATTTTCATTGTTTTTATTTTAAATTTTGGGGCAAACTAATAATAAGCTGACGACTAATTAAATGTGTTTTGTGAGTGTGTTTATTTGCTCATACATTTCAGAGATCATATAAATGTGAAACTTTGTTGTGTTTTGTTCTTTTGAATACTGAGATAAAATTAAAAAATATACATTATTTATGTGCAAAAATGTTATAAAAACATAAAACAGTTTTTGTTATTACAATATGTAACCCAAGAATAAAATTTGTTGTGAGTTTGTACTAAGTTTATAAAACAATAATTTTAGTAAATACAGTCATGTTGCACTTCTATGGTATCTTTTTGATATTTTTGGCGATCATATGTTTTAAAACATGCTGTGTAGTTGTTCACTTTTACACATTATTTTTTTGTATACATTGTTTTTAAATCTCTCGCCTAGGACATGAAATACAACAACAACCCTCACCATACGGTTTGTGATCACTCGTTTGACAGCTGTCACTTTTGACATCACTGTATACCCTGTGCAACGACGAGTGAACATGTGTAGCAGATGTATGCTGATTTTTTTCAATGCACTGAAAAAAATTAATAGCAATGTACGAAAAATATACAAGATCTATAAATATCTTTAATATACTTAATAAAAAACCCATTTTTTAAAATAAAAGTTGAAATGTTTTGAAAAATTCGAGTCAGATCGTTCATTTACTTATTCCGATCAAATGTATTTGTTTTTCCTTCCGAAAATCGCATTTTTCAACAGAATAACATAAGAAATCCAACATATTAAAGATATTTTATTAATATGTAAATAAAGGGTGTCCCAAGAAGGACGCAATTTTTCAATCTGGCAACATTCGAAGTGTCATTGTTTGACATTTGAACAATTGTTAATGTTTGCTAGTAGAAGGTACGAGGTTAGTAAAAATGGAGCGCTACACGAATGAACAACGCATTATCATTGTGAAATTGTTTTACCAAAATGGTGAAAGTTTTGCGGCTACAGTTCGCAAATTGCGATCAATTTGGGGTCACAATAATGCTCCAAAAGAGTCAACTGTAAAGAGATTAATGGATAAATTTGCCGAAACTGGGTCTGTTAGTGATGTAAAGACAACAACGCGCCATCGACCAGGTCGATCGACCGAAAATGTCGCAGCTGTACGTGATGATGTCGCTTAAACTCCATCCACCTCAATTCGACACCGAGCTCAGCAAATTGGTGTCTCCAAATCCACTTTGCAGCGAATTTTGACGAAAGATTTGCATCTTCATGCATACAAAGTTCAATTGACTCAGGAACTGAAGCCAGCTGACCATGGACAGCGAAGGGAGTTCGTTAATTGGGTATTGGAGAGACAACATGAAAATGCTGATTTTGCCGATAAAATCATCTTCAGTGACGAGGCCCATTTTCATCTTGATGGCTTCGTCAATAGGCAGAATTGTCGCATTTGGGGTGAGGAAAATCCTCGAGTGATTCACGAGAAGCAAATGCATCCTCAACGTGTCACTGTGTGGTGTGGTTTTTGGGCTGGAGGAATCATTGTACCTTTTTTTATGAAAATGAGGCAGGTCAAGCGCAAACAGTCAATGGTGTTCGGTATCGTGAAATGATAACCAGTTTTTTCTTGCCTATAATTGAAGAAATGAATGTGGAGGGCATGTGGTTCCAACAAGACGGCGACACATGTCATACAGCCAGAGAAACAATTCAATTGCTACATCAGTCATTTCCCGGTCGTGTTATTTCGCGTTTTGGAGATCAGAATTGGCCGCCTAGATCGTGCGATTTAACACCATTAGATTTTTTTCTTTGGGGTTTTTTGAAGTCGATGGTTTACGCGAATAAGCCGACGACGACTCACGCCTTAAAAGAGGAAATTGGACGCTGCATTAATGAAATACCGCAGCATTCATGCAAAACGGTCATTAAAAATTTCATTAAAAGATCGCGTGCATGCCAGCAAAGCCGCGGCGGCCATCTGCACGATATATTGTTCCATACATTACCTCATTCTGTCTACTTTACGATATAATAAAGTTTCACGATTTTTTTTTAAATATCTGTGTTTTATTTAAAATTTAAAAATTGCGTTCTTCTTGGGACACCCTTTATAATGAAATCTTTAATATTGATTAAAAAATCTTCAACTCTTTGTTTTTATACAATAAAAAAAGACACCCTAATGTATATATGTATTTCTTTTTTTCCTTTCAAAAAATTAATTTTTGTTTAATTTTCATTTCTTTAACACAGTTTTACACAAAACATTAACAGTTTCATATTTTCAATAAAAAAATAAATTCATTCAAATACTAGCACTGCTATTAACCTATTGAACATTTCTCACAGTGCAATTCTCATTTTCTCACAAACACAACTACACGTGGTACCCAAATTCAGTATCTTTTTAGGTATATATATTTTTTATAAATATAGCAATATTTATATTTTCCAGTTTTTATAAAAACTTTTTGCAGTTTCAATAGTCTACTTTTCTTTCTCCGATATATCGGATGAAAAACGGAGTTGTACGTTAAAAGTTCGTCAATAACGGACCGTTTACGGATCCGTATTCGGTCCGTATTCGATCCGTTTTCGTACCGTTTTTTCAACAAAAACGGATATGGTTAAAGACATATAATTTTAATTTTTAATAGCAAATTTTTATTTTTTTCTTTAAATTTATTTACAAAGATAATAAAAATAAAATAACAAAACTTAAAGACTCAATACAACAAATACCAAACAAAATTACAAACAAATACCATAAACTCCAGCACAATTAGCATCCATCAATCACTGCGATTGTGGCCCATTAAAAATTATGAAAAAAAAAATAAAACAAAAATTTAATTTTGGTTTAAATGGTGGTACTTACGATATGATGAATCAGACTATGCAAATTTGCAATTTTTTTCACAAAATCTAAAACAAACTTTCGGGCAATATTTTTATTTGCAAATCTACATAGTTTTGCAAACATCATCGTAAAACTTGTTTTCGATTTCATAAATATTTACCTGAGGGATATTTAAATATTCGTTTTTGATAACTAAACAAATCCAAAAGCAACGGAAGAAAAACTGATGAAAAACAGTGGTCCGTATTTGACGGTACAGAAACGTATACACCAAAACGAAGTCAAAACGTATTGTTTTCGAAAATTCAATTATACGGTCCGTTAATGTTCCGTTTACGTACAAGCTTCGACGGATACTTATTGTCGGTTCGTAAACGTACAGTAGAAGCCGGGTTGATGAATCCGTACATATCGGAGAGTTCTTGAAAATCTTTCTTGGGATGAAACTTAGCGAGATTTGCAAGTCAATTTTAATGTTTTTTTTTATTTTGATTAAATTCACAAATCGAATAAATCTTATAGAATTATGTTTAAAAAGATTTGATTCAATTGAATCAAAAAAGATTTAAATGAAATTGATTAATCAATTATGATTTTAAATCTGATTTAATAAATTGATTTATAAAATATTGATTCATTTGATTTAAAAGAAGAATTATTTAAATCAATTTAATTCTTACAATAAGATAAAGATTGAATCATGGTAGTAAATAATTCAATTAGAAAAATAAATTCGCGAATTGATTCGTTAAAATTTAAATGAGATTTAACCTTTGTCCAGCGGAAAAATTTTACAACGTTAAAAGGCGGTATGGGTACAATTGTACCCTTATATACTTAACACGATATGTATGGCTTTTCCTATTTATATAATTAAATTATTCTGTTCTTATTTAATAAACAAATGATAGAACAGGCCCGTGGCTAAAAAGTATATAAAAGTTTAGAGATGTCAGAAAATTTTAGATATCTAGTATTAACAAAAAAAAAGTTATTGCAATTCAAAAACGAAAAAGGTACAATTGTACCTCTTCCGCCGGACAAAGGTTAAGGAATTAACTTTATTTTTTTTCGTAAATAACAGGGTGACTTCAAGAACAAATTTTTGCATTCAATACCATTTTTTTCAACTATTAAGAGCTAACTATATTATACTTTTGCTAGCTTTGTTTTTATAATGGTCTAATTGTGCATATATGTGTATCATTCTAGCACCGAATACGAAAGCAATTTGGTGATTTTCGCAAAAATCATCTGGCAATACTGCAACCATGTACACTTTTCGGATTAATTTACACTCATGCAGTGTGACACATACACTTGTACATAATCTCTGTAAAACAAGTGGAACTTAAATTTTCGGAATGTCAAATAGTTTTGCTGTTTTTTTCCAATGTCTGCGCATTTTTGCAGCAATTAATTTGTGAACATTTTGTTGTAAATATTTAATAAACTATTAAAATTTGGCTAAATAACAGTTTTAAACATAGTCAAGCACAAGTGAAGATAGAAATTCAGGCTCATAAAGTGTTAATTTAGTAAAAATTGCAACTGAAATAATGTCTTAGACACAGCGCAGGCAGCAACAACGCCTTTGGTGAATGAACAAACAAAAAGAGTAGTTGTTGAGTACAACATAGATATATATGAAGGAGCCCCCACTGAAACCCAACCCATATAACAAAAACAAATAAGTTGAAGAACCGAAAAAATTCTTAGCGTCAAAAGGACTGGGATTTTTTTTATTTTACACAATATTAATTGGAATATAAAAAAGTGAAAAATTTCAGATAGCATTAAATAAATTTTCTAAAGTGAAGAGAATAAGAAGAGGAAGTGTTGGAAAACAAAAAAGAACAGAAACACACTCATAACTAAAAACATACACTGGCACATAAACACTCAACAAAAATGGATGCCGAAAAAAACAGTGCTTTCGGTGGAGGCGGTGGTGGTCTAGAGACAAAAGTGATCTATCATATTGATGATGAAACCACCCCCTATTTGGTAAAGATTCCGATACCCTCGGCCCAGGTCACACTGCGGGATTTTAAAATGGTGCTCAATAAACAAAATAACAACTACAAATACTTTTTCAAATCGATGGACGCTGATTTCGGCGTTGTTAAAGAGGAGATAGCCGACGATGCCACCATATTGCCATGTTTCAATGGCCGAGTAGTGTCATGGCTTGTCTCGGCTGACGGCACAAATCAGTCGGATAATTGTTCCGATATGCCCAACAGTGAGTGCGGCGAAATACGACAGATTTCTGCTGGTCGACCAGCACAGCCACCACCGCCGCAACAGAAAATGGGTGGTGGATTGGGTAGCTGCGTAGGAGTGGGAGGAATGGTGAGTACAGGTGGTGTTTTAACGAATCCTATGATGCAGCCACCACCACCACTCACATATCAATCGGCCTCGGTACTTTCGAGTGACCTGGATTCCACCAGCTTATTCGGCACAGAATCGGAAGTCACATTTGATCGCGATCTAACAGACTACAGCAGTGTGCAAAGATTGCAGGTGCGTAAAAAACCGCAACGACGCAAAAAACGAGCTCCGAGTATATCGCGAACCTCGAGCTACTCCTCGATAACCGACTCGACAATGTCGCTGAACATCATCACTGTCAACATTAACATGGAGGCAGTAAACTTTCTGGGTATATCAATTGTTGGTCAGTCAAACCGCGGCGGCGATGGTGGCATTTACGTGGGCAGCATTATGAAGGGAGGCGCTGTAGCCCTGGATGGGCGCATTGAACCAGGTGATATGATTTTACAGGTAAACGATGTCAACTTTGAAAATATGACTAATGATGAGGCGGTGCGAGTATTGCGAGAGGTGGTGCAGAAACCCGGACCCATCAAACTCGTTGTGGCCAAATGCTGGGATCCCAATCCAAAGGGCTATTTCACAATACCACGCACTGAACCTGTGCGACCCATTGACCCTGGCGCCTGGGTCGCCCACACACAGGCTCTCACCTCGCAAGACAGTATTATACATCCCGACATACCCGAGCCGATCAAGGAGCGTCTCGATCAAAACAATTTGGAGGAGATAGTCAAAGCAATGATCAAACCAGACAGTGGCTTAGAAATTCGCGACCGCATGTGGTTAAAAATCACTATACCGAATGCTTTTATTGGCGCCGATGCTGTTAACTGGGTGCTGGAGAATGTCGAAGACGTTCAAGACCGGCGTGAAGCCCGCCGCATTGTCTCAGCCATGCTGCGCAACAATTACATTAAACACACCGTCAACAAGTTGACATTTTCTGAACAGTGCTACTATGTCGTCAACGACGAACGCAATCCATTGCAGTGCCGCTCCAATTTGAGCCATGCTGACACCGAAAGCATCACCAGTGACATAGGTCCCCTGCCAAATCCCCCCATTTATATGCCATACTCAGCCACATACAATCCCAGTCATGGCTACCAGCCCATCCAGTACGGCTTAACAGAACGTCACGGACTCTCTTCTGGCTCCAGTAGTTCGGATGTGCTTACCAGCAAAGACATTTCGGCATCACAAAGCGACATAACATCTGTCATTCAGCAAACCAACCAAATGACCATCGGCCACCACCATGGCTCCAACAAATCGTCGGGTTCATCCAATCGAGGCGGTGGCGGTGGCAATATCACCAATGAACAGGAGCCTTCCGTTTTTAATTATGTCTTGTAGGACGAGGAGGACTTCCTCTCGGCCAGACGGCGTATGAGGGGACGTAACATAAGGCAGGAACTGCAATGAAATTATTTTTATTATCTTGGCTCTTTTACTTCTACTATTTCATTATAATAATTATATATTATGTTTTCTTTATTATTTCCTTAATTACTTGCCTTTTCAATTTTCTTTCTTGTACGTTTCTACAGAGTAAAATCAAAAGAAAAGAAAATTACCCCTCCCTCGCCACATTGGTGGAAAGTACCAATCTGGTACACAAAAATTGATCACTTAAAGTATTGGTCCGATCTTAATAATATTTATAAGAGACTACAAAGAAGGCTAAGGGATTTCAAAAAATGTTCCTATTAAACACAGTGTTTACTACAAAGTGCCAGTGAAAGTTTTATGTTGTTGTTAAAGAATTTAATTTATCTTGCTATCTGTAATTCTAATTATAGCATATGCATGTAAGTCTATGTCCTCTGTTATTTTTTAAAAATCTTTGGCATTAAAAGCGTTTAGTTTTTTATATATCTTATATAAGAGGCCATTAATTGTAGTAACTGAATTTTTTAACTATTTCAAATTGCACCAAAATGCCTGTGTAAATCAAAAGATTATAAAATCCACTTAAAACCTTAAACGGCATTTATATAAAATTATACACAAAAAAACAATTATTTTTATTGCTAATACTACATTTATACTGAGCAAACACAATCTAGTTTTTACTTGTCAAAACGAATATATAAAAAACAAGCAAAAAGTAGTCATTGCTCAGTCTAAATGTAGTATTAGAGTTATCAAAACTACCTTGTTTTTATACAAAGTTAAATTTTGCTTGTTTTTATAAAAGCGTATTGACAAATAAAACCAGCAATAACCAAAAACTACATAGTTTTGCTCAGTCGAAATACCCGCATACATTTTAGGAAAAGGAATATCTGAGTCTTAATATGCTAAAAGTAAACGATGTACATATAGTCAAATTCATAGAAATTTTGTTGATTTATATAACAATTTTATAAACAAATAAACATGTAAAAACAACAGCAACAACAACAAATTTGGTTTATAAAACTCTTATAAGAATCAACAAAGTATCTATGCTTATAGAATTTTATTCAGATGCTTCTTCTTTATCTAATAATCAAGATTACAAACAGAAAAAATGAACTCCATTAACAACAAAAAACTCACACGCCTTCGAATAATTTTCAGCTTTTTGGGAGCACTTGGGCACCTTGGTTTATCCACCACGACTGTTAGGAAAACTTTTTGGAATCCGTGATCCTTCTCAGTAGTCCCTAATAAATTTTATAAAGATCGTTCCAATAGTTTACAAGTAATTAATTTTTGTGTCCCAGGTTGGTACTTTCTCCAACTGTGCCCCCTCCCCACAGTATACCAGAAAAAAAATCATATTATAATTATTTAATAATAGGAAGAATAAATACATTCATTATAATTATTATTATATTAATATATTATAATAACAAAAATCAAAGAAAAAATGACTCAAAAATAGTTTATTATAAATATGTAATATGTAATAAAATAAACACGATTAGATTTCCATTTGCAACATATTAAAATACTGAAACTTTTCTTAAAAAATAATAACGTTTACACAACTAGGTGGTGTGCCGTTCAATTCACAAATGACCAGTTAAGTAACGTATTAACCAAAATTATTGGAAATACCGTAAAACAGTAACATAAACATTTTTACAGGACAAATTTTTGGCAGCAAGAATTCGCAAGCAGAAAAAACACGATTTATAAACATAAGTTTGTTTTTTGTAATACTAAAAAAAGATCTGGGTACTCACGATGGTGTTTTGCACACAATTTGCATCGCCATAACAATTTGTTAAATTTTTGGAAAATGTTGTTATTTGTGATTGAATTTGTCTTCTTCTCTGTAAGTTAATTACTGAGTTATTATTGATTAAGAAAACTGCTCGAAAGGACCTAGTGTCAACGCAAAGAAAATACAATTCATATATAAATTTTTATTATTTTAACCAATTAGGCGGCTTTAGAGAGGTCTATTCGTTGACTTATCTCAGTCTAGTCCAGTAAAAATTAGTCCGTAAAAAACTTACAGAAAACAAACTAAATTTTCTAAACTAAAATTTTCTAAAAAAAGGTACGCGAACGAAAAATTTGCAATAATTTACAAGTTTGTTAAACATCTGATTGTAAAACCAAATCCAAAAATAAATTACAACTGGTCGATATGAAAAAGAGGATTCTAGTTGTAAAATATTAAGTAGAAACATTTTAAACGGTTTTTTTACCTTTAAAAAAATTAATTTTACAATATTTGTTGATTTGCTGTTGCATACAACAACTGGTTGTAAAACATTTTAATTTGTAATTACAGAAATTTATAATAGGTCTGTACGAGGTAATTTTGGATAAAGTCTGGTAAAATTAGAGTAAGCAAAAAATTCTCTTACAACACCATAAAAATGCCCAAAGTTCTGTGAACGCACAAAACCACATTTCATACCCAAAACTAAACGTCAAATTTATTCATTTAAAAAACAGCTTAATTAATATATTTGAAATGGAAAATAGCAGAAGCTGTTGATTTTACAATTTTACCATTTTACACAAACAAAAAGTACGGGTAAGTTCTGGTAAAATGAGAAACACAATTACTCTCATGAACGCTCTCATTTACCCAATTTTCATTACAAGAAACGCTTTCTGGTAAGAATGGGTTCCCGCGGGAATGTGTTTTTTTGCTTTAAAATTCTTGCTGGCCAAAATTTGTAGAGTAAAAATTAGCAAAATCTCAACATCGAACTGTCACTTTTCTCTTTTTTTCTTTTTGTTTACTGAATATTTGTGTAAACGAACGCCATCCAGTAAAAATTTGTACATATTATTCAGTAAACGAACGGAACTAATGTCCTGTACATTGTAAACATCGTACTTTTTATCACATTTGTGTTTATTAATTTTTTAATTTCTTTTTAATTTTTTAATTCTAATCAAACAATACGTTCCGTTTACGTACCGTTTTCGGTCCATAATAAACAGAATCCAACTCTGTTTACGTACCGTTTCTGTATCCGTATACGGACCAGAAAACGTATTTTGAGGAACATCGAAACTGATTCGAACCCGTTGAAACTTCGCCAATGACGGTCCGTTTGCGGACCTATATATCGGGTGAAAACCGGATATGTACGTTAAAAGTCCGTCAATGATGGTCCGTTTACGTACCGATATATCGGATGAAAAACAGAGTTGCCTGTTAAAAGTCCGTAAATGACGGACCGTTTACGGATCCGTATTCGGTCCGTATTAATACCGTTTTTTTCAACAAAAAACGGATTTGTGTAAATATCTATTTTTTAATATTTAATAACAAATTTTATTTTTTTTCTTTAAGTTTATTTACAAAGATATTTAAAAAAATAAGAAATTTTTACAAACTAAATACAACTAATACCAAACAAAATTACAAACAAATACCATATTTATCTCCAGCACAATTAGCACCCATCAATCACTGCGGTTGTTGCCCATTAAAAATCATAAAAAATAAAACAAAAATTTAATTTAGGTTTAAATGTTGGAATTGACAATATGATGTAGCACACAATGCAAATTTGCAATTTTTTTTCACAAAATCTATATGAACTATCCGGCAATATTTTTATTTGCAAATCTGCATAAATTTGCACACATCATCGTAAAACTTGTTTTTAATTTCATGGATATTTAAGTATTCGTTTTTGATAACTAAACAAATCCAAAAGTAAGGGAAGAAAATCTGATGAAAAATGGATTGACGGTACAGAAACGGATACACCAAAACGGAGTCAAAACGAATTGCTTTCGAAAATTCAATTATACGGTCCGTTAATGTTCCGTTAACGTACAAGCTTTGACGAATACGTATCTTCGGACCGTAAACGTACAGTAGAAGCCGAATTCATGAATTCGTACGAGTCTTGGGATGCTTTATACACCAAAAAATATAAATGTTTTTATGGTTCATCATAGAATATTCTACTTTATATAAAAGGGAATATTTTTCTAAAGAACTAATGGGACACTAAAAATGAACGGATAAGTGATATTTAAAATACGCCATTTGTTTCACAAATCAAACACGCAACAAATTATCAAAATACAACTTGAGGCTTCTTACCAAAAAATATTTCGAGTCGATTGAGCTGTTGGAAAGTATGTTTTTTTTTTTAATTTTAATTTTGCACCAAAATCATAAATAATTTTCGTGTCTGTTTTGACAAAAAACTTGACAGAAATGGGTGTATCTATCAAACTATTCAACCGGCACTGTTCGATAGGTAAATTCAAACCGACAAAAATGTCGTTAACGATTAGTGCACCAAAAATATTGCATTGGATTTAATTCGACTTTAGTGATGACCTTCTGTACACGGTCTTAGGGGTTAAAGGGTTAAGTGTTTTTACAGTGTAAGGTGTTTTTTATAGTCAAAATCATGTTCATACAAATAAAAATAATTTGTTTCATGTTTTTCGTTTATTGTCAATATTTTAAAATAAAATTAAAACTTGTTCAAATTTACAACCCAATTAATATTTTTGCTGGATTTAAATTTAAATCAAGGGTAATTCAAGTCATGTTCTTCAAATTCAAGCCTTGTTTTATACTTTAATTACACTAAAGTGAGAATATGGTTTAATTCAAGCTCTGAATCACAGTTTAATTCAAGTTGAAACAACATAATAACACTTGTTTTCCAGCCATATCTTCAAGTTTAAACAAAGTCATAAAAACACGGTAATGATTGGTTTTCGTACAATTTATTAACATTCGCCTACTTTTTTTAATAAACATTCATTCATATTTATAATTTTGGTTTTGTATTACATACATATTTGATCTTGATTTTTGATGTTTTCTGAATTAATAGTTTTTTATCTAGAAGGGTAGAAATTTGTAGAATCTTTCTGAAATAAGAAAAAAAGTTTATGTAAGGACGAAGTTTAGCTCTTAATAAATGTGACTTACCTTTTCGTTAAAATCCACAAAAAAATTCTGATTTTATAAAAATCTTCACAGAATAATTGTTAATATAATTTTTTTTTTTTAATTTTATTCTAAAGTATTGACAAATATCGAAAAACATATTATTTAGTGTATGAAGTTGATTTTGAATGTAAAAAACACTTAAAATAAGCACAATGCAAGCAATATTTAAAGCACTTGAATTTTTAACTTTTCAATGTTTATTGGGAATTTTCCTGTGAAGATATTTATAAAATTTTAAATTCTTAAATGGATTTTAACGAAAGGTAAGCCACATTTATTTGGAGCAAAACTTTGTTCTTGCATTTTCCTTTTTTTTCTTATTTCAGAAAGATTCTACCAATTTCTGGATTTCTAAATAAAAAAATGATTAGTGAAAAAAAAGATCGAAAAAATTAAGATTAAGGCCCTGTGCGAGGTGGCTAAATAAATTCTAAACTAAATACAAATTTTAAAATTCCGTTCACAAAATATTTAAACAATTTTTAATAGTTTAGATTTTATTTAGCCAGCTCACACCCAAACAAAATACAACATTTAAAAATAATAAACTACACATATTTTTTTCTTAAGTTTTTATTATTATGTTGTTTTGCTGATTTTTAACCCAATACTGAGTAACAGCAGATTAGGATAGTCGACGTGTAAATCAACCTTTAATTACTCCTTTTTTGGAAAACGCACAGGTCCTAAGTGGAATTATTTTATTTGTATATTTAAAAAAAAAATCGTATTTTTAATCGTATTACTTTTTTAAATTAAAAATCTGAGATTCAAATACCAAAGTAAGACTTAACTTTTTTTTCGAATTCATTTATTTATTGGATCTTCACTTAAAAATAGTGAACTAACAATAAGTATTACTAATATTAAAAGCTAAAAACTAAATTACTTAGCCCAGCCAGTGTCAGACGCAATATCATTTATTCATGTGTTATCTCAAATTTTTCTCAAAGCATAGGTCCTTTGTACTAGTATGCCAAATCGGCTGTGGCCCTCCTTCTCAGACGCTGGTGGCCGCGATTTCCAAGTAGATTACGCGCTAGTTCATATGAATGAGTTTCCATTTTACCTTAATAGCTTTGGGTAGATTTCACGGCCTCAAACTAGAGGAACATTCAAATCTGAGTGTATATTTGAATTTCTTACATACCAGGGAGCGCCTGTTATTAATCGTAAAATGTTGTTCTGCTTTCTTTGAATTCTCTGAACATTAGAATGGGAGGCCGTTGCCCAGAGTTGAATTCCATAACACCATATGGGTTTTATTATCAAGTTGTACAGCAATAGTTTACAATCGAGGCTGAGTCTGGAGTTTTTCCGATTAACCAATTGATTTCAATGACCCTTAATTTCATCTGAGTTAATTTTGCATCTAAATGATTCTTCCACGTGAGTCGACGATCAAGATGAATGCCTAAATATTTGACACTTGTATGTTGGGGTATGTTTTGATTATTTATTCGGATTAAAAGGCAAGTTTCTCTTAACGTAAAAGTAACATGAACACATTTCTGCTCATTCACCTTTATTTTCCACTGATTTAGCCAAACTTGATTCTGTAAAATTCGAGAAGCCTCGAGTGGGTTACTGTGGCAACTTAGGATCGCCGTATAATCAGCAAATGTGGAAGTATGTGTGTCACTATTCGTTGGCATGTCAGAGGTATATAGGATATACAAAAGTGGAACACCCGCATGTCTATTTTATGGAGTGCTTATAAAATCGCTTTCTTTAACTATAAATTTTCGATTTGTTATATAGCTCTCGAGTAAATTGTGTGTATTAGGTGGCATATATTCTTGATTTTAAAGAGTAGTCCTTCATGCCAAACTTTATCAAAAGCTTGTGAGACATCAATGAAAAGTGCAGAACAGTATTCCTTCTCTTCATAAGCCTTTCTAATTTCACTTACCAGTCTGTGAACTTGCTCAATTGTGCCATGTTTCTTTCTGAAACCAAACTGGTGTGCGGGTATTAAATTGTTTTCAGCAACAGCTACATTTAATCGATTCACTAGTAGCTTTTCGAAAAGTTTGGATAGATTTGATAACAGACTGGTAGGCCTATACGATTCAACTTTCGTGTGATCTTTACCTGGCTTGGGTATCATTTTAACGAGTGAAACTTTCCATTCTGGGGGATAATATTGAAGGCGTAATATAGCATTAAAAATAAACAAAATTTTTTTTACAGCTATCCGGGGTAACTCCAAGAGCATTTTATTACTGATATTATCAATGCTAGATGCTTTTTTGGGGTTTAAATCAAAAATTGCCCTTTCGACCGCTCGCATCTCAAACCGAACGGGTACTGCTCTGCGCTGGGGTAAAATTGGTGGCAACTCAACTATAACACTTGAATCATTTGGCGTAAATACATTTCTTAAGTGTTTAACAAACAAATCTCCCTTTTCAGTATCATTTCAAGTCCAACCTCCGTTTGGTTTTCGCAAAGGAGGCTTACATAAGACAGGCCTTCTTAAATCCTTAGGTGCACGCCATAACGAGTAGTCTGATTTGGCTGTAGGATCGAGATTTTCTAAGAATCTATTTAGTGAGAACAAACTCACCGTGATTCAAGTAAATTACGTAAATGTCTTGTGCTTTCATTCAATCGAGCTTTGAGTTGTGGAGATCTGTGCAGTTTCCACTATCTACGAGCTCTTCTTTTTTCGTTCAAGAGTCGTTCGACATCAACAGAAAGAACTGGTTCTTGTCTAAATCAGTAGCAAGTCGATCAGATAGTTTAAGATTAGATTTGAAATTCTTAAGCGAAAGGTCGATTTCATCTGGTGTTCTTAGGGATATGTTTTCCGAGTAATGAGTACAGATAAATTTTTTAAATTTGAGCCAATTTTTTCCTTTACCTGTTAGCTGTAAGTCACCAGATGGGGATACCATTTCACGGATATTAAAAACAGTAACAATAGTGGGTGTGTGATCGGAGGAGAGTTCCAGGGATGATTTTACACAAACTAAGTTCCTTGCAATATTATTTTATTACGTATTTTATTACGATCTGATGGCCAGTATCTCGGTTTTCCACTTGAAATCACATCCATACCCATTTTAGAAATTGTATCAACCAAAACACGGCCCCTCGGGTTAATGAGGCGCGAACCCCAGTATGTGTGCTTAGCATTATAATCGCCAGCTGGCAGAAAGCGTGAACCTAATGAGTTAACAAAAGGTGTAAAGTGATTTTCAGATTTCGGGGGAGCATAAACTGATGAGATAACTAGGTTCATATCAAACTCCTCTACACATATTGTAGTAGCTTGAAGATAATCTTCGCAAAAATCACACATAAGATAATGCTCTAATCAAGTTTTGATTAATATGCCTGAGCCACCATATGCTCTGCTTCTGGGATCTTTGTATCATACAACGTGTATCCTCGGACTGAGAAAGAGCTACGAGGGGTTAAATGAGTTTCAGAAACAAGCATTATATCTATTTGCTTGTTTCTGAGAAAATAATCGAGTTCGTCCTTATGCTGGCGAATGCCGTTTGCGTTCCAATAACATATTTTTAGACAGTTCATTGTTTGTCTAACACAGCCTGCAATAAAGTAGATTGCATTCGTATCATCTCCTTCATCATGTTGTTCATAGAGTTCGTAAAGTTGTTTATAGTTTGCACAAGAGAATCAATAATAGCTTCGAGTCTACTAAAATTAACATTTTGAGCTTGTGGTAGTGCTTTAGGGTTCACAACACTTGGGTAAGACTAATAATCTTTAACAGGGTTTGAGTTTGGCCGGGTGTATTGAGTAAAGGGTTGTTGACGGGGTCGTAGAACGTCTGCGAATGATACTGCTCCGGCATTAGACTGTATGAAGGGCGTAGGTAAAGTCCGCGTCTGCATCTGTGCAACTTGTCTTCTATTAACGAAAAACTGTCTCTCCGAAGAGTATACAGGACAGCCCCTAAAATTAGCTGTGTGGCCACCGCCACAATTGCTAAATTTTTTGGCGGTCGTTTCGGATCTAGGCCTTTTGCAATCACTAATGCAATGCAATTCGCCGCAAACCACGCATGCCGATGGAAGCTTACAATATGTCCTAGTATGACCAAATTCTTGGCAGTTATGACATTGAAAGGGACCTGAACGCTTGTGGGGTTCTTCAATAGAAACTCTTCTATGCAGAAGGTATTCGATTGCATATTGGGTGACTCTGGCACTTTCTCAACTTTACATGTCCGGGCTCTAGCTAATACGAAATAAAGGCTGGGGTATTTTTCCCTATTTTTTATATTTACAACAGACTTTATTTTAAAGCCGTCATTTTCCAGAGCCTCTTTTATCTCTGATGGGTCAACACTAGAGTCAATATCTTTAATCACTACTTGCAGATCTTTACAGCTCTTCAATTGATAAATGTAAAAGTTTTTTTACGGGTTTAAAAATAATATCAATTTTCGGAAGTTATCTTCACTATATATCTGGATTTTCGTTTCTGGGATATTACCTCTTTTAAGGGGGATAACGTGAAACGATTTTTCGCCGATAATATCAATCATATTCCTTATTAAATCGTTTGAGCTTTGCTCTCTAAGATGTACCGAGGGTGGTCTAAAGCTCTTACCTGACGGTGCTGGATCCTCTGAGCCATTATCTAGAAGGGCAAATCGATTACCTGATTTTTCAGTATTCTGCTCCCTGATATGTTTAGCTGATGGGGCCGTTTTCGAGGATCTAGGACTGCGTTTTCGCTTCATCACCGTAATATATCAATCCAATCCAATTTGGGTAGATTTTGGAGTTGTTTTGTTATTGCTACTTACATGCTTCATTTATTTATCTGGGGTTATAATTTTCTGGGTACCTACTGTAGTTTGAGTTTGATTCATAGGAGATGGAACTTTTTGTAGCATAGTAGTAGGCGGGATAGAATTTTCACTACTAGTTTTAGGGTCAATGCTTGGAAAACAACTGCAATTAGGTGATACAGCCTTAAATGTTTTATTTTGCGCAAAAACTCTGTTAGAGTAAGGAAAAAATTTACAAGGCGAAGGAGTAGGTTTAGCACTTAAATAGTTTTTATTATATTGCGGATCATTTAAATATTTTGCAATTTTATTTTCAACACTGCTCTCTACGCTCGTTGTAAAATAACCATTTCTACCATTTACACTGAGTCTCCTCTCATTTAATGGAGATGTGGGTAAACTCACATACTTGTTGAATTATGTTTGTACAACAATACAAGTAATGAACAAAGCACTAAATCAATATATTGTTACGATTTTACCCTTTATAAAATCGTTGATTTATTTACCTTTTAAATAAATCGAGTTCTTTCTATATTGCAAATAATAAACACCGTTTGAAATTATTTATAGCTCTATTTATTTATAATCGTCACTAAAAATTACAGAAATACACTTTAATAGCACCCTTTATTTACACGATTTAGATAAACTAAACGTTAGCCACACTTTAGTTCTTCACACTTTGCGTTTTACTTATAAACTGAACTACTGCGTCACTGAGTACCAGTATTTATATGAGTAATCAGGTATTCTAGTTATTTCCAGTTTATTACGACACTAGAATCTTCCAGCTGTCAAAATTTGTGTAAAGAAATTTCTAGTGATAGAAATTTCTTGTAACAATATTTTGTTAAACACTTTTTATTTTACTTTAATTTATTCTTTTTAAGTGAACCGGGAAATATAATATTTTTTTTCACGGGTTGGTTTATTTATTAAGCGTCCAGATCGCTATTTTATTTTTAGTTTAACAGTTTATAACCGATTTTTTTTTAATTTATTACGGAACGAGCAAAAAACACGTCAGTCTAGACTGGCTGCCAACATCATCAGGCTCTTAACTGGAATCCCCAAAATTTCAGATTTATGTTTTTAAAATTGTTGTTAACACTTATATAAACTTTCGAAGTAGTTATAGTAGTTATAAAGTAATATTTTATAAAAATGCTGTCAAGCCTTGGCAATTCTTGGCTTTTCTCTTTTCAATTTAACGAAAATATTTGTCATAAAAATATTTGAAATTTTTCTATTTGTAATTTGATAAAATATTAAAAATAATAAAAGCTAACAAATAATGTATGTGTTTAAGAGTAAATGTAGAGCAGGGAATACATACAATATAATAGCTATATTTCGTGTTCCGGTGACGTCCATATATGAAAACAAGCAGTTATACTCGTAGATGAAGTGATATAAAAATAAAGCTTTTTTTATAAAAAATAGACAAAATTGCCAAATAATGACGATTGAAATTAAACAAAATCCGAAATAAATGAATACAATTTAAATTAAAAAAATTACAAATAAAATTAAAAAATTCGCAACCGATACTTAAAGTGATCAATTTAAATTAAAAAAATACCAAACGCAATTAAAAAAATTATTGAAATTCAACAAATATTTATTTTATTTTATTTGGTGTTTTTGAATTTCAATTGATTCTTTATAAATTACATTTGGAGTCATTTCAAAAGGTTTTGAAACAATCTAATCGTTTTGAAATGGTTTTTAAATTTAAGTAAAATTAGGGCAAAATTTCTTAATGAAAATCAACACTAAAAATATAATTAAAAATTACCCCAAACAAATGAAAATTGAGTTTGTGGTATATTTCCATTTATTATATTGAGGCTTTTATTCATTATGTAAAATAACACTAATTTGAATTTGAAAAATGACACCATGATGAAATGAAAAATGACCCCAAAATATGCAAAGCATGGAATCAATAACATCCGAATATACTTCTTATTAAAGTTAATTGGGCCAACCAGGGGCGTAGCTAAGTCATCAATGGCTCATGTGCAAAACATTAAATTGGGCCCCTAACAAAAAAAAAAAATTACTAACAAGTACAAAAAGTCCTGAAAACAGAATTTATAAAAATTAAAAAATATCATTAAAAGTGGTACATAGTTTGAAACATTTTATTTAAAATTGTTTACGTGCTTTTACATTTACAAAAGTTTCTATTAATTTGATGCCATTTAGTTTTCTATGGCAATCATTGCCAGATTGGACAAGCTGGATTGGCCTATCTTGTCAAACAGTTTTTAATTATTTTTTATTTACTAAATGACCTTTCAGCACTAGCTGAGGTTACTGGAATTGTGTAAAATAATAGCATTGCTGTGTAGACTTCCGTCATGTCGCATTCAATTGAATGAATATTATGGTCTACTATTATTTCCGACAAAAGAAGATTGTAAATACTAAGGAGCTGATGAGTAAAGATTTGCTGCATAATTTTAAAATATTTGCTTTGGGAATTATCGCAGTTTTTTACTAAATCTGCCTCGTTAATTTGTAGTAAAACTTTAGGATTAAACATATCCTAAATTGAAATTCATATCTTCAAAACGTGTACTCAATTGAGTAGTAAGTAACATATATCAAGTACATTATTAAAAATATTTATTTTAAAAACTTTTCGTAGTGATTATTGGAAAGTGGGGATCGCTGCCGTATTTGTTACATATTTCTATTGCCTTTATTTTAAAAGAAACGAAATCTGTTCTATAAGTATTTAATTTCTCATTAGCAGCCTTTAATGCAATACAAGCTTTGTCCAA
The DNA here is from genome assembly GCA_949748255.1 of Eustalomyia histrio. Taxonomy (NCBI): domain Eukaryota; kingdom Metazoa; phylum Arthropoda; class Insecta; order Diptera; family Anthomyiidae; genus Eustalomyia; species Eustalomyia histrio. The sequence continues at coordinate 108,903,733 of OX456525.1, read as the reverse complement.
ATAAATGTCAATATGTTGTAAGGTTTTTGAAACTAAATTTAAACTAAATTTTTTAACTAGAAAAATAAATAAAATTTTTTTCCACATTTTGGCCTCAGTACATTCATCCTTGTTTTTACTTTTTAACATTTTTTCAAACAGTGCTTTTAATACGTCATAAAAACAAATTTTTATTGCAGAGATCGTGGAAATTCTAGTTGACCAGTGAATTTTGCTAAAAGATCCCAACGCTTAATACAATTCCCGGAAAAACAATATAATTCTTGAACAATAGCAAAACAGTTCTGTGCTTCTACACAACCGCGAACAGTATCGTTAATAATTAAAGTTATGACTTGCGCAATGGACATGCTCGGCATTTGGTTGTATATACATACATTGTATACATAATTTTTTTGGATGCCGTTATAAACGCCAAATTCGTAGTCCGTTACCAAGATGTTTTTTTTTTTGGAAAAAGCTTCGTGACTTGGTTAACTAAATCTTCTGCAGAATGTTCATAAAAGTCTACAATCATTTCATTTACATCGAAATCGATTGGTCTTCCATTTTCGGATCGAGCTATCGTTGCGTATATCAGATACGCTTAATTGATCTACCTTTGATATATATTGGGTTGTGTCCAAAATCAAGGAAAAAAAAACGGCGACGATTGTATTTGCTGTAGTAAATTATGTTCCATTTCGGTGGCAATGCATTCGACTATCTCATTTTGAATTGTTGTACTTAAGTATTTTGTTGACCCTAGAATATTAATTTCATAAGTACAAGTAAAAAAAAATTAAATAAACTGCAAATACCTTTAGGCAAATGATTGAAAATTTGACGAAGAACATGGTCATATCTCGCAACGAGCTTGACGATTGATAGAAAATTTCCATGATTATTTTCCTGACAGATCTTGCCATAAGCGATGCACTTCCGAAAAACATCTGTTGTCTTGAAGAGGATCTCTTAGAAAAGGTTCTGAAGACTGAACTGGACCCATATCAACAACAACTGCTCAATTCTTTTTTCACTAAAACTTGTAATATGCTGATACGATGGGTAATTCTTTCTCTGTTGTATTTTCTGTTGGAAAAGACTCTTCTGTTAACATGTACTCTGTTCTTGGAGCACTATAATCCGCATCTAGCTCTTCATCTGCTTTACAGATAGAATTCTGATTCGTATTATCAGTAGAATCTGTAAATTCTTCTTGATTATTTACTGAACCCGCAGCGCCATTTTTTTTTTTGTTCATTTTCTATACATGACAGTGCTGTGATATAAAGCGGCCAATAGACTACAGCATGCCTTGATTACACCGTGTATTTTTTGGACATGTTGTATAGCATGATTGATCGCCTAAGGCCCCTTTGACATAATATTTGATTAATAATATATTGAAATCCTTAAACAAATTTATGCAAATAATTTTTTTACTTTAACGTAAAATTTTTTATACATTTTAAAAATACACAAATAAAAACATAAAACAAAAAAAAATATTTACTACTTTCAACAAAGGGCCCCTGTCAGCCATGGGCACCCTTGTGCAGTGCACCAACCAGCGACCATGAACTTACGCCATTCGGGCCAACCAAAATTTAAATATTGTTACGATTTTACCCTTTATAAAATCGTTGATTTATTTACCTTTTAAATAAATCGAGTTCTTTCTATATTGCAAATAATAAACACCGTTTAAAATTATTTATAGCTCTATTTATTTATAACCGTCACTTAAAATTACAGAAATACACTTTAATAGCACACTTTATTTACACGATTTAGATAAACCAAACGTTAGCCACACTTTAGTTCTTCACACTTTGCGTTTTACTTATAAACTGAACTAATGCGTCACTAAGTACCAGTATTTATATGAGTAATCAGGTATTCTAGTTATTTCCAGTTTATTACGACACTAGAATCTTCCAGCTGTCAAAATTTGTGTAAAGAAATTTCTAGTGATAGAAATTTCTTGTAACACTGCCGCCCACTTAAGCCTGTTCGTCCCGAACAGACATAGATATTCCTTTTCCATAGTTGGCTAGTCGTTCTAGATGAACAACCTTCATTTTGGATCTTGGGCTCCGATCTTTCTGTATTCTGTATACCACATCATTCAATCTTTTAATAACTCTATAGGGTCCGTCCCAATGCGTTTGTAGTTTGGGAGATAATCCTTTCTTTCGTTGCGGGTTAAACAGCAGAACCAACTCGCCCTCATTAAATCCTTCAGAATTTGCTGCTCGATCGTACCTCGCCTTCATCTTATCGCTGACTATTTTAATTCGATTGCGTACAAACTCATGAAGCTCGTTAAGGTCTTCTTGTTCCCGGGAAACGTTGTCGTTGTCTTTATCCATAGCGGCGGGCTTAACACCAAATTCCAAATCGCCAGGCAATTTAAGTTCCGTTCCGAAAATTATTTTTGCAGGTGTCCGGGAGGTGGAATCGTGATCTATATGCCAGCAAAAATTTGGGGATGTGTTCGTCCCAGTCCTTCTGATGAGTACTGACCACTTTTCTTAAGTATTCCTCTAAAGTGCGATTGAATCTTTCGACCATACCATCAGATTGTGGATGCAGCGGTTTGGTTCTTGTCTTTCTTATACCATACAACTCACACATTTCCTTAAAGATAGCAGATTCAAAATTCCTTCCCTGGTCAGAGTGTAATTCTAATGGAACACCGTAGCGGCACACCCAGTTGTTCACAAATGCGCTTATTACCGTTCTGGCTTCCTGGTTCGGTATAGCGTATACCTCAGGCCATTTACTGAAATAGTCGATCACCACCAGAACATAGCGGTTTCCGGAATCACTGACGGGGAAAGGGCCTGCTACATCCATTGCTATCCACTCAAATGGGGCACCCGAGTTGTATTATTGAAGTTGCCCACGACTTCTCCTTACTGGTCCTTTATCTGCGATGCATTGCGCGCAATTTGCTATCCAGTCGCTTACAGCTTGCTGGCAGCCGACCCAGTAGAATCGTTGTTTTAACTTCTCTAGGGTTTTAGTGACACCGAGATGACCACCTCTGGCACCGTCATGGAACTCTTTTAACACTTCGTCTATTTTGCTTGCTATTTTGGTGCCGCAATTAGCTTTGTCTCAGTTTTGCCGTCCGCACTTTCCCATATACGGTATAAGCAGTGATTAATTACCCGTAGACTGTTCCACTGGGCCCAATACGTCTTCATTAGTGGACTTTCAGCTGATATTTGTTCACGGGTAGGCCTTCTGTCCTCTGCTTTGGCTGACATAATTTTTGACAGTATGGGGCCATTTTGTTGCGCCGCTGACCAGGCTTCACCTGACTCAATATGCGTTAGTCTTATATCAACGATGCACTCTTTTCCTTCAGCCCTCGAACAATGCTTGCACTCTAAATTACAGGGGCGTCTTGAAAGGGCGTCCGCATTGCAATGTTTTATGCCTTTCCTGTGCTCGATGCTGAAATCATAGCTTTGAAGTCGTTCAATCCAACGAGCTAGCTGCCCTTCTGGTTGTTTAAATTGCAGCAGCCACCTTAGTGCAGAATGGTCGGTTTTTAGTTGAAGGTGCTGACCGTACAGATACTTGTGGTAGTGCTTTACAAATTTTACCGCCGCCAAGAGTTCTCGCCGTGTTACGCAGTAATTCCTTTCGGGTTTCGAAAGTACTCGACTGTAATAGCCTATGACTTTTTCGGTGCCATTTATCACCTGCGAAAGCACACCTCCTATTCCGTGTCCGCTTGCATCGCTATCCAGCACAAATTTTTCCCCGGACACAGGATATCCAAGAAGCGGTGCCGTGCATAATAACTCCTTGAGCCTTGGGCTTCACCCCAATGAAATGGTCGCGCCTTCTTAGTCAGCTCATGTAGACTCGCAGCCACACTGGCGAAATTTGGTACAAATCGTCGGTAGTATGTGCAGAGACCTAGAAAGCTGCGCAACTCGTGCAGCCCGAAACTTATCTTCATCGGTTGATATACCCTCTGCAGTTACGCGGTGCCCTAAATACTTGACTTCCTTCTGGAACAGTGTACATTTCTTTGCGCTAAGCTTGAGTCCAGCCGCAGATATTCGCCTTAAAACTTCTGCTAAGTTCTTCAGGTGTTCGTCGAAAGTTTTTCCCATGACAATTATGTCATCAAGGTACACTAGGCAAGTTTTCCAGTGGAGTCCTTTCAGCACATTTTCCATTAACCGCTCGAATGTTGCTGGAGCATTGCGGAGTCCAAAGGGCATCACATTAAACTGCCATAATCCGTCACCTGTGCTAAAGGCAGTTTTCTCCTTGTCTTGCTCACAAATTTTTACTTGCCAATAACCACTTTGCAAGTCCAATGTGGAGAACCATTTGGTTCCTGCTAGCGTGTCTAAAGTGTCGTCAATTCTCGGTAGTGGATAGCTGTCCTTTTTGGTGATATCGTTTAGTTTTCTGTAATCAACACAGAATCGGGTGCTGCCATCTTTTTTCTTAATTAAAACTATAGGCGAGCTCCATGGGCTAGAAGATGGTTCGATTACTCCACTACGCTCCATTTCGTTGACTAACTCCTTTACTTCATTTCGTTTTGCTAGAGGAATACTTCTGGGCGCCTGCTTTATTGGCCTCGCTTCACCAGTATTTATTCGGTGTTTTACAATTGCCGTTCTTCCTTGACTTTGGGTTTTCATGGCGAAGACAGATCCGTATTTCCTGATTAGCTGTTTGGCTTTATTTCTATCAGGCGGCGCCAGTTCTTTCACCCATTTTTCCACATATTCTGCCAGCATCTCTCGGTCTTCAACGGACGCACTGGAAGGTTCCAAGTTCTTTTCGCAACTGATTATTGCTTCTGGCGCAGTACATTTGGCTATTTCAGAGTTCGCTCGGACAACTTTTTCAGAATTTGATAGGTTCAGTATTCTGACAGGAACTCTTTTGTCTTTGCTGGTTCTTACGAGGGCTTTCGCTGTTATAAGGTCACTTTTTATTTCTGATGGTTCTACCACCCACAAGCTGCTGTCTCCCTCCATACGCACCCATACTAAAGTTTCAGCCCGTGCTGGTAGTTTTTGGTGGCTGATGGTAACTAGCTTTCTTACCTGATCCGCTTGCTCATATCCAACATCAAGAGGTATTTCAACAATGCGCCAAATCATAACTTTTTGCCCCATATGCAGATTAATGCCGCGCCCAATCATGAAATCTGCACCAATTATTACTTCGTCCACAATATCGGCAACAATAAATACGTGATTGACGCTTATGTTGGCAATCGTTAGTTTTACATTTATTTTACCATAGACATAGGCAGGCTCCCCAGTAGCTGTGCGCAGACTTACCCCGTATAGTGGTTCAACTGCCTTTTTCACTAAATCGGGCCTGATGATTGACTGTGATGCTCCTGTGTCTATCGTAAAAATGTGCTTTCGCCCGTTGATGTACCCATAAGCAGTAAGATTGCTTTTCTCCTGCTGTATTATTGATATGGAGATTGTGGGGCCATCGGTTGTGGGAGCTAGCTCATGCCCCGTAGTGCTAGCTCTTTTTAGTTTAACGGTGACTCTTGATGTGATTGCTTATCGTATCTGAGGCTTTTTCTGGGTGCTTTGTAGTTTCGCTGAAAGTGTCCCACTTTACCGCAGTTGTAGCATTTGTCCTTTGGTTTGCTGCGCTTTTCACCTAATGCCTTCATAACTGCCTCTTTCAACTCTGTTAACTTGGTGCTTATATCTTTTTCAGCAGTTACTTCAAGGTTACGCACCTTAAATATTTGTGGCTTGGAAATCACCTTAGCAGTCTCCTGGGCCAGCGCGAATGAGACAGTTTCAGCAAATGTCGATTTCTGCGTAGCACACACCGCATGTCTCACATCAGAATCCCGAATTCCATTCACAAATTCTTCAATTTTGAACTGATCTAAGAATGGATGATTTTCGCCTGGATAAGTTAGCTTAAGTCTACCTCTAAGTTCCATTCGGTAAATTTCCTTTTTGTGTTCGCCACCATAGTTTCGCTGCAGTGCCACCATTATGTCGTCATAATTATTTCTGCAGCTGATTGGCACACTTTCTAGAATTTCCGCAGCGTTTCCTTTTAAGGCCAGAATCAACTCTATAGCTTTTTCTTCGATGTTCCACATATTTCTGGCGGCAACTGTCTCAAACTGGAACTTAAAAACATTAAACGGTACGCTGCCGTCAAAAGTAGGGGCCTTTGCTCTACCAGAACTTTCCTGAATAATTCGAACTTAACCCTCTTGACATTGGAGATTATTTACTTTATTTTCTAGATCTTGTAGTTTTCTTTCAACATCTTTGGTTTGTGCCTCGAATTTATCTACGCCGTTCTCTAAGTCGGAAACTCTTTTGGAAACCTCAGAGATTTTCTCATTTGTGGCTCTAGAAGTTTCTTGAAGTTTGTCTTCCACCTTAGCTAACAATTTCTCGTTGTCTGCTCTCGATGTTTCTAGCAGTTCCATTTTCATCTTACCCAAAAGTTTTTCGTTGTCTGCTCTCGAAGTTTCCAACAGTTTCTCATTTTTTTCCATCTTAGTTAGCAGTTTCTCGTTGTCTGCTCTTGAAGCTTCTAGCTTTTCCATCATAGCAGCCAACATTGCGTTTAACTCCATATTACCTTCAGTTTTACGAGTACTAACCTCCATTGCTTCTTTATCATCAAATTCGTAAGTTGCAATGTCAATGTTACGCCGCTCAAATTCCTCTATGAGCCTCTTTTGCAATTCGACCTTATTTCCTGCTGTGGGTAGCGCCAATTTGCTCAATTCCTTCTTGAGCTGTTCCACCTTAAGCTCCTCCAATTTCATGACTGCTTATTATTTTGCAATCCCACTTCTGACACCAATTGTTACGATTTTACCCTTTATAAAATCGTTGATTTATTTACCTTTTAAATAAATCGAGTTCTTTCTATATTGCAAATAATAAACACCGTTTAAATTATTTATAGCTCTATTTATTTATAACCGTCACTAAAAATTACAGAAATACACTTTAATAGCACACTTTATTTACACGATTTAGATAAACTAAACGTTAGCCACACTTTAGTTCTTCACACTTTGCGTTTTACTTATAAACTGAACTACTGCGTCACTGAGTACCAGTATTTATATGAGTAATCAGGTATTCTAGTTATTTCCAGTTTATTACGACACTAGAATCTTCCAGCTGTCAAAATTTGTGTAAAGAAATTTCTAGTGATAAATCAAATATTTTAGTGATGCACAACCACTGCCTTTCAAATAGTTCAAAAATTCAGTAATTTTCTGCCATGAGTGAGTCCTCCCAGCCAGTTCTTATTAAATTTGCTGGTAACAATGGAAGGGCCATTAATTTCCGATACGCGGTTTTTGCAGCATCCGATGATTTTATAAAATTTTAGAGCGAATGATTTTCTATGACATTACGTCTTAGAGCTTGGCAATTTCGAAACTTGTTAAGAATTATATTTGGTCAAAATGTATGAAAAAAAGTTTTCGTCTGCGGCGCCAACTTCTACAACTATTAATATACGAAAACCAAAATGAAAATTTTTTAACAAAAATCGCGCGATTTTTGGTAAATAACCCAATCTATCAGAAAGCGTTTCTTGTAACAAAAATTGGGTAAATGAGAGCGTCATGAGAGAGTAATTGTGTTTCTAATTTTACCAGAACTTACCCGTACTTTTTGTTTGGGTAAAATGGTAAAATTGCCAAATCATCAGCTGTTGCTAATAAATTAGCTGTTTTGCATTTTTGAAAAAAAATAAAGTTAAATAAAAACTTTCCAATAAACAACTTTACCTTCTAAATAATGAAAAATACATTTGAAAATGTAAATAGATATTTGGCATTTCAAATATATTTATTACTTTAGCTGTTTTTTAATATGAAAAAATTTTACGTTTATTTTTGGGTATGAAATGTGGTTTTATGCGTTCGCAGTATTTTGGGCATTTTTAAGGTTTTGTGAGAGAATTTTTTGCTTACTCTCATTTTACCAGACTTTACCCGAAATTACCTCGTACAGACCTAATATATTGCACCAATCCGAGTATTTTACGTTTCGTTAAAAGAATTTTGTAGCATAATAGATTTTTATCAAAATGATCAAAAAGCGGAGAGAAGCTTTACAACACAAAAACCATTAAAATGTTCTTAATATTAAACATATACATTAGATCTCTGTCAATGTAATACATAAGTTTTAAATAAAAATTGTATATGAATTTAAAAGCTGTAATTATTTTTTAAATGCTTCAAAAAATTTTGCCAGCTTTTAAAAATAATTTGTAGAAAATATATTCATATATATATATATATATATATATATATGCACAGCACATGTTGCGGGGACGGGTTTTCGTTCCACAAGTTACTATGAAGACATTTTGTTACTTTGGGGACTGTCCTTAAACTTTTCGTTATTATACTGTTTACTCTGAAGACATTTTACTGGACACAGCGCATTTTATAGGGACTTTTTTGGCTGTATATACAGATGTCTTCAAAGTATATATATATATATATATATTCTTGATGTAGGACAAAATTAGTACGTAAAATTGGACAAATATAACACGTGAAACAACAATTTTCTATGTTGATTTTTGTACGAATTTTTTGAAAAAAAATTTTAGAAGGTTCTCGCATGTTTTCCATCATTAATTCTACAATATTTACTAACTTGTTGTCAAACCCAATTTTAAAATTATTCAATGAGCCGAGATTTCGATTTATTCAACATTTTCGAATATTTTTAAATGCGAAAATTTTAAAGAAATCTTTATTGAATACATAATTGTAAAACAAGTTTATAAATAGTTGTTGAAAACTTTTTGAATTTACTTCAATTCAATTTCCACACAAATATTGAATCAAGTTTATAAAAGAAACTTCTAGTTTTTGGTTGTGGTGTAAATTGGTCTTTATAACGAATTTACATTAGCATTTTTTTGATAGATTTCAATTTGTAATCTGTTTCTAAATCTATATCATTTACATTCATTTTTTTTTTTGGATTTTGATTTGAAATTACATAAAACAGCTGATTAAGTCTCCAAAAAATTTTAATATACAAAACAAAAATTATAATTATTATATTATAACTAATTTTGATGAAGATTATGTATAGATTAAGTTTATGTATAATATATAAATGAATGATTTAGTTTGATTTGATATTAGCATACGAGGTTGGGCCAATAAGTCCGTGACTTTTTTAATTTCCCTCCTCTTAACTGAAAGGGCAAAACTGATTCTGTCAACAGGCAGAATCAGTTGGCTCCTGTAAAAATTTGAGCAAGCTGCGTCATTTTGATTGTGTTTGACAGGCATTGATACACTACCGCGTGATTTGTTTTGGGGATTAAGGAGAAAATGGAAAATTTCTGGTCTATCCGCCTATTCTCTGGATTTAGCCCCGAGTGACTATTTATTGTTTTCAAACCTGAAGAAATGGATCGGAGTTGACTCCAACGATAAAATTATCTCACAAAAAAACCTATTTTGATGACCTCGACAAATCTTATTTTTTTTGGAAGGGATAGAAAAATAAGAGAAACTTTATAAAGCTCAAAGGAGAGTATGTTAAAAAATTAAAGGTTTTTTTTATTCAAAAAACTTGTGTTTCATTCAAAAAATCACGCACTTATTGACCCGCCCTTGTATAGTCATATTTTTTCTAAGTTGTTAAAAAAACGTAAAGAAACATAATAAACTTTATTAGTAAATCATAGAGGATAAAATTGAAAAAATCGATAAAGCTGTATGACACTACATTTATTTTGTATTGGATTGGAATTGATTAAAATTTTTGTCAGCAGCAGGACCGAATTTCCTAATAAAATTTATCGCGTTTCTTTATATTTGGAACAGTTCAGAAAGAACATGATCATGTATATGGTCTCAAATCCAATTAAATCCTTGATTTAATATTTTTTTTAAATATAAAATGATTTTATTTGTCTTTAAAAAAACGCAGTTGAAAATTTACAGAGAAAAAGGCGCCATCATCGGTTTAATGTGTTATGCCAAAAACATCATTCCAGACACCTTTGCGCAAAGGGTCCAATGAAAATACTTAGTAAACAGAAAGAAAAAAGAAAGAATAAAGTAACAGTTCGATGTTGAGAGTTTGCAAATTTTTACTGGACAAATATTTGCCAGCAAGAATTTTCAAGTAGAAAAACATATGGTTGAAAAACATCCCAGCAAAAATGAAGCTGTCAAAGAAGCAATAAAAGCATCACTACTATAGCAAAGGCATCACTTCCTTTCTAATGGTTTCATCGATGAATTTAACATAAGCTACTAGTATTACTCATACTTTACTCTAAAGAAGCAATAATAATACAATGATTAGGTATTCTGATGCATGAGTGGAAAATGTTCATATACTTGTAGTATTTAAGCTTTGATGAAAATTTAATTCATAAGAATGCAGAAAAATAAGTTTAAAGAAGCGAAATTTATACATATACAAATACTCTTTATTAAAATAAATAAATAATTCTGCACTAGTAAAAAAGCATTTTTAAAACATTTTTCAAAAATTTTAATGAATTTTTTAACAAATTTTAAAATATTTTTGGATAATTTAAAAACTGGTTGTACAATTTGGAAACATTTTTAGACAATTTTAAAATATTTTTGAACAATTTCAAATAATTTTTGGACAATTTTAAAACATTTTTGGGCACTTTGAAATAATTTTTACTATTTTTTCAATTTGAATAAATGCTTTAGATTCAAAAAATATACGATATACTATAACTTATGCTTTAGAAGTAGTGAAGAGTAATTTTTTAAGATGTGCATCGGGTTTATATCCAGATCACTGCATTTGAAATATGAACACATGAATTCTTTTGGAAGTGCCTTAGAATAACACCAAAAAATCATAAAAGAATGTCAACTAAAGTTTAGGAAGCAATGAAAGAAGTTATAGTCACAGAATGACTACCATTTTTTTTGCTGGGATATGATACATTTTTTTAATACAAATAAAACTGTTTTTCAACTTCGTTGTTTTATGCAAATGCGAAGCAATAAATATTAGGTCTATACGAGGTAATTTTGGGTAAAGTCTGGTAAAATAAGAGTAAGCTAAAAATTCTCTCAAAAAGACATTAAAATACCCAAAATACTGCGAACGCACAAAACCATATCTCATACCCAAAAATAAACGTCATATTCATATTAAAAAGCAGCTTATTAAATATTAATAAATATATTTAAAATCGTAAATAAATATTGGGTACACAACTTAATAATGTAAATTTTTTTTGCTTGAAAAATGAATTTATTATAATTACAAAATGAATTGATACATTATTCAAAGTATTGTCCATCGTTAGCCACTACTTTTTTGAAGGGTGTTCTGCATCGATCGAAACAAATTGTAGTCAGAAGGGGCAAGGTCTGGGCTATAAGGCGGGTGAGCCAAAACTTCCCATCCACTGTTTTCCAAATAGTTTTTGACCGTTCTTGCAACATGTGGCCGAGCGTTGTCATAATGAAAGATTAGACTCGTGTCTGGTCGAATATTCTGATCGTTTTTCGTTGATTTCTCTCTTCAAACGAATCAATTGTGTTCGGTAAAGGTCCCCTGTGATCGTCTGAACCGATTTCAACAGCTCATAGTACAAAACATCCCTCTGATCCCACCAAATACAGAGCATTACCTTGGCGCTATGGATATTCGGCTTCGGCGTTGATTTGGCTGGTTGGCCGGGCTTTACATATGACTTTTTGCGCTTGGGGTTATCGTAATGTATCCATTTTTCATCACCAGTGACAATACGATGCAAAAATTAATTCTTTTTGTAGCGTTCAAGCAGCATTTCCGACATGCAAAATCGCCTTTCAACGCCTCTCGGCTTCAATTCATATGGGACCCAATTTCCTTGCTTTTGAATGAATCCCAATGCTTTTAAACGTAGGAAAATGGCTTGTTGTGTGACCTCCAATGATAATGCAAGTTCTTATTTCGTTTGACAACAATCTTTGTCGAGTAATGCTTCCAATGTCTCATCTTCAAACTTTTTCGGCTGCTGACCAGGCCTCTCCTTGTCTTCTGTGTCGAAATCACCACTTTTGAATCGCGCAAACCATCGTTCACAAGTTTCTTGATTTGGTATGCTTCTACCAATTATCGATAACTTTCAGCAAAACATCTCTTCTAGGCACAAAATTCGACATTTTTGTAGCGATTGAAAAAAATGTGTGTTTACATTTTGGCGTCTATCGAATACTGAATTATAATGACAAATGTTTTTGTTATTATTGACACAAACGGAAAATTAGATGTGAAGTGTTATCCAGGAACATTCCGGACTTCCATCTTAATTCTTCAATCGTAAACAAGCTGATATTTACATATTTATTTTTTAATTTTATAAAAAATACTTAATGTGTTTTTACAAATTCTTTGTTTTTCAAATATATTTCTTTCAAAGAACTGTTTTTTTTCTTACAAATTTTTACTGGCAAAAATTTATCCAGTAAAAAAGTTCTCTTGCATCAGACTGTCACTTTACTCTCTATTTTTGCACTTTCAGTAAAATCTTTTACAAATTTGTACGATTTTGTACAAATTTCTGAGTTCCCAAACACACTTAAAAATTGTTAATTTTCCGTTCGCGTACTTTTTTTTAGAAAATTTTCATTTTAAGAGTAACTGGACTTGACTTCGAAAAGTAAACGAATGGACCTATTTTAGGTTCTACACTTATATTTGTATGGGAATGACAGAAGCCAACGTTGATAGCTTCCCGCATAGACACAGCTAGTATTGATATCTCATAAGTCTCCAAAATTTATTGGATTTCGTTTTGATATCAGCGAATTCTAACTTTAAGTTGGATTTCATTTTGTATGGCAAAATCTGTTTGACGTCCCAAATTTTTATTGGATTTCCGTCGAAATCTATCGAAATCCACTTTAAAGTTTATTTCGAACCTAATTTAAATTCGATATTAGATAGGATAAATAAATTTTTTCATTACAATGACTCACGCTTTTGAAATAATAACGAAATTTATTATAATTAAATTATAATTATTAGTTAATAAATAACGAATTTCGAAAACAAATTTCGTTTTTTTTAGACAGTTTTTCAGAATACAAATGTTTTGTATACATTTTTTAAGGTGTTCCAAAAGAAAAGTTCGAAATGACGTGCTCCACAACTCTACAAATATGCCATTATGAAAAAATATGGTCTGCCAAAGAAATTTAAAAAAAGTTTTATTTATTATTAGATTTTTTTGTAGTATTTTTCTAACTATCTAAAAATGTCAGCGAAAATTCCGACTTGTTGTACTTTTGCAATCCACTTACCAAGGGCTTTCATTATGCAAGCCATAGACGTTACAACCGTTGATACAACTTGATGAGCTTTTCTACGCGATTGCAACGTTTGTGGGCCTATTGCATGAGGTTGTGCTTTGGTTGTACGAAAATCAAAAAGTTTTGATTTTTTGTAAGGTTGTTCAACTCCTCGCAACGTGTATGGGCATAAATATAAGTGTAGAACCTAAAATAGATCCATTCGTTTACTTTTCGAAGTCAAGTCCAGTTACTCTTAAAATGAAAATTTTCTAAAAAAAAGTACGCGAACGGAAAATTAACAATTATTAAGTGTGTTTGGGAACTCAGAAATTTGTACAAAATCGTACAAATTTGTAAAAGATTTTACTGAAAGTGCAAAAATAGAGAGTAAAGTGACAGTCTGATGCAAGAGAACTTTTTTACTGGATAAATTTTTGCCAGTAAAAATTTGTAAGAAAAAAAAAACAGTTCTTTGAAAGAAATATATTTGAAAAACAAAGAATTTGTAAAAACACATTAAATATTTTTTTATAAAATTAAAAAATAAATATGTAAATATCAGCTTGTTTACGATTGAAGAATTAAGATGGAAGTCCGGAATGTTCCTGGATAACACCACATCTAATTTTCCGTTTGTGTCAATAATAACAAAAACATTTGTCATTATAATTCAGTATTTGATAGACGCCAAAATGTAAACACACATTTTTTTCAATCGCTATAAAAATGTCAAATTTTGTGCCTAGAAGAGATGTTTTTCTGAAAGTTATCGATTATTGGTAATAGCATACCAAATCAAGAAACTTGTGAACGATGGTTTGCGCGATTCAAAAGTGGTGATTTCGACACAGAAGACAAGGAGAGGCCTGGTCAGCAGCCGAAAAAGTTTGAAGATGAGACATTGGAAGCATTACTCGACAAAGATTGTTGTCAAACGAAATAAGAACTTGCATTATCATTGGAGGTCACACAACAAGCCATTTTCCTACGTTTAAAAGCATTGGGATTCATTCAAAAGCAAGGAAATTGGGTCCCATATGAATTGAAGCCGAGAGGCGTTGAAAGGCGATTTTGCATGTCGGAAATGCTGCTTGAACGCTACAAAAAGAATTAATTTTTGCATCGTATTGTCACTGGTGATGAAAAATGAATACATTACGATAACCCCAAGCGCAAAAAGTCATATGTAAAGCCCGGCCAACCAGCCAAATCAACGCCGAAGCCGAATATCCATAGCGCCAAGGTAATGCTCTGTATTTGGTGGGATCAGAAGGATGTTTTGTACTATGAGCTGTTGAAATCGGTTCAGACGGTCACAGGGGACCTTTACCGAACACAATTGATTCGCTTGAAGAGAGAAATCAACGAAAAACGACCAGAATATTCGACCAGACACGAGTCTAATCTTTCATTATGACAACGCTCGGCCACATGTTGCAAGAACGGTCAAAAACTATTTGGAAAACAGTGGATGGGAAGTTTTGGCTCACCCGCCTTATAGCCCAGACCTTGCTCCTTCTGACTACAATTTGTTTCGATCGATGCAGAACACCCTTCAAAAAAGTAGTGGCTAACGATGGACAATACTTTGAATAATGTATCAATTCATTTTGTAATTATAATAAATTCATTTTTCAAGCAAAAAAAATTTACATTATTAAGTTGTGTACCCAATATTTATTTACGATTTTAAATATATTTATTTATATTTAATAAGCTGCTTTTTAATATGAATATGACGTTTATTTTTGGGTATGAGATATGGTTTTGTGCGTTCGCAGTATTTTGGATATTTTAATGTCTTTTTGAGAGAATTTTTAGCTTACTCTTATTTTACCAGACTTTACCCAAAATTACCTCGTATAGACCTAATATTTATTGCTTCGCATTTGCATAAAACAACGAAGTTGAAAAACAGTTTTATTTGTATTAAAAAAATGTATCATATCCCAGCAAAAAAATGGTAGTCATTCTGTGACTATAACTTCTTTCAGTGCTTCCTAAACTTTAGTTGACATTCTTTTATGATTTTTTGGTGTTATTCTAAGGCACTTCCAAAAGAATTCATGTGTTCATATTTCAAATGCAGTGATTTGGATATAAACCCGATGCACATCTTAAAAAATTACTCTTCACTACTTCTAAAGCATAAGTTATAGTATATCGTATATCGTATATTTTTTGAATCTAAAGCATTTATTCAAATTGAAAAAATAGTCAAAATTATTTCAAAGTGCCCAAAAATGTTTTAAAATTGTGCAAAAATTATTTGAAATTGTTCAAAAATATTTTAAAATTGTCTAAAAATGTTTCCAAATTGTACAACCAGTTTTTAAATTATCCAAAAATATTTTAAAATTTGTTAAAAAATTCATTAAAATTTTTGAAAAATGTTTTAAAAATGCTTTTTTACTAGTGCAGAATTATTTATTTATTTTAATAAAGAGTATTTGTATATCAATGTATAAATTTCGCTTCTTTAAACTTATTTTTCTGCGTTCTTATGAATTAAATTTTCATCAAAGCTTAAATACTACAAGTATATGAACATTTTCCACTAATCATTGTATTTGTATATTCTCCACTTGTTGTCCCTTTAGGGTGTCTCTCTAAATAAGTGGACGGTCAGCTTTTATATTTAATTTTTCTCGTGTAAGGAGAAAAATTATAAATGTAACACAAGGCAGCCGAAAAGAAATAAGTAAAACCAAATGGTAGTTAGTTCAATTTACAGAGTTTATTTCAGTTATGTGGTGCTCACCGTTTGAGAGATAAAAATGCAAGAAGGTTTGGTTTTTAAATGTAGTAGCCTCGAAGGCTTTAACCTTTACGTTACGTTAGCTTATTATCTAAGTATTATACATTTTCATCCAATTGATTTCAAACTTTAACTACGTAAATGTGTATTTACTTACGTTAAACAATTATAAAATATAAAGACTTAAAGAACAATTTATCTTTATGCTAATTTATACATGCCGCCTCTCCTTGCACTGGTGCAACTTATGCGTTAGATGGAGCCGAACAAAGTACTAGGGCCAGCGATCGAATTGCTTCCGATAATATTTGTTGATTAGTTAAATGGGTAATTTGTTTAGCTTCCTTAGGTGCCGGTTTTTTGGCTTGGTTTTGCTTCCTTTTACGGTTGCCGTTATTGTTGCGACGTGGTTTGCGTCTACGTTCCCCAATTCGATCTCTAATTGTATGACTAGCTACGTTTACACGTCCACGATGTAGTAAGGTATGATGTAGAGCCCCACATTTCAAACAGCGATCTGGACTATTACAATTCCGAACGCAGTGAGTACGAGCTAAACAGTTTAAACAATAATTGTGTTGGCGAGCAATTTGATTACGTTCACCTGCATTCATTTCAAGAAAACGCTTGCAAAACCGAAGAGAGTGATAACGCCGACAAATCTGGCACTGATGTATAGCAGGATCACGGGGTGCTTGTCTGCGGGAGCTGGAAAGAAATTTTGGAATTAAATTTAGAGGGGGTCCCTTAGGTCCCAGAGGTATAGGCTAATAATGATGAAGATAGTTGAGAAAAGTGTATAGAAAAGATCTAAAAAAATTGCAAAATAGAGTAGCTATTCGGAAGAAGTGGAATTTTGGGACTTATCGAAGGGCAAAAAGCACAATTTAACAATGGGTCGAGTGATAATACCATTGGCAGTGCGAATATCTACAACCCTCACTTTATTGTCAGGTCCCGAGTGAACGTTTTCAACTCTGCCTAAACTCCATTCACTTGGTGGGAGAACGTCGTCAATTACAACCACAAGATCCCCATTTTGCAAATTGGCGGTTGTGAATTTCCACTTATATCGTTTATGAAGAGACTTTAGGTATTCCTCCTTCCATTGAATCGCAAATTGATGGTGCATCGCTTTAAGCTTTTCCCACCGATTAATCAAAGGCAAGTTTTGAGAACTAGGCTCAGGAAGAGCCATTATTGGAGCACCCCGGAGAAAGTGTCCAGGAGTTAAGGCGGTTAAATCCGTGGGATTTTCAGTCATAGCAGATATCGGCCTGGAATTTAAAACTCCCTCGATACGGGCCAGGACGGTAGCAAATTCCTCAAAAGAAAAGCGATATGAGCCAGCAACTCGTTTCAAATGGAATTTAAAACTTTTAACCGCCGCCTCCCACAATCCCCCCATATGCGGGGCGTGTGGAGGAATAAAAGACCATTCAAACCCGTGTGTGACATACTTGTGGGCAATATCCGTGGAAACGGATTTGAGAAAGCTGTTGAATTCTCTGCGAATGGCTCTACTTGCTCCTACAAAGTTCCGACCGTTGTCCGAAACGATTTTGTGCGGGAGTCCTCGTCTTCCCACAAATCTGGAAAAGGTTGCGCGGAAAACAGCTGTGGAAAGGTCGGAGCAAGGCTCTAAGTGCACTGCTTTTGTAGAGAAACATACAAAGACGCATGCGTAACCCTTTAAAAGTGGTGCGTTTCTTAGAGTCGAACTTTTGAGTTCAAAAGGTCCCGCAAAATCAATTCCAGTAATATGGAAAGGCAAAGAGTAGGTGCACCGTTCGGAAGGCAGAGGTGCCATGATCTGGGAACATGACCTTTTCTTGTTTATTATACATATTTTGCAGTACCGTATGACCTTTCGTACACGAAGCTTAAGACGAATTATGTAGAATTCGGTTCGTATCATGCGACACATGAGATTACACTCTGCATGAAATAGAAATTCGTGTAAATATGTCAAATATATCTCGCAAAAGTGTGAGTTCCACGGCAAAATGATTGGAAATTTTTCACTATAAGGTAGAGCTGAGTTGGCCAATCTGCCGTTAACTCTTAAAACTCCATTTGAATCCAGAAAAGGATTGAGAGTGTATAAGGAACTTTCCTTGGGAATTGGTTCAGCTTGAGCTAATGCATAGCATTCTTTCTCGTAGGATTGTCGCTGAGCGAGAACTATAAGTCTTGTGCTTACGGAAATGATTTCTTCTTGACGAAGCTGAATGCTGTCATAGCGTAACGGAAAGGTAGGGTTTGCGAATGAACGATCAAAATATCGAAGAAAACGAAAGACATACGAAAAAATTTTCAAGGCTCGAGTATACGAGGAAAATTTCTCCAAGAGATTCATTGAGGTGACGGTTGACTGAAGGCTGTGAGTTATATCGGTTTCTGGTGAAACTATAGAGCTTTTGTTTGGTAATTCGGAACAAAGTTCGGGGTCTTGCTCTAGTTGTAGTGGAAAGAGGAGATTATGTTTGGGCCATTCGGAAGCAGGGTTAAGGAGCCAGGGCGGCCCTTGCCACCAGAGGCAAGGATCCCTGGATCCTATGTCTGCCGGATTGTCATGGGTAGGCACGTGACGCCATAAGGCGTTTGGAACTAATTTATGAATCTGAGCAGTTCGATTGGCGATATAAATTTCTTTCCACGTCGTTGGGGGTTTAGCCAACCAACCTAAAACGATCGAGGAATCGCACCAAAGAGTGACTGGGTAGTTGTTTAACTCTAGGGATGTCACGGTATGGTTTACCAACTTAGCCAACATTACGGCCCCAGAGAGTTCTAGACGAGGTAAAGTTATGACCGCTAAAGGAGCTACCTTACTTTTGGATACAAGCAAATTTGAAAATACTGCAGATGAAGGGGTTTGCACTCGTATATACACCGCAGCACAATATGCCCTCTTTGACGCATCGCAAAACCCATGAATTTGAATATTATCCGAGGGAATAAAGTTAATCCAACGAGGTATTCGTATTTGTTCAACATTCGGTAGATCGTTGATAATCTCATCCCAAGTCCTAAGAGTCTCTCCGCTCACTGGTTCATCCCAGTCAATGCGTTCTAACCAAAGTTGTTGAATGAGAATTTTTCCTTTAATCACCACGGGGGATATCCATCCCGCTGGATCGAACAATTTTGCAATGGAAGATAATACCTGTCGTTTGGTGATTTTTAAGGCACTGGGAATTGGCTCAAAGCTGTAGGTGAACGAATCTGTAATGGCATTCCAGCGAATGCCAAGTGTTTTAGTACAGCTAGAGTCCTGAAATCGAAGAAAATTCGAGTCATATAAATCTTCTTTTGGAAAGGTTTTCAACAAACGAGAGTCATTGGATGTTATTTTTTTTAATAGAAAACCTGCTGACTCCAGAGATTTCCTAAACTCCTCTTGGGCCTCAGCTGCACCTTCAATAGAATGACTCCCAGAGAGAATATCGTCAACGTAGGTTTCCCTACGCAAAATAAAAGCCGCTTTTGGAAACTGCTTCTCCGAATCAGATGCCAATTGTAAAAGTGTTCGCAGGGCGAGAAAGGGAGCGCAATTAACCCCAAAGGTAACTGTCTTTAGTTGGTAATCTTTGACAGCCTCCCGGGGGGAGGCCTATCAATAGGATCTATCCAAATCTGGCGGTACATTTTCTCTATGTCACCGCTAAACACAAACTGGTAAAATCGCCAGTTAAGAATGACCGTCATTAAATCTGCCTGAAGGGTAGGGCCAGAATATAAAACGTCATTGAGCGAACATCCCGATTTTGTTTTCCTGGAAGCGTTGAAAACAACCCGGACTTTAGTAGATTTGCTCTCAGGACGCAAAATGGCGTGATGCGGAAGATAATAGGAGGAACATTTGTTTTCGGCAAAATATTCCTTAGAGGTTGTTTCCTCCATGTGGTCTAAAGTGATATACTCATTCAGAACCTCATTGTATTGGATATGTAATGAGCGGTCCTTTGACAGAGTCTGCTCCATACGAACATATTGTCTGAGAGCTACAAACCTCGAAGGACCTAGACATACAGATTCCGGAAAATCTTTCTTAAATGGTAACCTTACCATGTACCGACCATCTGGCTTGCGTTTAGTCGTTTGTGAATAAAATTGCTCACAATATTCATCTTCGGCTGAAATAGGACGCACTGAGGGAACTTCTTCCTGTTCCCAGAACTCACGGACCAATTGATCCAAATTTTGTGACGGTGAGGTGAAAGAAGTGGAAAAGGAGCATATTGGTTTGGTCTTTATAGGCCCACTGAGAACCCAGCCGAAAATAGTGTTATAAGCGGAAGCCGAGCCACAAATGTCCCTTTTGATGCCATCGAGATTTATGTATCGTTCGCTGTCATTACCTATAACCAGATCAATTTGAGCCGATACGTTAAAGTTCGGATCCGCCAAATCTAGATCTGATAAATCCGCCGGATTAAATATCTCAAACGATGCTGAAGGAATCTCATTTGTGATCTTAGTTAAAACAATTGCCGTGATTTGTATTCTATAATCGAATTTTTTAGAAAACAAAACTAAATCACATTCCTTTTCCGACGTTTTAGCCTGACAACCAATACCTACAATTTCATAAAAGCATTTTCTCGTTGGAATGTGAAGCCTGTTTCTAATCCTTTCCGAAAGAAAAGTTCTCTCAGAGCCAGGGTCGATTAGTGCTCGTATCGTAAAAAGTTCACCTTTGTATTCAATCTGCACTAGTGCCGTCCGTAGGAGAATATTAGTACCAGTAGTGGCATAATTTGAAATTATCTGCGGAACTTTCTGTGTATTCGATTGTTTTCCAGTCAACCTTATTTCAGAAACAGAAGGATTGGTAGTCTTAATATTTGGGGATTCTTGAGCAGATTTTTTTCCCATGATTGATTCATGCTTTATGTTACTGATCGCTTGAACCGATCCATTTTGAGAGCTTATTTTTGGTCGCATGTGAAGCAGAGTATGATGTTTTTTGTTGCAGTTAGCACACAAGTGTTTGCTATTACAATTTTTCTTTATATGTCCCTGTGAAAGGCAATTATTGCAGAATTGATTTTTGAATACAAAATCAACCCGTTCCTGAATAGAAAGTTTTCGGAATTCAGGACAAATTCTCAAATTGTGATTTTCTCCACAAAGTTTGCAAAAGTAACTCAGTTTCTCTTGAGAAGTATATGTATGAATTTGGGACTGAGTCTCCTCCCGAAATGGGTATGACGATTTCATAACCTTTATTGTTGAAAGTCTTTCTACTATCTCACATCTCTTCAAAAGAAAATTGTTCATTTGGATCCATCGCGGTACTTCTCTACTGGCATTTAAAGAGAGTTCCCACTGAGATAGGGTTTCATCTGGTAGTTTCGTTGAAACTAAGTGAATAAGTAAAGGGTCCCATCCTTCCACTGACACGTGTAATGTCTGCAACATTGACAGGCAGTCAGTGACAGAATTATGAACTCTTCGAAGGGACTCATTGTCCTCACAAGTTGCCGGAGGGATGTTAAAGAGAATCCTAACCTGATTGCCTACTAGTGCCCGATTATTCTCGAATCGTGATTTTAAAGCTTCCCATGCGAGATTGAAATTCTCATCTGTTAAAGGAAATCTTTTTACTATTGCACCTGCATATCCAGTAGTTTTATTTCTCAAATGATAAAGTTTCTGAGCAGGTGACAGCTTAGGATGATTGCTGTAAACGGCCGTGAACATGTCACGGAAGGACGGCCAGTCTTCGTAATAGCCTCCAAAAATTTCTGTGTCGCAGGGAGGAAGTTTTATGTTCGTGTTCGACGATTCAGCAGACACAATTTGGGGAGCCGTATTAATACTAAAACGAGCCTCAACGCTTTCCCTTAAAGTTTTTATCATATCGAGACCTTTGGATATTGTCAAGTTGTATATTTCAACACATGCATCATACTGTTCCTGAGCCGTATTCTTAATCTCCTCCCCTTGATCTGATAACATTAGTTGTTCATACGATTTTTCTACTTTATTCCAACGAGAGTCTATATCTCTAATTTTAATATCTAATAGGGTATCAGACTGTCCAGTAGAGTCCTGTGCCTCCAATTTCTTGCAAAACGAAATGAGATGCCTGGCATCGAATGCAAATTGATCGTTTACAGATGGCATTATAAAATATATATAGAATATGGAAATTTTACAAAAAAAAAAAACGATATTTTCTGTAGCCTTTTAACGAAAGATGATTCAAGACTTTTACAACTAAAAGTCCCCAAAAATGTGTTAAGCCTGTATTGTAAATGAATTTAGGATTACAGAGGCTTTTTTTTTTCAGAAACAAAAACAGAAGCTAATTCTTTGTAATTTGAAATTAAAATGCTTCGTAATTTGTTATCCGAGAGTAAGTGGTGAACACAATAACTGAAAATCGATGATAATTTTAATATGAACAAATAATAATCTGTGGCACAGTTAATTTTTAAATTCACGTACTATCGATATAGTTTATAACAAAATCGAATACCAAAGCAGGTTTATTACGCTACAAGCAATATCCCATCAGTTTTTTTTTTATTATTTTTCCAATTGAAAAACTATGTAAAAATTAAAATATTTGAGAAATGTGGAACCCAAATTAATTTAGATATTTACAGAAACAAAATACTCTTCCTTTTTCCCCCTTTGAATAAACTTCCCAATTAACATAGAAAAGTTAAAAATTCAAGTGTTTTAAATATTGCTTGTATTGTGCTTTATTTTAAGTGATTTCTTACAGTCAAATCAAGTTCATACAAAATAAAAAAAAACATTGTTTTATGCCTTTCGTTTATGGTAAATATTTTAAAATAATATTAAAATATTTGCTCAAATTTACAATTTTTATGTATAGATTTTTATAAAATCTAAATTTCTTCAATACTTTATATACTTTAACTCGGTCATGAGTATTTTAAATTTTAGTGTGTGTAATTTTCCATTCGCACCACTGTTTCGCCGCACTTTTCAATTAATTGAAATGTTTATGTATAATTTCAATTAGAAACCTTTCATTTTTTGAAAAATGTTACATTTGCAGTAAAGAAAACGTGTAGAAAAAAAATCTAAAACCACTGTTCTATTCTTATAATTTGATCATAAGATAAAACTAAAGAGTAAATTTGTGTTAATTGACTTTTCCCTTTCGTGTAAAGAAGAGAATATTTGAGTGGATTTCTATGATCAGAAGATATTTAAGATAATTTATAATAGACTATGTCTCATACACGACGACTCTTAATTTCTCTCACTTCCAACACAACACAATGGTTAGATGAAATTTGGTACTCTTTTGTTCTTAGTATTTGCATTTGTTAGGCCCGTTTGATGCCTTCGAACACGTATGATGTCTGACGTTCGAAATTTTATAATGTAGAAATTACCATATGCCAATGCTATGTGATATGTTCTAAGTATAAAGACAATTTGTATTTTTGTAGTAACTTACTTTTTCCCTTCAAATGTACGAGGGGAACAAATTTGCAAACAACCCAGAAACAAAAACTAACGGGATCTATGTTGAAATTTAGAATTCTTTACCGTTTTGCAATGTTGGGACTTTAAGCACATTTGTCTTCTACTTTTGTAGTATATACTTTTTTGCACTGTACTTTTACGCACTTTGTACCACTTGACACTACTTTTCACAATTTATTACAATCTTTTCTATACTCACAGTTCTTTGATTTTGTTGAAAATTTCTGTCCAAGAAAGAAAATTCTCCAGCATCGGAAGTAATCTAAAGTTGCTCCAAAACAAGTTACACAAACAATTTGTGTTTTTTATTTTTTTTCTTGGTAGACTTATTTTTTTCTTTGTTAATTTGCCGACAATGACTATGCGTGAAAGATATTTTCTCAACAATAACTTACAGCCTTTGTGTCATAAGCTCACCGCATATTTTTATGATTAAACAGAAGAGTATTCCTAGGTGACCAGTTCAAGTTTAGACGAAGGACCATGTATATTCTCCACTTGTTGTCCCTTTAGGGTGTCTCTCTAAATAAGTGGACGGTCAGCTTTTATATTTAATTTTTCTCGTGTAAGGAGAAAAATTATAAATGTAACACAAGGCAGCCGAAAAGAAATAAGTAAAACCAAATGGTAGTTAGTTCAATTTACAGAGTTTATTTCAGTTATGTGGTGCTCACCGTTTGAGAGATAAAAATGCAAGAAGGTTTGGTTTTTAAATGTAGTAGCCTCGAAGGCTCGGTTATTAACAAAAGTAGGTATAACCTTTACGTTACGTTAGCTTATTATCTAAGTATTATACATTTTCATCCAATTGATTTCAAACTTTAACTACGTAAATGTGTATTTACTTACGTTAAACAATTATAAAATATAAAGACTTAAAGAACAATTTATCTTTATGCTAATTTATACAGTATTATTATTGCTTCTTTAGAGTAAAGTATGAGTAATACTAGTAGCTTATGTTAAATTCATCGATGAAACCATTAGAAATGAAGTGATGCCTTTGCTATAGTAGTGATGCTTTTATTGCTTCTTTGACAGCTTCATTTTTGCTGGGATGTTTTTCAACCATATGTTTTTCTACTTGAAAATTCTTGCTGGCAAATATTTGTCCAGTAAAAATTTGCAAACTCTCAACATCGAACTGTTACTTTATTCTTTCTTTTTTCTTTCTGTTTACTAAGTATTTTCATTGGACCCTTTGCGCAAAGGTGTCTGGAATTAAACCGATGCTGGCGCCTTTTTCTCTGTAAATTTTCAACTGCGTTTTTTTAAAGACAAATAAAATCATTTTATATTTAAAAAAAATATTAAATGAAGGATTTAATTGGATTTGAGACCATATACATGATCATGTTCTTTCTGAACTGTTACAAATATAAAGAAACGCGATAAATTTTATTAGGAAATTCGGTCCTGCTGCTGACAAAAATTTTAATCAATTCCAATCCAATACAAAATAAATGTAGTGTCATACAGCTTTATCGATTTTTTCAATTTTATCCTCTATGATTTACTAATAAAGTTTATCATGTTTCTTTACGTTTTTTTAACAACTTAGAAAAAATATGACTAAACAAGGGCGGGTCAATAAGTGCGTGATTTTTTGAATGAAACACAAGTTTTTTGAATAAAAAAAACCTTTAATTTTTTAACATACTCTCCTTTGAGCTTTATAAAGTTTCTCTAATTTTTCTATCCCTTCTAAAAAAATAAGATTTGTCGAGGTCATCAAAACAGGTTTTTTTTGTGAGATAATTTCATCGTTGGAGTCAAATCCGATCCATTTCTTCAGGTTTGGAAACAATAAATAGTCACTCGGGGCTAAATCCAGAGAATAGGCGGATAGACCAGAAATTTTCCATTTTCTCCTTAATCCCCAAAACAAATCACGCGGTAGTGTATCAATGCCTGTCAAACACAATCAAAATGACGCAGCTTGCTCAAATTTTTACAGGAGCCAACTGGCATATGCCTGTTGGCAGAATCAGTTTTGCCCTTTCAGTTAAGAGGAGGGAAATTAAAAAAGTCACGGACTTATTGGCCCAGCCTCATATGCTAATGTCAAATCAAACTAAATCATTCATTTATATATTATACATAAACTTAATCTATACATAATCTTCATCAAAATTAGTTATAATATAATAATTATAATTTTTGTTTTGTTTTGTATATTAAAATTTTTTGGAGACTTAATCAGCTGTTTTATGTAATTTCAAATCGAAATCCAAAAAAAAAAAATGAATGTAAATGATATAGATTTCGAAACAGATTACAAATTGAAATCTATCAAAAAAATGCTAATGTAAATTCGTTATAAAGGCCAATTTACACCACAACCAAAAACTAGAAGTTTCTTTTATAAACTTGATTCAAAATTTGTGTGAAAATTGAATTGAAAAAAATTCAAAAAGTTTTCAACAACTATTTATAAACTTGTTTTACAATTATGTATTCAATAAAGATTTCTTTAAAATTTTCACATTTAAAAATATTCGAAAATGTTGAATAAATCGAAATCCCGGCTCATTGAATAATTTTAAAATTGGGTTTGACAACAAGTTAGTAAATATTGTAGAATTAATGATGGAAAACATGCGAGAACCTTCTAAAATTTTTTTTCAAAAAATTCGTACAAAAATCAACAGAAAATTGTTGTTTCACGTGTTATATTTGTCCAATTTTACGTACTAATTTTGTCGTACATCAAGAATATATATATATATATATAAATATATTTTCTACAAATTATTTTTAAAAGCTGGCAATTTTTAAACTTCAAAATTTTTTGAAGCATTTAAAAAAAAATTACAGCTTTTAAATTCATATACAATTTTTATTTAAAACTTATGTATTACATTGACTGAGATCTAATGTATATGTTTAATATTAAGAACATTTTAATGGTTTTTGTGTTGTAAAGCTTCTCTCCGCTTTTTGATCATTTTGATAAAAATCTATTATGCTACAAAATTCTTTTAACGAAACGTCAAATACTCGGATTGGTGCAATATATTAGGTCTGTACGAGGTAATTTCGGGTAAAGTCTGGTAAAATGAGAGTAAGCAAAAAATTCTCTCACAAAACCATAAAAATGCCCAAAATACTGCGAACGCATAAAACCACATTTCATACCCAAAAATAAACGTAAAATTTTTTCATATTAAAAAACAGCTAAAATAATAAATATATTTGAAATGCCAAATATCTATTTACATTTTCAAATGTATTTTTCATTATTTAGAAGGTAAAGTTGTTTATTGGAAAGTTTTTATTTAACTTTATTTTTTTTTTCAAAAATGCAAAACAGCTAATTTATTAGCAACAGCTGATGATTTGACAATTTTACCATTTTACCCAAACAAAAAGTACGGGTAAGTTCTGGTAAAATTAGAAACACAATTACTCTCTCATGACGCTCTCATTTACCCAATTTTTGTTACAAGAAACGCTTTCTGATAGATTGGGTTATTTACCAAAAATCGTGCGATTTTTGTTAAAAAATTTTCATTTTGGTTTTCGTATATTTATAGTTGTAGAAGTTGGCGCCGCAGACGAAAACTTTTTTTCATACATTTTGACTAAATATAATTCTTAACAAGTTTTGAAATTGCCAAGCTCTAAGACGTAATGTCATAGAAAATCATTCGCTCTAAAATTTTATAAAACCATCGGATGCTGCAAAAACCGCGTATCGGAAATTGATGGCCCTTCCATTGTTACCAGCAAATTTAATAAGAACTGGCTGAATTTTTGAACTATTTGAAAGGCAGTGGTTGTGCATCACTAAAATATTTGATTTATATAAAATGATTTTTATTCTTAAATATATTTAAATTTTGGTTGACCCGAGTGGCGTAAGTTCATGGTCGCTGGTTGGTGCACTGCACAAGGGTGCCCATGGCTGACAGGGGCCCTTTGTTGAAAGTAGTAAATATTTTTTTGTTTTATGTTTTTATTTGTGTATTTTTAAAATGTATAAAATATTTTACGTTAAAGTAAAAAAATTATTTGCATAAATTTGTTTAAGGATTTCAAATATTATGTCAAAGGGGCCTTAGGCGATCAATCATGCTATACAACATGTCCAAAAAATACACGGTGTAATTAAGCCATGCTGTAGTCTATTGGCCGCTTTATATCACAGCACTGTCATGTATAGAAAATGAAAAAAAAAAAATGGCGCTGCGGGTTCAGTAAATAATCAAGAAGAATTTACAGATTCTACTGATAATACGAATTAGAATTCTATCTGTAAAGCAGATGAAGAGCTAGATGCGGATTATAGTGCTCCAAGAACAGAGTACATGTTAACAGAAAAGTCTTTTCCAACAGAAAATACAACAGCGAAAGAATTACCCATCGTATCAGCATATTACAAGTTTTAGTGAAAAAAGAATTGAGCAGTTGTTGTTGATATGGGTCCAGTTCAGTCTTCAGGACCTTTTCCAAGAGATCCTCTTCAAGACAACAGATGTTTTTCGGAAGTGCATCGCTTTTGGCAAGATCTGTCAGGAAAATAATCATGGAAATTTTCTATCAATCGTCAAGCTCGTTGCGAGATATGACCATGTTCTTCGTCAAATGATTGAAGTGCCTAAAGGTATTTGCAGTTAATTTAATTTTTTTTTACTTGTACTTATGAAATTAATATTCTAGGGTCAACAAAATACTTAAGTACAACAATTCAAAATGAGATAGTCGAATGCATTGCCACCGAAATGGAACATAATTTACTAAAGCAAATACAATCGTCGCCGTTTTTTTTTTCCTTGATTTTGGACACAACCCTATATATCAAAGGTAGATCAATTAAGCGTATCTGATATACGCAACGATAGCTCGATCCGAAAATGGAAGACCAATCGATTTCGATGTAAATGAAATGATTGTAGACTTTTATGAACATTCTGCAGAAGATTTAGTTAACCAAGTCACGAAGCTTTTTCCAAAAAAACATCTTGGTCACGGAAAATAATTTAAAAACCACAAATTTGTTTTTAATTTTGATTGTATATTCGTAATTGTCATAAAAATAAAGGACGTATTTGAGAAATTTTTTCATATGTTATAAGGCGTTAGCAAGTTTATTATACCCTTCACCACAGCTGGTGAAAAAGGGTATATATAAGTTTGTCATTCCGTTTATAATTTCTACAATATTATAAAGTATATATATTCTGGGTCCTTATGAAGAACGAAGTTGATTTAACGATATCCATCTGTCCGTCTGTGTGTTGAAATGGGGTTTCTGAAGACCCCAGACATGATGAGGACTTGCTTGTTATATATAGGGTGTCCCGAGAAGAACGCAATTTTTAAATTTTAAATAAAACACAGATATTTAAAAAAAAATCGTGAAACTTAAAAATTAAAAAAAAAAAAAATTAAAAATATATTATATATTTCTGTCACATGTGATCCATTTCTGTTTGCTATTGATATTCAGCCAGATCGGTTCATAAATGGTTGAGATATGAGCAAAAAACCACGACTTCTTCTAATTTTTTCCGTAAAATCCCTTTATTTAATTTGTATGTTGAAGTTTACGCATAATAAACACATCCACATGCAATCAATCACATGATTTGCCGCTATTAGCCAACAAATAGACTCAATATATTTTAGTTAAATGCATTGTAAGTAATATGTAGCGTTCATGGCTCAGCTGTCTAAGACACAGCAAGTGCCGGTTCAGATCACAGTTACGTTTTCAAAATAAAAAATGTTTTTTTTGAATGTTGTTAAAATTACTTAGCAGTTTTTATTACATTGAAGTGTTGTAAATATGTAATTGCAAAAGTTTCTTATGTATGAAAAAAAACTTTTTCACTTATCAATTGAAGAGCAGTAAAGGTCTGCAAATAGTGATTAAAGGTATTGACTCTAGTGTTGACCCATCAGAGATAAAAGAGGCTCTGGAAAATGACGGCTTTAAAATAAAGTCTGTTGTAAATATAAAAAATAGAGAAAAAATACCCCAGCCTTTATTTCGTATTGAACTAGAGAAAAGGCCAGAGTCACCCAATATATACAATCGGGTACCTTCGGTATAGAAGAGTTTCTATTGAAGAACCCCACAAGCGTTCAGGCCCCGTTGAATGACATAACTGCCAAGAATTTGGTCATACTAGGGCATATTGTAAGCTTCCATCGGTATGCGTGGCTTGCGGCGGTGGTATGCGTGGTTTGCATTGCACTAGTGATTGCAAAAAGCCTAGATCCGCTACGACCGCAATTGTGGCGGAGGCCACACAGCTAATTTTAGAGGCTGTCCTGTATACTCCTCGGAGAGACAGGTTTTCGTTAATAGAAGAGAAGTTGCACAAATGCAGACGCGGACTTTACCTACGCCTTTCATACAGTCTAATGCCGGGGCAGTATCATTCGCAGACGTTCTACGACCCCGTCAACAACTCTTTATTCAATCCACCCAGCAAAACTCAAACCCTGTTAAAGTTTATCAGTCTTACGCAAGTGTCGTGAACCCTAAAGCACTACCACAAGCTGAAAATGTTAATTTTAGTAGACTCGAAGCTACTATTCTCTTGTGCAAACTATAAACAACTTTACGAACTCTATGAACAACATGATGCAGGAGATGATACGAATGCAGTCTACTTTATTGCAGGCTGTGTTAGGCAAACCATGAACTGTCTAAAAATATGTTATTGGAACGCGAACGGCATTCGCCAGCATAAGAACGAACTCGATTATTTTCTCAGAAACAAGCAAATAGATATAATGCTTGTTTCTGAAACTCATTTAACCCCTCGTAGCTCTTTCTCAATCCGAGGATACACGTTGTATGATACAAAAGATCCCAGAAGCAGAGCATATGGTGGCTCAGGCATATTAATCAAAACTCGATTAGAGCATTAGCTTATGTGTGATTTTTGCGAAGATTATCTTCAAGCTACTACAATACGTGTAGAGGAGTTTGATATAAGCCTAGTTATCTCATCAGTTTATGCTCCCCCGAAATCTGAAAATCACTTTACACCTTTTTTTAACTCATTAGGTTCACGCTTTCTGCCAGCTGGCGATTATAATGCTAAGCACACATACTGGGGTTCGCGCCTCATTAACCCGAGGGGCCGTGTTTTGGTTGATACAATTTCTAAAATGGGTATGGATGTGATTTCAAGTGGAAAACCGACATACTGGCCATCAGATCGTAATAAAATACGTAATAAAATAATATTGCAAGGAACTTAGTTTGTGTAAAATCATCCCTGGAACTCTCCTCCGATCACACACCCACTAGTGTTACTGTTTTTAATATCCGTGAAATGGTATCCCCATCTGGTGACTTACAGCTAACAGGTAAAGGAAAAAATTGGCTCAAATTTAAAAAATTTATCAGTACTCATTACTCGGAAAACATATCCCGAAGAACACCAGATGAAATCGACCTTTCGCTTAAGAATTTCAAATCTAATCTTAAACTATCTGCTCGACTTGCTACTAATTTAGACAAGAACCAGTTCTTTCTGTTGATGTCGAACGACTCTTGAACGAAAAAAGAAGAGCTCGTAGATAGTGGAAACTGCACAGATCTCCACAACTCAAAGCTCGATTGAATGAAAGCACAAGACATTTACGTAATTTACTTGAATCACGGTGAGTTTGTTCTCACTAAATAGATTCTTAGAAAATCTCGATCCTACAGCCAAATCAGACTACTCGTTATGGCGTGCACCTAAGGATTTAAGAAGGCCTGTCTTATGTAAGCCTCCTTTGCGAAAACCAAACGGAGGTTGGGCTTGAAATGATACTGAAAAGGGAGATTTGTTTGTTAAACACTTAAGAAATGTATTCACGCCAAATGATTCAAGTGTTATAGTTGAGTTGCCACCAATTTTACCCCAGCGCAGAGCAGTACCCGTTCGGTTTGAGATGCGAGCGGTCGAAAGGGCAATTTTTGATTTAAACCCCAAAAAAGCATCTAGCATTGATAATATCAGTAATAAAATGCTCTTGGAGTTACCCCGGATAGCTGTAAAAAAAATTTTGTTTATTTTTAATGCTATATTACGCCTTCAATATTATCCCCCAGAATGGAAAGTTTCACTCGTTAAAATGATACCCAAGCCAGGTAAAGATCACACGAAAGTTGAATCGTATAGGCCTACCAGTCTGTTATCAAATCTATCCAAACTTTTCGAAAAGCTACTAGTGAATCGATTAAATGTAGCTGTTGCTGAAAACAATTTAATACCCGCACACCAGTTTGGTTTCAGAAAGAAACATGGCACAATTGAGCAAGTTCACAGACTGGTAAGTGAAATTAGAAAGGCTTATGAAGAGAAGAAATACTGTTCTGCACTTTTCATTGATGTCGCACAAGCTTTTGATAAAGTTTGGCATGAAGGACTACTCTTTAAACTCGAAAGCTTTATAGCAAATTGAAAAATTATAGTTAAGGAAAGCGATTTTATAAGCACTCCACAAAATATACATGCGGGTGTTCCTAGAGTATTCAAAAAACCGGCTTTTTGAAAAACCCGGTTTCGGTTTTCTTCAAAAAATCGAATTTTGAAAAAACCGGTTAAGCAGTTTTTTTCGGTTTTTTTTTTTAATTTGAATAAAAAGCTTATATAATTTGTTAATTGTTTTTATAACAAACAAAAAAAAAAGAATTTTAATATATAAAGAAATATAAATAAAAAATACATTCTTTGATATATATATTCTTTGATATATATATATATATATACATATATATATATATATATATATATATATATATATATATATATATATATATATATATATATATATATATATATATATATATGTATTTTTTATTTATATATTATATATACATATATATATATTTATTGGTTTTAATATTTTTTAATATAATATAATATCTCAAAAATTCATTAAGTTTGTAAATTGAACGTTTAAAACGTTTGCCATTAAATAAGTTCTTTTAATATTACATTTTAAATATGTAAAAAGATAATCTATTTTTCAGTTCTAAAATAATATTTTAGAAATAATATGCAATTTAAATGTTCTGTTTTAAGACGATTTCTTTGTTTGCTTTTGATCAAGCTAGAAGTGGAAAATACTCTTTCACTAATACTAAATGTTGGACAAATAGTCTAGTTGTATGGAATATTCAAATAAAATAAATAAATAACCCTAAAAGCGACTTGTCTATGCCATAAACCGCTTTCCGTTCTCGTCACCTACGGAAGCGATTATTGTAATCATTAAAGGAAGTAGACCTTTAATAGACCCAGCCAACCATGAGTTTTCTCTGGCTGTAAAACTAAACTGCATTACAGTACGGTAATCATTTTTGTATAAGTTTCATTATTAACTGCTAATTTAACAATGTATATTGTTTTATTTTCTATTATATTCGCTATAATGATTGATTTTGGTACAATTTATTAACATACCTTTTAAAAATATTGGTTTTGTATATTTAATCTTGATTTCTTGACGTGCGATGGGTTTTACACTAAATGTTTTTTTTATTTTGAAGCATTGGAATTTTGTGAAATCTTCCTGAAATAACTCCAAATAAATGTGACTTACATTTTCTTTAAAATCCATGGATAAAATTAAGATTTTATAAAAATCTTCACAGGAATATTGTAAATTTTAACAAATGTTTTTATTTCATTTTAACATATTGACAATAAACGAAAAACATGAATAAAATATTTTTATTTGAAGCACTTGAATTTTTAACTTTACAATGTTTATTGGGTATTTTCTTTTATTTCGGTAACGGTATTTTAAGGATAACGATTTTTTCAGTCATTTCGTTAACGGCATTTCAGAATATAGTCTTAAATAATGTGCATAAAAGGAATATGAGATCTAAAATATTCAGTGAGATCAAAATATTCAGTGAGATCAAAATATTCAGTAACTTTTAAGTAGTTTGCTATTTCATTAAAATTTATACATAAAAATACATATTTTAGTCAACATATCCAAATTTTCTGAAAAGATGTAAGTAAAAACAAGTAAGAGACGTAAGTAAAAACAAGTAAGTGCTATATAGTTATACTCAAAGAGAAATTATGTATAAAATGGTTTAAAAATCTTTTCATAAATCTTTTAAATCGGAGCAAAAAATAGAAATAAAACCGTTTGTATTTTTGCCTAAATCTAAGCTCAACTACTTGTGCTATTTATATCTGATGGTTTAAATATTACCATTTTACCATTTATTTTAAGTTTGTTAAAAATAAGTCACAAAAATTTATTAAGATTAAATAACAAAAATCATGAAAAAAAACTAGTAGTATTTCTAGCATTTATCAAAATCAATTTAAGCATTTTTTGGCCTTGCTTAATGTCATAGTTGTAAACATGGTCATTGTTTTAAATACACATGTACATACTATTAAATTGTTATATGTTTTGTTTCAAAATAAACACATGCGATTTTTATAGAAAAGTTAAGATTTTTGAAAAATAGTATGGCAACACTGTGTGTTAGAATGGTGAATAAATATACAAGAAGATATACTAGACACAGCAACAAGCTTCCATTTCTAAAACGAAAAACAACAATTACGAAAACAATGTCTACCTACATACATTTTTTTTTAATTCATTTATTTATTGAATCTTCACTTAAAAATAGTGAACTAACAATAAGTATTACAAATCTAAGCTAAAAACTAAGTTACTTAGTCCAGCCAGTGTCAGACGAAATATCATTTATTCATGTATTATCTCAAATTTTTCTCAAAGCATAGGTCTTTTGTACTAGTATGCCAAGTCGGCTGTGGCCCTCCTTCTCAGACGCTGATGGCCGCGATTTCCAAGTAGATTACGCGCTAGTTCATTTGGATGAGTCTCCAGTTTACCTAAATAGCTTTGGGTAGATTTCACGGCCTCATCTTTAACTAGAGGAACATTCAAATCTCAGTGTATATTTGAATTTCTTACATACCAGGGAGCGCCTGTTATTAATCGTAAAATGTTGTTCTGCTTTCTTTGAATTCTCTGAACATTATATATATATACAGTGGTGGACAAATTAATAGGAACGTTAAATTTTTTCTAAATTAATAGTTGTAGAAATTTTCAGAAGAATTCTATTTAATTGGTGAAGACTGTGATATGATGCACAATTTAACGGTTTTTCAATATACGTTTACTTTTTAATAATTCTGTTTACAAATAAAAATTTATTTGCTAGAGAGTGAGAAAAGGTAAAAAAAAGACTGGAAAAAATAATAACGATTACACCAACACTTTTTTAAGTCAATTTAGATTATGTTACAGTTTAAATAAGTACTCAAGAGAGACTCAAGTGACAAAAATTAACTGTAAATTATAAATTCTATCATATTAAGTTAACTTTAACATAGTATTTGTTTGGTATTTGCTTTCGAAAATGGGTTGCGGAACACATTGCACTCAGGCTGAAAAAGATGTTATTATCTGCCTAAAAAATAATGGAAAATCTATGAAAAAAATTGCAGAATTAATGAAGTGTTCCAAAACAAAGGTTTTTAACGCAATTCATGCTAAAGTTAAACCTGAGACGAGAGGTAGAAAGCGTAAAACATCTGCTCGATTTGACAAACGTTTAATCCGGTTATCCAAAAACAATCCTTTTCGGTCATCAAATGAGCTTCGAAATGAATTGTGTGCTCCAGTTAGTAG
This sequence comes from Eustalomyia histrio, assembly GCA_949748255.1. Classification (NCBI taxonomy): domain Eukaryota; kingdom Metazoa; phylum Arthropoda; class Insecta; order Diptera; family Anthomyiidae; genus Eustalomyia; species Eustalomyia histrio. Next base: position 108,868,538 of record OX456525.1, on the reverse strand, counting down.
CCGCACGATTAGAAACAGACTGCAGGAAGTTGGATTGATGGGTAGAAGTGCAAGAAAAGTTTCAATGTTAAGCAAGCAAAACATAAAAAACGGTTAGTATTTGCCAAGCAGCACCAACATCGTCAAAATTGGAAAAATGTTCTGTGGTCAGACGAAACAAAGATTAATTTGTTTGGTTCTGATGGCAAAACGTATGTAAGAAGACCAAAAAACCATGAATTTGATCCAAAATATACAAAGAAGACCGTCAAACACGGAGGAGGATCGCTGATGATATGGGGCTGTTTTTCATCATCTGGTGTCGGTCCAATTTTTTGGATTAAAGAGAAAATGTGCGCTCCGGATTACGTCAACATTCTGCAAAACCAAATGCTACCATTTGCAGAAGACGAAATGCCATTGAAGTGGGAATTTATGCAGGATAACGACCCAAAACATGCTTCCAAATTGGTTAAAATGTGGCTTAGAGAGAATAAAGTACCTGTTATGGAATGGCCTTCTCAGTCTCCGGATTTAAATCCGATTGAACACCTTTGGGGAGTCTTAAAAAATAAAATAGGAATGTGCAAATCCAAGAATAAAAATGGTATGTGGCAAAAAATACAGGAAGCTTGGTATTCCATACCCCCGGAAGTTGTGAAAACCTAGTTGACTCTATGCAACGCAGATGTGAGGAGGTTATTAAAATGAACGGAGCATCTACCAAATATTAATATAATATTTGGATATGATTGTAGTTATTACATAAATTGCAATAAATTTAAAAAAAGTAATCGTTCTTATTATTTTTTCCAGGTATTTTTTTGAAGAATTACAATTTTTTGTTACTTACTGATAAAATATTATATTATTTATTATATTTTTAGTTAAACACGTTGAAGTACTTAAAGTTCAAATGTAAACTTAATTTTATTTAGTTACAAGTAAATAAATATTTAAGAAATATATGGAAATTTTGATCGTTCCTACTTATTTTTCCACCACTGTATATATATATATATATATATATATATATATATCAAAGAATGTATTTTTTATTTATATTTCTTTATATATTATATATATATATATATTTATTGGTTTTAATATTTTTTAATATAATATAATATAATATCTCAAAAATTCATTAAGTTTGTAAATTGAACGTTTAAAACGTTTGGCATTAAATAAGTTCTTTTAATATTACATTTTAAATATGTAAAAAGATTATCTATTTTTCAGTTCTAAAATAATATTTTAGAAATAATATGCAATTTAAATGGTTTGTTTTAAGACGATTTCTTTGTTTGCTTTTGATCAAGCTAGAAGTGGAAAATACTCTTTCACTAATACTAAATGTTGGACAAATAGTCAAAAGACAATTATATAAATTTTCCAACTTTTCAGTTATTTTGTCGCATTTATCAAGATATATGAAATCATCATATAATGATGAATGATTTTGTACAGTCTCTTTTTTAAGATTTTGAATACTGTTTATTGTGTTATTTAGATCCGAAATTAAACTATTTGAATTTGGAATATCCAAAGTTCAGTTTTCATCGGAATCTATCAGACTTACATCTAAATCTTCATAACCAAACAAACGATTATAAAAAATAAAAGAGACCAGTTGATGATGTAATTAAAAAAACCGGTTAACCGAACAAAAAAGACCGGTTTTCGGTTTTCTTCGAATTTACAAAATATTCGAAACCGATCGGTTTTTAAAAATAAAGAAACCGGTTGACCGGTTTTCGGTTTCGGTTTTTGAATACTCTAGGTGTTCCACAAGGTAGTATATTGGGACCACTTTTGTATATCCTATATACCTCTGACATGCCAACAAATAGTGACACACATACTTCCACATTTGCGATCCTAAGTTGCCACAGTAACCCACTCGAGGCTTCTCGAATTTTACAGAATCACAATTAGAAGTGTGGCTAAATCAGTGGAAAATAGAGGTGAATGAGCTGAAATGTGTTCATATTACTATTACGTTAAGAAGAGAAACTTGCCCTTTAATCCGAATAAATAATCAAAACATACCCCAACATACAAGTGTCAAATATTTAAGAGCTAACTATATTATACTTTAGCTACCTTAAGCAAATGTGCGAATACATGTAATCAAATGTGTATGACTATATTGTACCTAACAAACTTTTCGTTAAGTTTCGTCAAGTGTCATTTGCTTAAGCAAACAGCGAAACTGACCGCACTTTACTTAAGGAATCATGTGTTTTTAGAAAAACTATTTATGAAAAAAAAACAAATTGCAATGTACGCGGACAATATTTTTATAGAAAATTTAATTGAAAATGTTAAAAAACAAACGTGCATGTATAACAAAAGGGGTGGGTTTTGTATTTGTTTTTCGATTGAGATGCAAGCACTGTTGCAGTTTTTAGTACTTTTTTATTTATGTTTTCATTTGTTTCTTTAAATTATTTAAAAATAATATAGATTTACTTGTTAATTGTAAAATATTTATGAATTGAACACATTAAATAATATTTTTCGAAAAGATACATATATTTTGGAAATATAAGAAGAAAACAGTTTTTGCAAAAGTACAAATATTTGCAACTAAGTGTAGTAAGTATTTGAGTTTAAAAAGTACATTGTAGCCACCCAAAAGTCGTTAATAAGTTGATAAAGCATTTGACAGACTTTTCGTTAATTTTTGACAGTAGCTTAAGTTAGCAAAAGTATAATATAGTTAGCCATTTAGGCATTCATCTTGATCGTCGACTAACGTGGCAAAATTAACTCAGATGAAATTAAAAATCATTGAAATAAATTGGTTTGCGACGGCTAAAGAAAGAAAATATTACATTTGTTTATTCCCTTGTTTGTGATACCAAATGTTACAAATATTTCCCTTTTGTGCCAGCACTGGTTACATTTATATATGCGGTTTACAACAACCAATGTAAAATATAAATTAAAAGTACTCTATGAGAGTTACCCAATAGCATTCCATTTCATGTCCCTATTTCTGCTCAACGATTTTGAATTTATTTGAGTAAGAATACCGTTGTTTTTCTAATTAGTAACATAGAAGTTTATACAAGTAAAATGCAAAATAAAAAAATCTATACCATCATTAGTAACGTGGGATTTGCAAAAGAATGTCGAAAGTGACGCAAGATAGGTGCCAATATTTTAATTTGGGAAAAAAAAAAAACGATTAAAAGAAAAGAACACGTTTGTCCACTTGAATAAAATTGAAAAAATAGTTAAATTCAATTTCCATTTTAGTAAGCTATTTTGTTAAACCTTAAATTGTAAGTTTTAATAAATTGTTCACCGCCATAACATTTTGTGATCTAAATTGGCTAATAATACCCATACCAGTACGACCACTAATCTTCCACCAGGTAAATTTATGACATTTTTATATGTATTTAACATTTTCTGAGAGAAAAACATATAAATTTATTTAACAGGCTACTATAAATTGACGGAATATTGAAACGTGGGAGGGGTTTTATCCATTCCCCGAAACTCATGTAAATCTTACGCACGTGTATGCATTTACCACGTTGCCTAACGGAATTCAAAGACACATTTATGCTTGGTACAGCGAATGATTGCCTACACGTTTGTAGTGTTGCCGTTAGTATCCCTAATAAAAAGTACAGTCAAGGCTTGCCAGTTTAAACAACATAATTTGCTGAACAAAGACAATCTGCCTTGCTACTGCCTTCTAAAATAAACAACAACTACTCAGATGATAGCCATTAAATAATTCGGACTACTTTTATAATTTTCTACCTTTTTCCTAATTCCAGATTTAAAATCATCTATCCTAACTAATTTTAATTCCTAACTTAATCATAAATGTAAACCACTTCTGCCTCTTCTTGCTGAATCCTATACCTTTACTATACTTTACAACTTATACCGTTCATCCTATGTTTAATGATTTCATTCATGTAACAGCGCTTGGACGCTTAAAAAATAATATATTTATTACAAAAAACAAATAAACCGTGTTCAATTTAAAATTTAAATAAAAAAAAAAAACATTTATAAAAAATCCTTAACAAACAGGGATTTGTCTTGTTTGTTTTGTTTATTTTTTTTCTTTTCTTTCTTATAAAGAAAAGAGCATATGAGCTCTATAATTCAAGAGGAGAGAAGGCTCAGTGCAAATGGCAGAAATGCCTACGTTTTTCTAAAGGGAGATAATATCAATGTTAATAAAAACATTAGTAATCCCAATTACAACAAAAATTATTTAACCGCAAAAACAATTGAGAGATCCCGTTCATGTTCTCCTTTACTCTCATTTGAAAAAATTAAAACCAATAACACAAAGGAACATGAAAATATAAAAGTACCAACAAATACAGTGCCTAGTTTAACAACAACACACAAAACGCTGTCTGCTTTGACTTCACCAAAACTTACAGCTACAATATCAACAAATAGTGAGACTATTAAAACACCAACAACATCTTCTGCTACGTTAAACAGTGATATCAATATTATGGCTCAACCTAATAACTTAAAACAGCCCCAAAGTATGCTTCACTTTCCGTCAGTAAGTAGTTTAACTATTAACCCCTCAACTGGCGCAACACCCAATGTTGACCTGCCAGTCATCATTACCACCAAACCATTGGTACAGACTGGATTAGACAGGTATGTTAAAACAGTTAAGAGGAAAAGAAGCCCAAAATCAAGATTCAAGTTCAATGTGAATCCAATTTCAGAAAATTAGTATCATTTCTTGAATCCAGAAAAAAAAATTTTTATACTTACCAGTTGAAGAGCAGCAAAGGTCTTCAGATAGTGATTAAGGGTATTGAATCATACAATGACCCACTTGAAGTAAAGAAGGCACTCGAAATCAACGGCTTTAAAGTTAAGTCCGTTGTTAATATTAGAAACCGGGATAAGCTCCCCCAACCCCTTTTCCGAGTTGAATTAGAGCCTGGCGATATCAAGTTGAAGAAAAATGAAACACACCCTATTTATCAACTTAGGTACTTGCTACACTATAGAGTTACAGTTGAAGCACCACATAAGCGACGAGGACCTGCTCAGTGTACGAACTGCCAGGAGTATGGTCACACTAGGTCTTATTGTAGACTACATGCAGTATGCGTAGTTTGCGGTGAGCTGCATAGCACAGCTGATTGCACCAAACCAAAGACAGTAAATACTGAAAAGAAATGTAGCAATTGCGGTAACCCCCATACTGCTAATTACAGAGGTTGTGAGGTATATTTAAAATTAAAAAACTCAAATTTAAACAGAACCCGAAACCCCCGAATGAAATCACAGTTAGAACCGGAATTTTATATTCCACAATACCCACAAATTATCACCAACAGTTCTTCATACTCTGAAGTTCTAAGAGGACAACCACAGCCCCCAAAAACTCCACAAGCCGCACAAGTCAATCCAAATGCTCCACTTTCTCAATCTGAACCCCAGATACAAAATTTCAGCAGACTTGAAGCATCCATTGAATCCCTGGTTCAAACTGTTACTAACTTTACAAACTCAATGAGTAATATGATGCAAGAGATGATGAGAAATCAATCTATTTTCATGCAAGCTTTGTTAACTAAACCATGAACAGTTTGAAAATATGTTACTGGAATGCTAACGGCATATGCCAACATAAAGAAGAGCTCGAGTATTTTCTCAGAAATCAGAAAATTGACGTAATGCTTATTTCTGAGACCCATTTAACCCTGAGAAGTTCATTTTCAATTCGCGGGTACACAATGTATGATACTAAGGACCCAAGAGGCAGGTCATGTGGAGGATCAGCTATTCTCATTAAATCTAGATTAAAACATTTTCTTATGTGTAATCTTTGCGAAAATTATCTTCAGGCCACTACTATATGTTTTGAAGAATTCGATAAGGACTTAGTGATTTCGTCAATTTATTCTCCCCCAGATTCTCCATAACGGAGGATCAGTACACAGTCTTTTTCGAATCATTAGGACCGCGTTTTCTGGCAGCTGGAGACTATAATGCCAAGCATACATTCTGGGGGTCACGGCTTGTTACCCCTAAGGGCCGTGTTTTGTTTAATACAATTTCTAAGCTGGGTATGGATGTGATCTATAGTGGAGAACCCACGTACTGGCCAACGGATCGTCGAAAAATACCCGATCTGATAGACTTTGGAATAACAATGTCTATTGCGAGAGAATTGGTCCATGTAGAACCATTATTGGATCTCTCATCTGATCACACACCTACAGTTGTTACTATTTTAAACCCCCGAGGAATTGTACCCCCCTCTGGTGACTTAGCACTGACAGGCAAAAAAACAGATTGGTTGAAGTATAAAAAATTTATCAGTACACATTGCTCGGAAAACATACCGCTAAGAACACCGGAAGATATCGACCTCTCGATTCAAAATTTTTAACTCAATCTCAAACTTGCTGCTCAACTTGCTACCAAACCCCCCCGACACAACAGACAAAATATTATTTTGTCTGCCGACGTCGAACGACTCTTAAATGAAAAAAGAAGAGCTCGAAAAGAGTGGCAACAGCACAGATCTCCTCAACTTAAGGAACGGTTGAAAGAATGCACTAAAAAATTAAGAAAGCTACTTGAACATAAGAGAACTGCTTCATTAAACAGATATCTTGAAAATTTAGATCCAACATCAAGAACTGATTACTCATTATGGCGTGCAACGAAAAATTTAAAAAGACCTGTCTTATGTAAGCCTCCTTTGAGAAAATCAGACGGAGGTTGGGCTAGAAATGATACTGAAAAAGGAGATCTGTTTGTAGAACATTTAAGAAAAGTATTCACGCCAAATATAATAAGTTCTGTAACAGAGTTGCCACCGATTTTACCCCAGCACCGAGCAGCTACCCGATTAACGTTTGAGATGAGAGAGGTCGAAAAGGCTATTTTTGAACTAAACCACAAAAAAGCTCCTGGTATCTATGGAATCGGTAACAGGATGCTCTTGGAGTTACCCCGTATAGCATTAAAGATAATTCTCTTTATTTTTAATGCTATTATACGCCTTGAATACTATCCCCCAGAATGGAAAATTTCACTCGTTAAAATGATACCCAAGCCAGGCAAAGATCACACAAAAGTGGAATCGTATAGGCCTATTAGCCTATTATCCAATTTGTCAAAGCTGTTCGAGAAAATCCTAATGGAAAAGATAACTGTTTATGTGGAACAAAACAACTGTATTCCATCACACCAATTTGGCTTCAGGAGAAAATACAGCACCATTGAGCAAGCCCACAGGCTAGTTACTGTTGTCAGAAATACGTTCGAGGAGAAAAAATACTGCTCTGCCCTTTTTATCGATGTTTCACAGGCTTTCGATAAGGTTTGGCATGAAGGTCTACTGTTTAAAATAAAACTTTTGCTACCAACAAATACTCACAAGCTACTCAAAAGCTATATAACAAATCGAAAATTCACTCTTGCTGAAAAAAGTTTTGTCAGCTCTCCTCAAGAGATATCATTTATACTTCAGACATGCCATTAGATATTAATACCCACACATCGACTTTCGCTGACGATACTGCAATCTTAAGCGTCCACGATGACTCAAAAATAGCGTCTAGAATGTTACAGACTCACATTTCACAATTGGAAGCTTGGTTGGATAAGTGGAGAATTAAGGTGAATGAACAGAAATGTATCCACATTACTTTCACACTGAGAAAAGAGACGTGTCCACCCATTAAAATTAATAATCTGAATATACCCCAACACACATGTGTGAAATATCTCGGTATTCACCTTGACCGTCGACTCACGTGGAAAAATCATATAGATGCGAAAATAACTCAGATGAGGCTAAAAACTGCTCAACTCGCTTGGCTTACTGGCAAAAACTCTAAACTAGGCCTGGACTGCAAATTACTCATTTACAATTCGATCATGAAACCCATATGGTGCTACGGAATTCAGCTCTGGGGTACTGCCTCTGCGTCCAATATAGGGAAAATTCAGAGAATGCAAAATAAATTCTTGAGGACGATCACGAACGCACCCTGGTATGTTAGGAATTACAACATACATAAAGACCTGAATGTACCCCTGGTCAAAGATGAAATTATTAGACACTGTCAACGCTATTTAACAAAACTGGAAACACACCCCAACATACTAGCCCGTAACTTAACTGATAATCACGGCCACCAGCGTCTTAGGAGGAGGGACACTGCGGATCTGGTCCGCTAATAATAAGGGGAAATAATGGTCCCAGTTGAACCACATAACATCAGTCTGGCACTGGCTGGACTTACCAATTAATATTTAGTTTTAAGATTTGGATAATTATTGTTAGTTCACATTTTTTAAAAGTGAAGATTCAATAAATAATATAAAATATGGAAAAAAAAATTCATGTAAAGAATGGATAAGCATGTATTTTGTTTAAATTTCTAAACTAGCATTCCATATTGAATTCTCTTTAATTTTATCCATGCTTATCCAATCTCTTTTACTAAGCTAATTTTGTCAATCCAAAATTAATTCTCAGCTCTACTACAACAATGATTGCACAGGCCTATGCACCGTGGGACAAGTAAGAGTAAGTTTGTGTTATTTTCCTATGTATTTGATTTATATTGTTTTCAAAAGGTACATTTCCGTTAGTTAGTATATTTTTTTGTATTTAATTTCAGTTCAATAATTATAAATGTTCTCTATATTTTTTTAATGTTCTTTTTGAATCCCTTTCATTCCTGAAATAATAAATGAATTATATTTCTATTAAAATGAACTTAGTTTGAAATAAAGGAGAGCCAAATCAAGAAAAGATTTAGGGGTTTCCATAATCAATTAATAGGATAAAGGGAAACCATGGTTGGCGAGGGCGAGACATTAAAACACCTAGTAATCTCAGGTGGCAAAACGATATAACACCAGTATTATAGTTTCTGTTCTTAGAGTATAATGCAAGTAGTCCGTCCGTAATAACCTGTTTCTTTGTTTAATTTTTATTACAAATTTATTCTGTATAGCACGTTCAATTTTTTTTTATTAATGGTAAGATTTGAAGATGATCATAGAGACAAGAATCCCACCCCATCCGGCGAGTCCTAGTCTTTCAGAACGTGCCGTCTCTAGAATCGTTACTAACACCACAATTCATAAAATTTAGTCAAGTTACCATTACAGGTTAATCGGAAGAAACTCCAGACTCAGCCTCGATTGTAAACTATTGCTGTACAACTCGATAATAAAACCCATATGGTGTTATGGAATTCAACTCTGGGCAACGGCCTCCCATTCCCAGAGAATTCAAAGAAAGCAGAACAACATTTTACGATTAATAACAGGCGCTCCCTGATATGTAAGAAATTCAAATATACACTCAGATTTGAATGTTCCTCTAGTTAAAGATGAGGCCGTGAAATCTACCCAAAGCTATTTAGGTAAACTGGAGACTCATCCAAATGAACTAGCGCGTAATCTACTTGGAAATCGCGGCCACCAGCGTCTGAGAAGGAGGGCCACAGCCGACTTGGCATACTAGTACAAAAGACCTATGCTTTGAGAAAAATTTGAGATAATACATGAATAAATGATATTTCGTCTGACACTGGCTGGACTAAGTAACTTAGTTTTTAGCTTAGATTTGTAATACTTATTGTTAGTTCACTATTTTTAAGTGAAGATTCAATAAATAAATGAATTAAAAAAAAATGTATGTAGGTAGACATTGTTTTCGTAATTGTTGTTTTTCGTTTTAGAAATGGAAGCTTGTTGCTGTGTCTAGTATATCTTCTTGTATATTTATTCACCATTCTAACACACAGTGTTGCCATACTATTTTTCAAAAATCTTAACTTTTCTATAAAAATCGCATGTGTTTATTTTGAAACAAAACATATAACAATTTAATAGTATGTACATGTGTATTTAAAACAATAACATGGAAACAGTGTGACCATGTTTACAACTATGACATTAAGCAAGGCCAAAAAATGCTTAAATTGATTTTGAAAAATGCTAGAAATACTACTAGTTTTTTTCATGATTTTTGTTATTTAATCTTAATAAATTTTTGTGACTTATTTTTAACAAACTTAAAATAAATGGTAGAATGGTAATATTTAAACCATCAGATATAAATAGCACAAGTAGTTGAGCTTAGATTTAGGCAAAAATACAAACGGTTTTATTTCTATTTTTTGCTCCGATTTAAAAGATTTATGAAAAGATTTTTAAACCATTTTATACATAATTTCTCTTTGAGTATAACTATATAGCACTTACTTGTTTTTTCTTACGTCTCTTACTTGTTTTTACTTACATCTTTTCAGAAAATTTGGATATGTTAACTAAAATATGTATTTTTATGTATAAATTTTAATGAAATAGCAAACTACTTAAAAGTTACTGAATATTTTGAAATTTAGATCTCATATTCCTTTTATGCACATTATTTAAGACTATATTCTGAAATATCTTTAACGAAATGACTGAAAAATCGTTATCCTTAAAATACCGTTACCGAAATAAAAGAAAATACCCAATAAACATTGAAAAGTTAAAAATTCAAGTGCTTCAAATAAAAATATTTTATTCATGTTTTTCGTTTATTGTCAATATTTTAAAATGAAATAAAAACATTTGTTAAAATTTACAATATTCCTGTGAAGATTTTTATAAAATCTTAATTTTTTTCATGGATTTTAAAGAAAATGTAAGTCACATTTATTAGGAGTTAAGTCACATTTATTTGGAGTTATTTCAGGAAGATTTCACAAAATTCCAATGCTTCAAAATAAAAAAACATTTAGTGTAAAACCCATCGCACGTCAAGAAATCAAGATTAAATATACAAAACCAATATTTTTAAAAGGTATGTTAATAAATTGTACCAAAATCAATCATTATAGTGTTTTTATGGCTTTGTTTAAACTTGAAGTTAGGGCTTGAAAACACGTGTTATTATGTTGTTTGAACTTGAATTGAACTCTGATTCAAGGCTTGAATTAAAGTATATTCTCACTGTAATGTTCGACTTGATTTCTGGAATAAGCTATTGAGTTAAATTGCAATTTAATAAGTATAAATCAAGGCTTGAAATTGTAAAACATGACTTGAATAACACTTAATTTTAACTTTATTTAAACCAAAAATGTTTATTGGGTATATAATGTTCAAAAATCATGTAAAAAAAATGTTGAGGTGGTAAAAAATTATATGGGTACGTTAAGGAGTTTGAAAATAACAGCAAAAATGTGCAAGTCATTTGAAGATAGCAATGTCAGTATCTCCAATGAGATAAAAAAAAGTAATTCTAGAGACAAGTGAAAAACAAACGAAAATGACATACTCTTAAACTTAAAAAAACAAGATCGTGCTACCGGATCCTTATAAACAAGAGCCATTAATTGACTAACCTAAAGAAAAGCAAGGAGTGGATAAAACAAAAGAAGAACCAAACAAAAAGGTCGATTCTGTTAACTTAAAAATAACAAGAGTGGAAAGCAGATGAACCGTTACAGTGGTGCTACAAAATGAAAATAATGAAGGGGAAAAATAAGAAATGCATTACAAAGTGAACTAAATGAAGGATAAGAAATTAATGTGCCCATTCCCGTTGAACTAAAAATAAAAATAACAGATATGACATTGATATATGAAGAAAGAGAAATAATTGAAAAATTGAAGAAGCAAAATCCAATGATTACTAGAAGTGAAATAGAAATTATAGAACAATACGAATATAATAGATAATAAAACAATATACATTGTTAAATTAGCAGTTAATAATGAAACTTATACAAAAATGATTACCGTACTGTAATGCAGTTTAGTTTTACAGCCAGAGAAAACACAGGGTTGGCTGGGTCTATTAAAGGTCTGCTTCCTTTAATGATTACAATAATCGCTTCCGTAGGTGACGAGAACGGAAAGCGGTTTATGGTATAGACAAGTCGCTTTTAGGGTTATTTATTTATTTTATTTGAATATTCCGTACAACTAGACTTATAATCTTATAATTATAGTACAGGATTGGCATAAATAATAATAGCTTGAAAACAAAATTCTAATAACAAAATGGTAATAATAATAATATAAAACATAGAATTTAAGAATTAAAAAAAAAGAAATAAAAGAAAAGTTACAATACTAAGACATACAACATTTTTAATATATATTTAATGTATGAGTATTAACTAAAATAATTAAAAAGAGGCCTCTTAAAGTGCACAGCGTTGCTAATGAATTGAATGGTTCCAAGTTCCAAAGACGTATTGAATGAATATAGAATTGACATTCAGAGGTCAAAATTCGTTGTCTAATCTGAATCAAATCATTAGATCTACAAGATCGCGTAAGCGAGATTCTATTGAAGAGATATGTGGGTTCATGAGTACATATAATCTTGTGTAAAAGAGTTAAAGAACGTATTTTCAGCAAATCGCTAAAACTAACACCATATAGGATTTTCGCAACTGGTGAGATATGGTCATATTTTTTTAAACCAAAAACATATTTAACTACCGTATTGTAAGCAACATTCAATTTGTTGTAACTTTAAGAATCACAGCTAGCAAAAATTTCACATCCATATAATAGAGTTGGCATTAGTTTGTTTTAGCAAGTAAAAGGCGTATGTGATGTACTGAGTTTTCCATAGAGTTCGAAGCATAGAGTACGTTTTCCTAGCAGCAGAATTAATGTGATCTGACCATGTTATAGAATTATTAAATATTATGCCGAGATTCTAGGATGTTGTTACAATTTCGATTATTTGATCGTTCAAAATAATTTGCAGCTCAAAGACATTTTTAATGGATTTTCTTGTTATTACTAAGCATTTTTACTTGATGGGATTGATACAGAGGCTTGATACATTTGCTGTTGCCCATGTGTGTATTCGTTTAAGGTCATCATTTAATTTGTACACACAAACATCTACATTATTTATATGACTACTGATATAGACTTGTACGTCATCAGCATATAAGTGAACTTTGCTTTGTTAAGTCATTAACATAAATTGTAAAAAGGAGAGGACCTAGAATGGATCCTTGTGGTACACCCTTATATGCGGGTAGAGAACGGGATTTTATTATTTTGAAAACAACGGACTGATAACGATCGGACAAAATGAAGAGATTAAGCGAATGGATGACGGGGAAAAATTAAACATTGCTTTCAACTTCATGCAAAGTATATTATGGTCAACCATGTCAAACGCTTTTTAGAGTGATCTAATCAAGACTTGCACGAATTTCCTCAGATACGTCGATAAGAGCAGTGATGCAACTGTGTTTTGGCCGAAAACCAGACTGTCTGTCCGTGAGTAAATTATAATCTTTGATATGCTTAAGTATTTGTTGATGCAGTAACTTTTCAAAAACTTTTGACAGGTATGGTAATATAGCAATTGGTCGATGTTCATTGTAGGTAGGTATTACTTTCGCATATTTTCAATTACTTGGAAAGACACTTTTTGTGATAATCGTGTTAAAAATGTTAGTAATGTAGGGGAGCATAACAGTGAGAACGTCTTTTAAAAATTATTTAGTTTTCCTATTAACCTCTCGTCTCGCGCTGCAGTACTGTTCATGAAGTTCATCTGTTTTAAGACGCTTCCATGGCTGAAAACCAAATTTCTATTTTCTATTGCGGTTTTTATATCTATATTGAACCATGGCTTCTTTTTACAATTGTTTGTAAAAGTTTTCACAGGCATTGAATTGTTAAAGACATGTTCTAATATTTGTTCCAAGAAGGTTAGTTGGTTTTCAACGGACGTCATGTAGTAAATTGAGTCCCAGTCAATGGCTGATAACTCAAGAGATACAATGTTATGATTAATATGTTTAAAGTCATAATAAGTTACAATATTAGCTAACAGTAGCAGTTTGAAATCAAAAATAAGGAATAATAGATCACGTTTAGAAAAACAAGACGCTGTAAGTTGGTCATAGAGTAACACTTTTTCTTCAGTGCTAACAAAAATAATATCCAGTGACGAATTTGATGTGTCTGTATACGCATCCCATTAGCATTTTTCTACCAAGGGAAGAAATTTCAACAAAAATATTTTCAACCTTTACCTCCGGCGTTGATTTGCAACATATTTTACTTGCAATTCCTTTCCTCACGTATATGGCCACACCACCAGCATGCGATAATCTGTCACATCGGTACAAATTAAAATTATCCAAACGAAAAATAGTGTCAAGAACCACTGGTTCCAACCACGTCTCAGATACACATATCACATCTACCGCAGACTCCTCAAAAATATAACGATTATAGCGAAAATTTTCCCTAGGTCGGAGTACGACAGGGGTCTGAAGTAACCCGAAGGTGAGTCGGACTAAATCGTGAAATGCGAACGAAAAGGTTTTGTAAATGGTCCTTACTAACTCACGAGTATAATAGGCAGGTGAGTCCTAGTATCAGGTAAAGGGTTTTAACTATGGCGAGGAAATATTTCTAAATAAATCACGAGAATAATCGGCAGGTGAGTCGGGTTAAATCGGTTATAGCTAGGGTTCCTATGTTTACGTGACTCACGAGAATAATCGGTAGGTGAGTCAGGAAAAGGTTCTAGCTATGATTGGTTAATAACTCTAGGTAACTCACGAGAATAATCGGCAGGACAGTTGAGTAAATCGGTTCTAACTACGTTTATTATGTCGACGTGACTCACGAGAATAATCGGCAGGAGAGTCGGGTTAGGTCGGGCAAGGGTTCTATGGTTAGTAAATAACTCTAAGTAACTCAAACTTTGACACTATATATGTAATAAAATTTTCCAACTGAATGAGAATTACTAGAATAGAATATTGGTTATGGGCATCAGTAACTGTATTAGGTATATGAATAAGTGGTTATTTGTAACGTCACGTTACAGTACAACGAGTTAATATAGGATGGGAAAGGTATAGAGTTTTTGATGGATGTTTTACAGTGCCTTAAATGTAAAGGATACAATCATATGGCCAAAGACTGCAGAAACCAGGAAATATGTTTTAAATGTCATGGTTATCAAAAACAAAACATATGCGTGCAATAAGGAACAAAGTTTTAAATGCATCAATTGTGTTAGAATGAATATTAAACTTAATATGGGATTAGATGAAAATCATATAACTAATAATAAAGAATGCAAAGTGAATCAAAACAAATTAAATATGAAAAAAAAGAAGAATGGTTTTAGCAATGTAATAGTTAAAAATTATAATAACTATTATGTAACAATTAAAAATATAATCAGCCCGATTCTCAATAAAAATTCCCTGGGAATTTTTTCCCTATTCCCTGTTCCCCTATTCTTATCGAAATCTCCCCGGGAATTTTTTCCCTTTCCTCCTATTCTAAACGAACTTCGAAAATGGGAAACTCTTCCCCGGGAAAAAAGTAGGTATTACAAATGTCAATAAAAGGGAGAATGTGATAGAATTTTTTATGAATTATTCCGCCAAAAAATTGAATGTGAGCTTTGTGCAAAAATGTAAGTATTTAAATTTTTCTATAGAAAATTAAATAATTATTGTTATTTGAATTATTATTATGCCATTATTCTTACTTTTAGGTCGAAAACATCAAATAAGCGACAAATTGAGTTACTTCTGAACACAATGCAAACGCACCCAGATATTGCATGCGGTTTCCATAAAGGAAGTAAGGAGGAGATCAGCAGAGTTTGGCGCAATTTGGAGGCGGAATTGAATTCAGCAGGGCCACCATCGAAAAATGTTTCTGAATGGAAGAAGGTAAGAATAATAAAGTTTGTTCTTAAGAATAAATTTAAGTGCAAAATGCTTTACAGGTATGGGCCGATCAAAAGAAGTATGTGCGGCAGAAGGCGTCCCAAAATCTAAAAGCTATTAAAGGAACTGGCGGCGGCCCAAATGTTGAGCGGAAGCTGGGAGACGATGTGGTAGAGAACAATGGGGACAAAATTGACGAAGAGACTCCACCCCATCAGCCACCTTCAAAAAAAAAATGAAAAAGTGAACTGCCAACTCAAACAGTTTCTCCTACCGATGTCCTTGCAGAGGAGCTGCTTATACAAAAAGATATTTGCCAAGCTTTAAAAGATCAGCAGCAAATTACCAAAAAGGTCTATCGTTCTATTGACCGGCTGCACGATCTTCAAAAGCAGCATTATATAAAAATTGAAAAAATTAAGAAAGACGATTCGGAAGAGCTAAAACGGCATAATTTTGTGATGGAAAAGTTGAGGCTTGCAGAAGTAGAAGACAAAATAGAGAAAAATCGAAGATGTTAGTATTAGAAGAATTAAGACATAATTATTAAGTACAAATGAAATGTGACCTGAATTTATATTTTTAAGTTTTAGAATTTAAGTTTGTTTTGCTTTCAAAGCTGTAGTTTAAGTTTTGTTTTGCTTTTGAAGTTTATTAATTTAAGTTTTTTATTGTTTTTGAAGTTTTCTTTTATTTTTTTTAATATATACACAAATATATAAATATATTTGTACATATACAAATATACAATGAATTATAAATTATTTCCAATATTATTTCTAAAATTTTGTGCAACAGTTAAATACTGGGGCGAGACTAAGGGTATAACATTACTTTCTTGGGTATTTAAATTCTCCAAAACTTCACTATCAATAAAAACGGTATTACATTTAAAATAAATGCATATGTTGTGTAATGCAGAGCAAACGTTGACAATTTTAGCTGCCTTTTTTGGAGCGTAATGCAGCTCTCTTGCTCCAAGGAGGCATCTCCATCGGTTTTTTAAAACGCCATTGGTACGTTCTATTACATTTCTGCACTTTGAATGAACTTCGTTGAATTTCATTTCAACGGACCCTTCTTCCGGACTTCGATGAGGGGTCATAAGCCACGGCTCCAAGGGATATCCTGCATCTCCTATAGCAAAAAACATAAATGGGTTATACATGAATACTCTTTGATATTATTAAAAATTTTACCAAGCAACCAATAATTGTTAACGCCTCGTAAATATTCCTGCTCAAGGTGAGTTCGTAACTCGCTGACATTCCAAATAAAGGAATCATGACATGCACCGGGATGGGAGGCATCAACGTACAGAATCCTTAGTTCATGATCACAAACCTGTAAATAGATGTTTTTATTTTTTTAATTACAAAGATAAAACTTCAATGAAATCACTTACTAGCATAACATTTAAGCTGTAGTTTCCCTTCCTGTTGTTATATAGGTGCTTATTGCTAGAGGGAGCAATAAGGCGAACATGCGTTCCATCAACGCATCCTATAACACTAGGAATGCCATGCTTTACATACAGTGCTAACGCGATTTTTCTTTTTTCTTTTGACGTTTTGCAAAAACTAATCCACTTTGAGCACAGATTTTCCTCAAATATATTAATGACCTCTGTCAGAACTTTGCTGAGACTACATTGAGCCAGTGACACATCGCAATCTTTCCCTATCCCCGTCTGGTAGCCACCTTCGGCAAAGAAGCGAAGGCTTGCACTCAATTTTACAATCGGGGAAATTGCAAACGACTTTTTTGCTGGCTCAATGTGCGACGTCAACACCTCTAATAAGTATTTGAAGGCAGGCTTATTTACCTATATTATTTTACCCTATAATATTTTTCAAACCTTTGAAAAGTAAAATATTTATTAAAAAAGTAAATAACAACTACAACAGCTACTTATTGTACTTACAAAGTTTGCGGCAGCTCAAGTGGATTCGCCGCATCGCGTAACTGCCTCCTTGCAATCGTTTGTTGTTGCCTCTCCTGCTCCCGATTCTGTTCTGCTACCATTCTAAAAGCTATGCTGTGCATTTTGATTATAAATTCTTTTTTATTTTTTATTTGCTTAAAACGAATTACATTTAACAACCAAAACCAAACGTCAAAAAGCAAAACAGCTGATTTCGAAAATTCGTAATTCCTTCTCCCTTATTATTCTTTTCCCTTTCTGTTTAGAATAGGAGGATTTTATTCTCGAGAAAAATTAATTCCCCGGGAATTTTTTCCCTGGGAATATTTAGAATCGGGCTGAATATTAAAAATTTTAATTTTAATAAGAAAACTTAGAAGGTGACTAAAAGTTTGGGAAAAGTGGTACCATCAAAATATTAGATCATAGCTTGCATAGTTGAACATGATAGTACAGGTATGATTATGGCTACAGTATATAGATCACCCAGCTGTGGAGAGGCGGAATTTTGTTTGTTTTTTGATGAAATTTTAGATAAAATCTGTGATAACAGCTAATATAGATTGGACACAAAACAGTTTTTATACAAATAAAATTAAAGCTTTAAATATATACAAACAGTAAAAGTGGGCAAAATAATCAAAGTGAAAAATACATACAACCTAACAAGATATTTATTTACAATAAAAATTTATTTTATGGTCACTTAATAACAACAATAAACTATGAACAATTCAATGATGTAAATGAAAATGCATTAATGGCTAACAAATGTTTTGAACAAATTCACAATTAAAAGAACAATAA
Organism: Eustalomyia histrio; assembly: GCA_949748255.1. Taxonomy (NCBI): domain Eukaryota; kingdom Metazoa; phylum Arthropoda; class Insecta; order Diptera; family Anthomyiidae; genus Eustalomyia; species Eustalomyia histrio. Next base: position 108,850,103 of record OX456525.1, on the reverse strand, counting down.
GGCAACAAAATAATGTAAATAAATGGTTCAATAATGAACTGCGATTATTAAAAAGAAATAAAATTATTAAACACCAAGTTGCAAGGTTTGAAAATACAAATGATGAATGGTCAAATTATAGATCGATCAGAAATTTAAGCAAGGTGAGAATTGAAAAAAAGAAAAATGAATACATTAACAAATGTGGAAATAAATTAAATTTAATAAAAGACTTAGTTTTAAAAAAGAAACAATCTGTGATAACAAATATGATATTTAGTGAAGTAGAATATAAGGTTAATAAAGAAAAAGCCAGACCTTTTTATAAATATTTTGTAAGCAGTATTAAGTATGTAAGGGACTCGATCGAACAAGTGCAATATGTTGACAATGTATCAGATGTAATTAAAAAATTTAATTTTCGTGCAATATCAATTTTAGAATTTAAGAATATCACAATGCATTTTAACAAAAAAATATGACTGTGGTAAAATATCATATAAAAAAAAATTCGATAATTGGAACATAACTGGGAAAATATTATTGAAAATAGTTAATAAATCTCTAAAAAATGGAATCTTTCCTGAAGTTTTGGAAAGTAACAATGGTAACACCTATTGAAAATGTGACCAACACAAAGAAATGTGAATAATTTCGTCCTATAAACTCATTAAAGACATGTGAACAAATTTTACAAAAAGTTGTGAAAGATCAATTAGAAAAGTATGTGGAGAACAACTCATTAATATCAAAATATCAACCTTGATAGAAACAAAAATTTTCATGTGAAACTGCAGTGAATTTTGCAATAAATCATTGGAAACAAATTATAAGCAAAAGGAAAATAATGGCTACTTTTTTGACTTTAAAAGAGCATTCGAAACGATAGATAGAGAAATTATCATCAAAAAACTTTATAAGTACGGAGTTTAAGGTGTTGAACTTGAGTGGTTTAAATCCTACTTGTCAAATAGAAAACAAATAACAACTGTTAATGGGACAACATCTAAATCAATTGATAATGAATTCAGTATTCCACAAGGATCCATACTTGGAGCGTTATTATATAGCATTTATTTAGCCCAATATTATAATAAGAAGTGAAATTGTTTTGTATGCGGATGACACTTTAATATACACAGAAGGAGATACAGAAAACCAATGTAAAAACAATATGATGTATGATATTAATAATTGGTTAAAAATGAAAAAAATTAAAATTAAACGAAAATAAAACAAAAATAATTGAAATAAATATGACTAGCAACATGAACTTTAACATAGATGATAAAATAATAAAGAAGGTTGAACATATTAAATGCCTTGGGTTTATTATTGATAAAAAAGGAGCACATAGAATACACTTGCAAGAAAATAGGTAAAAAAATTAGATTTTTCAAAAGAATTCGAAATAAAGTATCAACATTGACAGCAGTACTCATATACAACACGATGATAAAACCACTTTTTGAGTTTGGATCTACAAAAATTTATGCATGCTGCAAGTCAACGCTGACAGACTTCAAAAATTACAAAATAAGGCAATGCGAACAATTTTAAAATGTAATAGATATACACCCATACATCTAATGCTTAATACTCTTAAATATTTAAATATAAGGCAACGTTTGGAACTAAATACACTACTTTTTATAAAAAAAAAATGAAACAAGGAAATGCGCCTGAGTACTGGAATATTTTAAATTGCAACAAGCTACTACAACGGAAATGCAACTTTCTCTTTTTTTACAAAGGACTGAAATTATATAACTCACTATCAAACATAAACAATGAGAGAAATGAACATATATTTGGAAAAGAATGTACAAATTTTGTTAAATTAATGTAATTACATACATAAATAGAGCAAAAACAAGAAATATAAAAATGAAATGTAAATAATATGAGGATTTTAAAAGTATTGAAAATACTAATAAATTTATATCTATATATATCCTTATAGTGAGGATGGTAGTACCCAGACCACAAGTTATATTTAGTGTGGCGTAAGTGTTCCTTGATTAAATTAGAAAAGTCAGGTCTTCTGTTAGCAATATAGATAGTGTTGAGGAAGACCCGAAGCTTCAGCTAAGAACATTGGAGTGTAGTTTGGAAGTGTTTTAAGCTTAAGGATATTACCATTGTAGTCGACAATTGCATATTAGGTTGCAATATTTGCAATCTGAAAACAAAAAAGACCGATCATCATCCAATAAGCTTTTTATTTTTCCAGAAAATGTTTTAAAAAGATGTCGTCTGAAGCGTTTATTTTAAAAAATATGGAGAGAGATAAGTCGCATGAGTCATATTTAGAAAGCCAGGATGGATAAACGGGAGTAAAATTTTAGTTGTTATATTTTTGATAAGATTAGTTGCCAACTGAAAGGATTAATGTATAGCTGAGGTGTATCTGTGTATTATTTTTGCTGCCAGGTGTCTTCTTATATCATTATCGATTTATTAAAGAATATTAGCTTTGTTAATAATTTTAGCTTGATTCGCCTAGTAGATTTTTTAAAGGTGTTCTGTGGAATGCGTAAATACTTGCTCTGATAGCACGATATCTGATATTTGATTTGGGTGTATTTTTAACTAGGAAAAGTCCATAATCTATTTTACTAAGAACTAAGCTTTTAAAATGTAAGTCAATATGTTGATGTGTATGTAGCTGTAGCTAGATAGATATCCAATTATGATGACTCAGTGACAGCAAGTGTTCTTCCAAGAATATATATTTTTTTTAAATTATATATATAAAATATATTCCTAAAATTTTTAATTGGTCGGTATTACTTATGACAAAATTGTTAATGTTCAAGCTGTGGGACTGATAATTGCACAATCTTTTCCTACATATGTGTGGTTTCTTTGTCTTCTCGTGCAGATTTTTGCACCAGATTTCATACACCAAGTGTTGATTTCATTTTATTGCGATATTAGAATTATTTTTATAAAAGATATGGGGATCATCCAAAGATTTGAAGTTATTGATTATTTGGTGAATTTTATTAAGAGCAATCGACAAAAGAATTACGGATAGTGGTGAACCTTGTGGGATCCCATTGAGTAGAGTTTGTGTAGACGAGCATACTCCATTTACTCTTACGCGGAACTAACGATGTTTCACCTTCCATTTGTCAAAGTTTCCAGAATTACATGTGCACCGATCCTGTCAAAAGCTCTTTAAAAGTCAAGTGAAAGAATCGATACAAGATTTCGAGTCGAGAGTGCCTTAAATATGTAATAGTCAATATGTGACAATGAGCAGCGTCTACCGGCTTTAAATGCAACCTGGTTTCGAGCAGTAATTGCAATAATATGCGAGAAGCTTGCTGATGCATAATAGTAAGGATATTGCACAATATTATTTTATTTCAAGTGAGCTTCTTTTGCTATTTTTGGGATTGGAATAACTAGTGCAGATTTCCAATCGTTTTTAATTATACCGGTGTTAAGGATTTTGTTAAATACGATTAGTTTCAGTAAACGGTGTTTTGTTTGAGAACTTATGGTTTTTTATCATTGAGTATGATACTTGGCCAAGCGGGGCGTGGAACCTTTTACCTTGGATAAGCAACACAGTAATTCCGTAAATGTAATATCATTCTCTCTGTAGGCAGCATTTATTTTACTCTTAAAGTTTATATTTTGGAATGTATTTTTTGTCCCCTATTAAGGATGCGTCTGTAATGAATTAGAATTTTCGACAGCTACTATCTCTTAATGTGTATCATTATTTGAAAGTCGATAAACTTTGTTGCAAATGGCACTGTAACTTTTTCAAAACTAATTTTTTAGTATTTTCATTTTTCTTCGAAATATTGCGTTTTCCTTTTTGTGTTTTAGAAGATTTTCAGTTGTAAGAGATTTTTTTTAATAGTTCCGGGAATTAAGATCTCCTACCACTAGTTTTGGAATTGCTACGTAGTCTAAAATTTCTGTAAAAGATCTTGTTTAGTAAAGGTTTGTGTAGGTGAGAAATAAACTGATATGACGGCGAATTTAATGTTAAGGTATATTAAGGGTTTGTTTATGTGGAATATTGTTTTTTATCAGCACACATATTCCTTGTTTAGAAGTTATGTTGGATTGGGGTTATAGAAGTAAGCTATATAGCCTTTAGTATAGGCTTAAAATTATGTTTGCAATGGGTTTTAATAGAAGTTGCAGCTCATTGAAATTGTTGATGAAACCATTAATGTTCCATTGCAGTATCTCAAGGTTTGGCATGCTTTGTACTTTCATAAAAAATTGTAAATTAAAATTTACAATTGATAGAAAGGAGCACAACGCCATATTAACCACACAATTAGTCGTTTGGGTCGGTGTCCACTTCGGACGTTGGTAAGTAGTATTCATTTTTAGAGAATAGACCTTGGGTCAACAGACCAGGGGAAGAATATACGTTTGGTGCATTTTGTTTGGATGAGTTTTTATTTAAGCTGTTTTGATTTATTTCTACTATATCTTTGAATTTTTTTAGATTTTCTTTGTTTTTTATTTTTCTGATTTGTTGTTACGGATGGTGGGGTGGCTAAGTCCTGGTTAGGTGGTTCTAGTTCAGGTTCGTTTATTAATTCGATTTAGGTTAGGTTAGGTCGAAAGAAGGAAGGAGCATCGAAATGCAACCTCATATCGCTACGATATACAAATAGGCTTCTGCTGGGCCTGTTGTGTATTCCCTAAGAACATGGAGATTGTCAACATCCGGTTTTCAGAAACCTGGTTTCCCGGACGTAAGGTTTTCCAGTCGACGTTGCTCAGGTATTCCAAGTCCGATATAACATCGCCCCCGAGGGGCCTGGATCTTAATTCTGCAAATGCCTGACAGTCGCAGAGAAATTGCTCCAGCGTTTCGCTCTCCTCGCCACACGCTCTACACTCGTCAGAATCTGCCCGTCCAATCCGGTACAGTTGTGCATGACCAGTCAGGATACGTACCATCACACTGACCTCGGACTTTCTTCCATTAAGGAGGCCTCTTGTCCTCTTCTCGTCTGGGCAACCCCACAAAATCCTGGCCACCGTCCCGTTGTTCCAACAGGCCGTGTGGGTTTCTCTTGCCCACGACTTTAATTCCTCTTTCGTTGCCTCAAACGGTTTTGCGTTTGCCAAGTTAACTGCCTCGAGTTCTTTTCCCCCTACGGCTAGGGTATTGGCCCTTTCGTTCCCGGCTATCCCCGAGTGGCCCGGAACCCATATAATATGGATCCTGCCCCCAGAGGAAAACTCAGTAATGGCTCTTATACAGTCCAGCAAGGTTCTGGACTTAACCCTACTAGCTGATATCGCCCAAATCGCCCTTTGGCTATCGGTGAATATGTTAGCGTCTACTTGCCCCATATTCTATTCAATCCATCTCACACACTCCGTAATAGCACGTACTTCCACTTGGAAGCTGGTGTTGTGATCAGGAAGACGGTAGGATGTCTCGGTCTCCGGGTTCTCAATATAGACTCCCATACCCGTTCTATTTCTCAACTTATATCCGTCTGTGTAGAAACAGATCCCCACGGGCATTCGCCCCAGAGTTCCGCTCGTCCATTCTCCCCTATCAGGGATCATAATCTCGCAGTTTCCGACAATTTACGTCTCCGGTATGCGGTCGGGCATGTTAGATAAGTGTGTGTAACCGGGCAACGTGCCCAGTATACACTGATGATCTGCTCTGAAATCACCTATTTATAGTTCGCCATGAGATAAGAGCCGTTTGGCCGCGAGTGCCGTCTCGTACATCACCTGCGTTTCGATTGGTGGTATATCCAGTAGTGTCTCCAGAGCCTTGGTTGACGTGGTGCACATTGCCCCACTTATACCCAAGCAACACGTACGCTGGACCCCCTGAAGTGGTCTTATGTTGCACCTTTTGTCCAAAGAAGTCCACCAGATTACAGAGGCATACGTTAAGATCGGTCTTATTACGCTCCTGTAAAGCCAGTGTATCATACTCGGGCTTAGGCCCCGTTTCGGGCCTATGGTCCTACTACATAGCGCCCAACACCGGCTCGCAATGTTGGTTCTATCCTCTATGTGGTGTTTCCATTTTAGTTTCCGATCAAGGATTACGCCTAAGTACTTAACCCTGTCGGTCACTGGTATCGTCCTGTCTGAGAAACGTGGTTCCCTGTAGACAGGAATTTTCGTTCTCCCCGTGAACAGACATATTTCCGTCTTCGCCCCTAGGCTGAGTCCAGCCGAAGGCCGTGTTTAGTTCGGATCCTTGCCCCTTAGAAGTATTACAACATCGTCTGCATAGCAGACTGGTTCGAATCCCTCCTAGGTCAAAGTCCTTAGGAGATTATTTATCGCGGTTACCCATAACAGTGGAGAGAAAATCCCACCCGGTGGCGTTCCGTGAAGTACCCTTCTCCTAATAGTTACAACGTACATTTCGCAACTAATACATCTATTCCTTAGCATGTGGGTGATCCAGTCACTAAGCGCCCGGTCAACCCGAAACCGGCTCAAGGATCGGATAAGAGTATCGGTCAGTACGTTATTAAAGGCTCCTTCGATGTCAATGCACACCGCCAGTGTGTACAGTTTGCCCTCGAAGGATTTCAGTATATAGTGTACGACCTCATTTAATGCGGTGTCCACTGATCTGCCCTTAACATAAGCATGCTGCTTATATTTCAGGTGTCTGTCCGGTATCCTACTTTTAATCATGGCATCAACTATCCGCTCCATGGATTTAAGTAGAAAGGACGTTAGGCTAATCGGGCGATAAGCCATTGGTGTCGCATAGGTCGGCTTCCCAGGTTTAGGTGTAAACACTACCCTAGCAACCTGCCATCTAACCGGAGTGTATGCGAATTTTAAGCACGCAGTATATCACTGACAGATGAGTTGACACTAAGTCCACCTCTTTCTGTAAGAGTCCCGGGAATATACTATTCAGCCCCGCAGCTGATCACACTCTTGATCATTTCAGTCGTTACGACCATCCCTGGCGCCCGTTTCGGTCGGAGGAAAATGGGAGTCCATTAGGAGTTTCATGATCTCCTCTATATCCTCCCAGTCTCATCGACCATTGATCCTGGTTGAAGATGGGTTTTGGATAAGAATTTCTTAATCTTCGAAATATCATTGACGCTATCTACCTGTTCACAGAAAAGTTTCCAGGAGTCTCGTTTGGCCTTTCTAGTGATTTTCCTATATTCCTTCAGCTTACTGTGATATTCGTCCCAGTAGACTGTGGTCTTCTTACGCCTTGCCTGGTTGAAGAGTTTGCAAAGATTCCTCCCCAGATCCCGAATCTCCCCCCTTACCCACGGCTTCTCCTGTGGGATCTCCGCTATCGTAGGGGGCAGCTCTCCTCAAACGATTCAACCAGGGCGTTTATGTCCTCCTTATTCCGGCATTGACATGTGCCCAATCCCAATCGGTTCCCCAATCCAGCCCTGAATTGTACCCAGTCGGTCTTAGACCTGTTCCGAAATTTTATCGGCATCGGCGGTGGCCGAAGAATTTTGAACCTTATATACCGGTGGTCCGAGAAGGAGTGTTCATCCGAAACCCTCCAATCCCGGATCTCGTCTATAAGGTCCTCAGAGCAAAATGTTTTATCCAATACTTCTTCCCTGATCCTATTGACAAAGGTGGCCTTATTCCCTACGTTCAACGTAATCAAGTCTTCTGTATTCAAGAAATCTATGAGAGCCTGTCCCCTACGATTGGTGTTAGTACTACCCCAAGCTACATGGTGAGAGTTAGCATCACAACCTACTATAAGTTCCATACCTTTTCTTTGCGCCTCCTTAGCCAGTTTCATCAACTCCGACGTGGGTGGAAGTGTCGGAGAGTCGAAAGGTAGGTAAATAGCCGCAAGGTACGTATTGCTACCCCCTTGCTTCAGCACCGTTGCATCTGACGTTGACAACCCTGTTAAGAGAAGAAAACATAAGTTTTTATGACATAGGATACAAGTTCTCAGACGAGACCCTGTATCAGAGTAAAAAAGTTGATAATTAACATGGTTCAACCCAGAAATCTTGTTTCGAGTGGTCCAAGGTTCCTTTATTTATTTTAGACATCAGAGCGTTCGCTGCCGTCTCGCTCCGATGGAGGTTTATTTGGATGACCTCAATCATGGCCCTCCAAAAGTCTGTCTTCCTGCGAGTTAGACATAACCCCCTCGCTTTTAGGATCTGAGTCCTCCGTGACTGCTGGTGTTTTCGGCACCGCTTCCTGTGTCACCTTGTCGGGTTTGACCATGGCAGCCCCTCCAATGGGTATCTTCCCGTTTTCGAAGAAGACAGCTTTTGAGGCGAAATAAGCCACTAAGTCCTTCAGGGTGCAAGCACATTGGTGTGATGCCAGCCTCATGATCATCACACCCCTGATGAACCCGCTGCTAACGCTCTCTATGGGTTGTTTTCCCTTAGACGCAATCGCGTGGTCCACTATCTTATTATTGACCAAGTCTTCGACTTTAGCCTGTTGGTCTGCTGGGATTTTGCCTGTTGGATTACCAGCGCCATATACTTTCTGGCAATTTTGGCATAAGATGGCGGCTCTTTACTTCTTTCAGCGTCTAGCTGAAAGATCGTCGGGGGAGGCTCCTTAACAGGTGCCCTTCCCTTCGGGGTTGATTTAGCCGACGTGCTCGCCTTCTCAATAGCTAATTTTGCTTTGCCCCCCTTACTCGTCGATTTCTGACAAGAGCCTTCTTTGAGTGAAGTATGGCTAGGCTTAACTATTCTATTTGACAGCGGGGAGCTCTTTTTCTTCTTGAGTTTATTCTCAGTATTCAGCTCTTCAGGGGATCTGATTCTCTTCGTCACAGAGACGGAAGGAGGATCCGATATCATCGGAGTGTCCCGGGATTGGCCCAATATGTTTTTCTGGTGCATCTTCTTTAGCTTCCTTCGTTGTGCCCCAGATAACCGTTTTTTGGGTGTTGATAACATGGCTATACTATCGCTGTTTTTTTTGAGGATTCGGTGTCGGACCCCTCACCCTTATTCGAGGGCTGAGGTTGCTTTAAGCCCCCTCTGAGTGCGTCCTTCTCTTTCACATCTACATTTTTGCCATAGGCATTATGTTCGCTTGTCACATTACTTGCTACTGAGGCCAAGGAACCCACCTCCATAGCAGCTTTATGCTCACGATCGCAGGATGACGACGGCACATGACTCGCGAGCAGATCAACACTTGCCGCCGGTACTGGTTTTTTTTTAAGCCCAGTACCGGCAACATGTCTTTTGTTGTCAATTTTTTTGGTCCGCGGGGAATACTAGATTCCCTAAGGTAAAGGGCATTCTGCCCCCTCTCCCCCATAGGTGTTGCCATGGTTGGGAAAGGACAGAATGTCCATCACCTCCCCCTATCCGCCACCTGGGGACGCGTCCGGTAGGAGAAATTGACAAAAACACCCCCGGATAAAAATTCGATTTATAATTTGTTTTTGTTAATAAGGTGTATTATTTTTTGATAATTTGTTTGCCAAAGTAAATATTATTTGTTGGTGAGGCTGGGCAACAGAGGGCGTCAATTTCTACTTCACTCGATAAAAAACTAAGAGATGGTTTCCGACGTGGATGTTTTTTATTGTAACGTGGCAAATAAACCCTTACCGATTTGCTACGAACATATTTTACTATTTTATTAATTTAACCCAACAATCATTTGCTATTGGAACCGAAGTAATATAGATTTGATAATAATCTTCTTTTTCAAAAGTTAGCTTTGAGAATAGGGTTGAGAATTTTAATTCTCCAATTGAGAATAATGTGTTCAGCAGTTAGAGCTCGAGCAGATTTCTCAAATCTGTTTACAGTCATGGCTTTATAACAAACCTTATTCACATTAATTCAACAATTGAGATATACTGTTTATAAATACTTAAGAAATATGTTTTATATCAAATCTTCCTCCAATTTGAATACTATATACATTTTCTAATTTTCTGCTTTTAAAATTTAATTTTGTAATCTTAAGAAAATTGTGGTTTTTGCAAAATGTTAACAAAATAATACAATTCACAGAAGGAAATAACTAAAAATTAAAATAAAACTTAATAATATTAATCCCGATTGGTGGTAGTTATTCTTTAAATTAAGATTCCTTAAACATTAAAGAAAGATTATGTTATTAAACTCGTAGATTGTTGTTTGTAAGCCAAAAATTTGCAGCTTCGCCTTTTTTTCATTGTTGTACTAAAAAACTTAAATAGAGCATAATTTTTTTTAACATACATGACATCTTAAAAAACTAACTCAAAATGGTTGCCTAATGTGAAATTCTTTTATGTGTTTAATTCTTGCCAACCATGCATAATAAAATATTATGCTTTCAATAAAGCTCTTTAATACACTATTTGTAGTGTAGTTTGCTAATAAATGGCAATCCTATTAAAGCTGTACTTTCTTTTCTTCATACCATCATTCGTATATACACATTTTTGAATTTAGAAGTATTAGACGTATACGAAGTAGACTAGAAGACTGAGGCTTTTCCCCTATATATTGTCGTTAATATCGAACATTTAAATATCAATAAATATATTATTTATTAGTTGTAGTATTAAAAGCAACGCGTGTTTTATTTATTACATGAAATACACAACAATAAATGGCGACGAAGATTTAAAAGTGAATAGGAAGAAAATATCAACTTTATCAAAAAAAAATATATAACCTCTAAATAAAAAGGAGACACAAGTGAAGCAATTGCTAGAAGCCATTACCGCCATGACGGCAACAATGCAAATACAGCAAAATCTATCAAGTCAACAAGCGAGCAGCAGTACCAGTGTAAATATCATCTCAAATTTCGATGCATTTGATCCAAAAACAGAGTCATTTCGAGTGTAGAAAGAGCGGTTGGAAATCCATTTCCAAATTAAGAAAATTTTCAATGATAAGGACATGTGTGCAAAATTGCTTTTGCAATACATTGGATCAGCGACGTATTCCCTTCTAACAACACTAGCAGCACCTAAAAGCATAAATGAGTTAACATACGGTGAAATAGTGACGTTGTTGGAAACGCAATTATGCCCTAAAAAGAACGTTTTAGTGGAGCAACACAAATTTCTTTGTGAAATACAAAATGGCGAACAATCTCTTTCAGATTTTGTAGCGGTATTACAAAAAAGATCAACCGATTGTGGTTTTGTATGTGAGTGTGGAAGGTCTGTTGCAGACATTTTTCTTAGGTCACAACTAATCAGAGGATTGCGTGATAATTACATTCGGGAACAACTACTGCAAGATCCATCATCAACTTTTACACAAATTATTCAAAAAGCAACGACACTAGAAGCTGCAAAAATAAATAGCAAGGTAATTGCAAACAATGCAACCTGTTCAACAGGAGATATACATCAAGTTCGCCACCGACATGTTGACAATCACGGTGGTGGTAGAAATCGTAGAACTTCAAGAAATCGAGCATCCAAGTCATCAACAAGAGTTAACTACAAAGAGTTAGGCATAGAAGGACTATGTCTGAGATGTGGCCGCAGTAATCACTTAAGCAACGAGTGCAGAATAAATAAAAACAATTTAAAGTGCAACTCATGTGGTAAGATAGGTCACGTACAAAAACTTTGTTTACAAGATAGAATGAAACAAAATAAATCAAGAAATGTTAACAATGGCAGCACCACATCAAATGCTATCGAATCATTCACAATAGATGATTTTTCTGGTATTAATAAAATCATCGATATCTACAACAGCTGTGGCTTTAACAGATGCACAAAAATTTTATACGAATGTTTTCATTGAAGGTAAACAACAAAAATTAGAAGTCGATTCTGGTGCCGGGTATACATTAATACCTGAAAACGATTTTAATAAATTAAATATAAATACGGCAATAAAAAAATCGAATATAGCTTTTCGATCTTATACCGTTGACATCTGAAAATTAATTTGTCAGAAATCGACCAGCTTGAACAACGTGAAAATTATGACGGTGATGGAATTAATTCAATTTCAAAGATAAAACAACAGTTTTCAAACATTTTTGAGGAAAAAGTGGGGTGTATTCCAGACTTGGTGTGCAGTTTAAAATTAATCGATGGGGCTAAACCTGTGTTTTTGAAGGAAAAACAGGTACCTTTTGCATTGCGCGAAAAAGTTGAACGTGAACTGGATGTCTTGGAGAAAGACGGTATAATTACAAAGGTAAATACCAGCAATTGGGGTTCACCATTGGTAGTAGTACCCAAACCTGACGGAAGTGTAAGTTTGTGCGTTCACTATAAAGTCGCAGTAAACCCTCAACTAAAGGGCGGCGCACTACCCGATAAAACGAATCGACGAAATTTTCAACAATTTAAAGAATGCAAAATATTTTTGTAAGCTGGATTTATATAAGGCTTATTTGCACGTAATGTTAGACGATGACAGGAAACAAATTCAAACTATTTCTACACATCGAGGTACGTATCAAATGAATAGATTATCCTTCGGAATTAAAACTGCTCCAAGTGAGTTCAATCGTATTTTAGATCAAATCCTACAAGGACTCGAAGGAACAATTTCGTATTTCGATGACATCATCATTCATGGGTCAACATTACCAGAATGCGAGCATCGACTCATAAAATGCTTCGAAAGGCTAAATAAATACAATTTGCATGTTAACAAAAACAAGTGCGAGTATTTCAACGAGCAAGTTAAGTACCTTGGCTATGTTGTAAGCCACAACAAAATTTCAAAATGTCCCGAGAAAGTACAAGCAATAGTGGATCTGCCACGTCCACAAAATATGGAAGATACGAGAAGATTTCTCGGAATGATCACATACTATGCAAAGTTTTTACCAGATGTTTCAACACTTACATTTCCATTACGTCAAATCTTGGAGAAAAATAGAAAATTCAACTGGACAGATAAATGTGAAAAAGCATTTAAAAATCTTAAACAAGAGATATTAAAGGATAGAGTTTTAGTGCCTTATGATCAATCTTTGCCGCTGTATTGTCTCATATTGTGGATGGGGATGAACGTCCTATCGCTTTCATTTCACGTGCGTTAACGAAAGCAGAGCGAAATTACATTCAACTTGACCGAGAAGCTTTGGCAATAATTTTTGCTGTTGACAAATTTTTTATGTATCGCATGGAAGAGAATTTACGTTGTTAACAGATAATCGACCACTTTCTAGAATTTTTCATCAGAATGCAAAAACACCAGCCATGACGTCAGCAAGACTACTTCGGTACGCATCATTCCTTCAAGGATTCAACTATAAGATATAACATCGCAGAGCTGAAAGCAACGTGAACGTAGATTGCTTATCAAGAGCACCCATCAATGAGCATCAAATTTTAAAAATTTTGTAGATGAAGAGGTAAAAATAATTCAAGATCAAATAATTAATGAAATTTCAACATTTTCAATTACGGCTTCAACAATTGCCATTGAAACGGAACGTGATCCGTTATTCCAACAAATCTACGTAATGAAATTTTAAAAGAATTACATCACACACATTGGCATCGTTAAAATGAAACAATTGGCAAGGAAATATTGTTTTTGGAAAGGCATCGATTCCGATATAGAAGGTTTAGTTAAAGCATGTCCCAACTGTGTAAAGGTAAGGAAAAATCCACCAAAGGTAATAACACATCATTGGGAAGAGCCACATGAAAATTTTCAAAGAGTGCATTAAGATTACGCAAGGCCTTTTCAAAATCATAATTTTTTCGTACTGGTAGATGCTAAATCAAAATGGCCGGAAATTCGAATTATAAAAGATACACCTACATCCGAAAAAACCATAGAACTTCTACAAGATATTTTCGTCACTCATGGTCTACCTCAAATAATTGTCTCTGACAATGCTTCAATTTTTCAGAGTTCAACATTTAAGGACTTTTGTATTAACAACGGAGTTATTCAAAATTTCATAGCACCCGGACATCCTGCAACGAACGGCTTAGCAGAAAGGTACGTGCAAATTCTAAAAACAAAATTGAAGGCCATGGAAGATGTTAAATTGCCGTTAAACATCAAAACCCAAGAAATAATTTTTCGATATCGAGCAACACCATTAGCAAATGGTAAAAGTCCATCGCAACTAAAGGGTGTCCCAAGAAGAACGCAATTTTTAAATTTTAAATAAAACAGATATTTAAAAAAAATCGTGAAACTTTATTATATCGTAAAGTAGACAGAATGAGGTTATGTATGGAACAATATATCGTGCAGATGGCCGCCGCGGCTTTGCTGGCATGCACGCGATCTTTTAATGAAATTTTCAATGACCGTTTTGCATGAATGCTGCGGTATTTCATTAATGCAGCGTCCAATTTCCTCTTTTAAGGCTTGAGTCGTCGTCGGCTTATTCGCGTAAACCATCGACTTCAAAAAACCCCAAAGAAAAAAATCTAATGGTGTTAAATCGCCTGATCTAAGCGTCCAATTCTGATCTCCAAAACACGAAATAACACGACCGGGAAATGACTGATGCAGTAATTGAATTGTTTCTCCGGCTGTATGACATGTGGCGCCGTCTTGTTGGAACCACATGCCCTCCACATTCATTTCTTCAATTCTAGGCAAGAAAAAACTGGTTATCATTTCACGATACCGAACACCATTGACTGTTTGCGCTTGACCTGCCTCATTTTCATAAAAGAAAGGTCCAATGATTCCTCCAGCCCAAAAACCACACCACACAGTGACGCGTTGAGGATGCATTTGCTTCTCGTGAATCACTCGAGGATTTTCCTCACCCCAAATGCGACAATTCTGCCTATTGACGAAGCCATCAAGATGAAAATGGGCCTCGTCACTGAAGATGATTTTATCGGCAAAATCAGCATTTTCATGTTGTCTCTCCAATACCCAATTAACGAACTCCCTTCGCTGTCCATGGTCAGCTGGCTTCAGTTCCTGAGTCAATTGAACTTTGTATGCATGAAGATGCAAATCTTTCGTCAAAATTCGCTGCAAAGTGGATTTGGAGACACCAATTTGCTGAGCTCGGTGTCGAATTGAGAAGGATGGAGTTTGAGCGACATCATCACGTACAGCTGCGACATTTTCTGTCGATCGACCTGGTCGATGGCGCGTTGTTGTCTTTACATCACTAACAGACCCAGTTTCGGCAAATTTATCCATTAATCTCTTTACAGTTGACTCTTTTGGAGCATTATTGTGACCCCAAATTGATCGCAATTTGCGAACTGTAGCCGCAAAACTTTCACCGTTTTGGTAAAACAATTTCACAATGAGAATGCGTTGTTCATTCGTGTAGCGCTCCATTTTTACTAACCTCGTACCTTCTACTAGCAAACAATAACAATTGTTCAAATGTCAAACAATGACACTTCGAATGTTGCCAGATTTAAAAATTGCGTTCTTCTTGGGACACCCTTTATATCTTGGTCGTGAGTTTCGTATCAAATTGGATGCCATGCGTCCACTAAAACATTCGAAATCTATATTAATAACGCCTAAAGTTCGTCAAATTAGCGTGGGAGATAGGGTGCAAGTGCGATGGCTCGACAGAAATAAACCAACTTGGAAATTTGGTTTCGTAAAATCAAAATGTGGTCGTCTTCATTACCAAGTGAAGCTCGACAATGGATATGAGTTAAAACGTCATATAAATCAACTATATAAGTCAGGGGTAGAAGAACCAAAAAAGTCTGTAACGTTTGCAGATCCACCGCTGCGGGAAAAACCAAGAATTGAGGAGGTTCACATTGAACGTAGAGTTACCACCCCAATCAATGAACCAGATCCTGAACAAAATTTACAACCTTAGCATTCAGGAGACGGCGTTAGAAGATCCAACCGGATTAGAAGACCTCCAGCTCATTTGGGGGATCATGTACTTCATTAAGCGTGGGAGATTGTAGTGTAGTTTGCTAATAAATGGCAATCCTATTAAAGCTGTACTTTCTTTTCTTCATACCATCATTCGTATATACACATTTTTGAATTTAGAAGTATTAGTCGTATACGAAGTAGACTAGAAGACTGAGGCTTTTCCCCTATATATTGTCGTTAATATCGAACATTTAAATATCAATAAATATATTATTTATTAGTTGTAGTATTAAAAGCAACGCGTGTTTTATTTATTACATGAAATACACAACACTATTCGCATTATTTCTAGTTTTCTCGATTAATATGAGTGACTATGTACATGTATTTTATTTTTGTATTGCATTTTTCTTTGTGTGAAGCAAAACGTAATCTAGAAACACCACCAAAAAAAAAAAATGCAATAACAAAATACAAAAACAAAATACATGTAGTCACTCATTCGTCTAGCGACGTACGTCTTGTGGAAACCCCATTTTAGTTTACTTAAGTATTTATTTTTTTATTTTTTATCCTGATGTTAGAGTTCATCTCGGTTTATAAAATATCGGCCATCGCTATTTTAAAACCAAAACAGCCAAACTTAAGCGAAAAAAAAAAAAATTTCGTAGTCATAAAATAGGAGATTTGCCGTTTTACTTTCCTTATCCAATCGTAAAAGGAATAAGATTTATAAAGCAACCAAATTCATTGTATTGTTTTTCGTTGTGACAATTGTGGTCTGTAAAATATTTTAATAAAAATTAAACTTTATTAAAATTCACTCTTAAGATATTTTTTTACTTACGTTTTAAAATAAATACCCGCATTAGACGGATAGTCTGTGCTGGTTCAAATATATTTTCATATTCGTATTGACACACAATTGTTAATATTTTCCAATATATTTTTTTTTTAATTTGACATGTTTTTGTTTTCCATAAATTGTTATTTGAGAAATACAAAAAAAAAACTCGAATCAATATCGAATATATTTCTACAATAACTTGAAATGTATTATTTTTTCTAAGCTAAAATTATTTTATTTAACAATAATATCATTTTTCTTGATTTGAAAATGATTTTCTTATAAGCCCTGGGAAAAAACAGTGGAGGTTATATAGAAATTTTAAAACTTTGTCATACATTTGATAGTGTATTTCTCAAATTATTATCTAATATTTTTTGAATAAAATTCAATACTTTTATTTGTTTACAAGTATTAAAGTTGTGGGTTAGAACGAACTCACGCTATTGATTCTAATTTTTTGCCGCAATACGATTTCTTGTAATTTTTGCACAAATAATTTAAGTATTTTTATAACAAATAACGGAGTTAAAACGAATTGTGTTCGAAAATCTTAATAATTGTCCGTTAATGTTCCATATTACGTATTGATATATACGTATATCCATGATTTAGTACATGTCGTAAAAATGTTTTTGGGATATAACATCGAATGCAGACCTTTAAAAACATAGTTCCTTAAATCAATTTTCAAATCTGATTCAAATTTTGACGAATTTATTCGCGAATTCATTTTTCGGATTGTATTATTTACTACCATGATTCAATCTTTACCTTTAGAAGAATCAAGTTGATTTAAATAATTCAATTTTAAATCAAAGAATCAAATCAACTTTGATTTAATTCGTGAACCAAAATATTTTTTTAATTTATTAGGATTAATTTAATTTCATGGAATTTTTGTAAAACAGCAACAGGATCACAATTTTTTTTATCAATTTATATGATAATATTAACTAAAACACTCCGATAATACAAATTTCGTTGCCGTTCCATATTGTTCATATAAAAATGGTCTAGTAAAGCCAAAATGTTGTCCGTTGTGTCCTAGCTCGCTTAGTTTTCGAGATACTGGCCATTTTAAAAAATTACAATTTTACAAAATAGCAAAAAGTAATATTTGCAAGTAAATTTTAATGTTTTTTTATTTTGTTTTAATTCGAAAATCAACTCAATATATCAATATTGTTTGAAACGATTTGATTTCATTGAATCAAATAAGATTCAAATGAAACTGATTAAGCAATTACAATTTTAAATCTGATTTAATAAATTGTTTTATAAAATATTAAATCAGCTCGCTGATTTACAAAAGGAATTATTTTGTTCGCGAATTCAAGAAAGAAAAAACTTTTCAAGGTCTGATCGTGTGGAAATAGGGATTGCGAATTCCCTAATTGCTTATCTTGAATTTATTGATGCCGCCAGTTGAAATTACTTTCAGCCGTTACTGATAATTTCTTATCGGCCTCGAACTTTGCTACTGCGTCAAAACAATCCAAGATTTAATTTTTTTTTAAGTTTATATATAAAGATAAAATATATATTAGTGTTAAAATTTTAAAGACTCTAAGACCTAATAATGTATGAAACCGATTCAGACAATGAAATTCATAACAAAACTGATGTTACTGCCGACATTAGGAAAATTCAACAGGAAAATTCCATAAAAGATAAGCTAGATAAACTGAAAGAATTGGAACAAGAAGCTTCCTTAGCTGAATTATTGGAAAGAGCATCATGTTTAGAACGAGAATATGCACAAAAGCAGCAGCAACTTAAAGAGAATGCAATCGGAGAGGACGAGAACCAAGAAAAATTGAGCCATTCGCCCTTCTCCGGTTTGACTCAATCACAGATTCCCAACGAATCAGAAGTTCCACAGAAGTATTTGAAGTTTTTGGAACGAGAATTCGGACATACCAGTTTTCGTACAGTACAGTGGACCATCATACGTTCGATACTGGATGAGGCTCGAGACAATTGCGCAATTATGGCGACAGGTTATGGCAAGTCTTTGACATACCAATTTCCGGCAGTGTTTTTGAATAGGATTGCTATAGTGGTTTCACCACTTATTTCACTAATGGAAGATCAAGTGAGAGCTCTGAATTTAACTCGTGAGAGAGCCTGTTTACTTGGTTCGGCTCAAAGCGATCGCGCAATTGAGAAACGAATATTAGATTTAGATTTCAACTTGGTATACGCTACTCCCGAATACATTACAGGTGAATGTGGCCAAAATCTGCTTAAGGCCATTGGAAACAATTTGGCGTTATTGGCTGTCGATGAGGCTCATTGTATTTCACAGTGGGGACATGATTTTCGATCGGCTTACCGCAAACTGAATGTGCTAAGACGTGTTGTTCCTCAGGTACCAATATTGGCTTTAACTGCTACTGCTACCCTACAAGTACGTGATGATATTTGTCATCAATTGAGTTTAAGACATCCCCAAGTGTTGAACTCAGGCTTTGATCGGCCTAATTTGGAATTTATTGTACGTCAAAGATCTTCGCTTCGCGGTGGCCTTGGAATATGGCTGGACATTGGGTCACACATTCATTGGGCACTTAGCGAACAAGGTTCTGTTATTATCTATTGCAATACTTGTAGTTTTGCTGAAACTGTTGCTCAAGAAATTCAACAGCATGTACCATGTCATTATTATCACAGCAAATTGACTTTGAAGCAAAAACGACAACATCATCATGAATTTTCCAGAGATATTGTGCGCGTTATCGTAGCAACTATGGCATTCGGTATGGGCATTGATAAGCCTGATGTTCGTCTGGTTATACATTATGGCGTTCCAAACGATTTGGAAAGATACTATCAGGAGGTATGTTAAAAATTAGGAATTATCTAAAGTTTACGAATGCAGGTTACAAATAATCCGAAACTTGGTCCGTTTACTAAACGAGAATGAGTCAATCATTATTTTTTTGTCGATACGCCCCAATTTGAATGGGCGAGGCTTTAAAGTTGAAAATTTAATTTTGAATAAGTCTAAATATCCAATTAGTACAAAATGTATAAAATATTAAAGGCCTCACAAATATCTTTTAGTAAGGGTTAAAATTGTCCAATTGGTTAACCTATTATGACCCACTTGATTTTTATTTTGTTAGGAGCAGGGGTTCGTGACCGTAATTTTTCGATCGAAATTAATTTTTCATATCTTAACCCATTAGTGGATGAAGTTCCATGTCCACTTTCCTTAAATAATTTTTACCAATTATTAGTAAAAATGATCTGATTAATTCGTTTTAAAAGTATTTTATTTAAAAAAAACGTATAGTCTTGGAGTTATGGACCGTCTCTTATAAGGGACACTGCGCAGAGGTACACTAGGCTTATGATAACTTTTAAAGCATTCTTTGAGGTGAAACCCTTTTCACATTTGTTGCAAATATAGTATGTTTTTTTTTTTCATTTCATTTATTAAAATTAACCGAGCCCCTTAGGTCCATACATGGTTAATAGTATATAAGGTGCAAATATACATTCAAATACTTAAAACTATCAATCTTACATACATAGTTATACTAATAAGTTTGTACCAATAAATTGTATTTAATAAAAATTTTTATAACGGAACAATATTTGGATTATAGATTATCAAAATTTTCAGAAAATAATAATTTGGCTTGAGGATATGTAAAGGAAAATAATTTTAAATTATTGGGAGTGCATTCCATATTCGAGCAATTCTAACAACAAAGGAACGTTCATATGTCGAATTACAAATTCTTGACATAATGATTTGAGGTGAGCGTAACGATCGTGAAAAAGTAAACTTGTCGTACAGATAAGGTGGGAGCAATTTCCACATCGTTTATCAGTTTTAGAATATTCAATAAGGTGGTTCTGCTATCATATTGTGTCGTGTATCTGTCGTCACTTTGTTAGTGCGCGAACTTCTTATAGATGGGGTACCATACGTTTCAAGGTAGGATGTAGCAAGATTTCGGCGAAAAATAAGAAGAGACAAACATTTTGTATCATTGGGATGTAACTTCTTTATCAGCACCCCTTCCTTTAATAAATCGTTTGCACGATCCCATTTCATTGACATCAAAATTTGTTGCAATTGCGACAAAATTCATTTCTCTAGAGCTTCATCATCACTGTCATTATCTTCCATTACTACTTCACATTCTGTAGATAATAAATTTGGACCCATATGATTTAGATTTTTTTTATTATTATTAGTATTAAAAATACATTGTATATTCAAAAATATTACATAAATTCTTAATAAATTTGTTGTAAGTTTTATATAAATAAATGGCTTCTTATAAAATTTGTACATTTTTTTCTAAATACATTGTAATTTCCTTCAAGTTTCATAGTATTTGGTAAATTATTAAATAATTTAAAACCCTTGCAGAAAAGAGATCTCTGCATGTGTGTTGTCCTGACTCTTTGGATTCAAGAATCTTCAGAATTCCTTAATCCATACGGTTGTACTTCCCCAACATATTTTATTTGCTCGCATATATATTCTGGGGCATCACCTTGTTTAATTTTTTTATTAAAAATTAAAATGTTGAATTTCAGTCTTTGATTTATATTCACCCATTTTAGTTCTCCAAGCATTTCGTTTATGTGTGTATGTCGATTGCGTTTTAGTATTACACTCGTTGCTTTGTTTTGTAGTTTTTGCATTCTTTCTACTTGACTATCATTACAGCATGTATATATTTTCGTCGATCCATATTCAAAATGAGGTTTAATTATTGTATTACATTGTATTATATTTTATTTCGTATTTTTTTAAAAAATCAGATTTTTTTTGCCGATTTTTTACATGTATAGTCTATATGTTCTTTAAATTTTAACTCCTTATATATTATAAATCCGAGATTTTATCATTAATTTGAAATATTGCTTCAGTACTCATATTTATTTCTATTATTTTTGTTTTATTTTCGTTTAGTTTTAATTTATTAATTTTTAACCTAGTGTTAATGTTATTGATGTCATGGTACATTTTTTCTCTACAACTTTCATCATCGTCTCCATCCCTTAACGCATCATCTGTAACATTTCACTTCTGTCCAATACCTTTGGCATTAATATATATAATAAATAAAAGAGCTCCCAAAATTGAACCCTGTGGTACACCGAAATCGTTTTCAATTTCATTTTATAATACATTATTAACTTTTTTTACTTGCTTTCTATTTTTCAAATACGACTCAAAGCAATTTAATTCCGTGCCTTGTATTCCATTCATATAGAGTTTTTTCACCATTATTTGTCTGTCGATTATTTCAAAGGCTCGTTTAAAATCTAGAAATATTGCCATCACTTTTTTTGTTTTTTCTATACCTTTCCATTTACTTATTACATAATTTACAGTAGTTTCACATGAGTAGTTTTTACGAAAACCTGATTGATACTTTGACAGTATAGAATTATTTTCAATATATTTTTCTAATTGTTCTTTCACAACTTTTTCCAAATTTTTTTTAAAAGTTTTTAATGTATCTATTGGCCGGTATTCTTTTTAATATTGTTTCTCCAGTTATGTAGCAGTTATCAAAAATGATTTTATTGGATACTTTATCACAGTCAGTTTTATTTTTCATTTGTATAATTAATTATATTCTTAAGTTCTAAAATGTTTATTGCACGGAATCTGAATTTATGGTTTATCACAGTTATTTGGTTTTCATAATGCTTATTTTCAATAGAGCCTCTTATTAATTTAATACTATCTACAAAATAATTATTGAATTGGCAGCGATTTCTTTATAATCCTTATATATTACTTGGTTAAATATCAAAGTTTTTATCAAGTTGTGTTGTTTTTTAATTACTAGATTTTTGATCTCTCTCCACATTTGCTTTTGATCGCTTGCATTGTTAATTTTATTATTAGATTTAGATTTTTACTTTATATAAATTTCTTATTGTTTTGTAATTGGTCCATGCCTGATTCGTGTTTTTTAATTTTGCTATTTGAAATTTAATTATTTTATCCTTCTTCATTAAACGTCATTCATTATTAAACTTCTGATTTCTATTGTTTTTTTCTATTATCATTCTCTTATTAGTAAATTTTTTTATAGTTTCTTTAAAGCAAATATCAAATAAAATTACATTTTCATTAATGCTCTTATTTTCATCATATATCATATTGTCAGGACACCGAATAAAACTCTTTACGTTTAGTTTATTATTAAAATACAAATTTAGTTTATTTATTCAAAGTTATTCGGATTGTCAAAGGAAATTATATCAAAGAAGGTAAGACAACACGTTCGCTCTTTATGGCGTCTGTACAACAACTGCCTATTAATGTGATTACTCTCGCCCCCTTGCATATTATGCAGTCGAGCACAATAGAGCTCCATACTACAACTACACTATACTTTTACAGCTCGGCCTTTCCTGATGGTTCGTCATCTGAGGAGTCTTCATGGTAGTTAGGTGGCGGTTCCTCGGTTACTTCTAGGTTAGGTAGACCACACCATGGCTTTATATGATCACTGGCAAATACGTTCACGTACCGACGACGATTTTAAGGAACATCAGGGAGATCTTCTATAACGTAACGGTCATTATTTAATACTTTGGTGATAGTATACGGTCCCTTGAAGAGTGGCTCTAGTTTGTGGAATGTACCGGTAGCACATGGAACATGGTCGATGACGACCAAATCACCTTCATATTGTCGTGGAGCTTGGTGTTTTTTTATCGAATCGCTCCTTCCATTTACGTTTCTCTTCGGTTATATTGTCTGCGGCTTTTCGTTGACGTAGATCGTAATGATGAGGTTCTTCGTTAATTTCATTAAGGGCTTGAATCATTCGATTTGAGCTAAAATCACGTGGGTTGTAGTTAAAAACCAAGTCATTAGGACTAAATTTAGTTGTTGAATTTCGTTGAGAGTTAATTGACCATTGGATGTTTGGGAGTGCCTGATCCCCATCTTTGTTATTACCAGCTGTACATTTTAAAGATGAGAGTAGCGTTCTATTTACTCTTTCGGCTTGACCGTTAGCCCGTGGTGTACGGACCGCTGTCCGTATATGATGGATTCCATAATTTGAGACGAATTGTTCAAACTCCTTAGAGGTGAAGGCCATTCCTCTGTCGGTTATTAAACGTAATGGCTGCCCAAAGGTAGTCATCATCTCTCTTACAACGTTGAGAGCCGGCTTGGTCTTCGTGTTTCTTAATGCTTTTAGAATGGTGTACTTACTGAAAGTACAAACTAAAACGATTATATATATATTACCATATTAACTTCTTGGGAATGGTCCCAAATGATCGATGTGTACGCTTCTGAACGGAATTGGCAATACTTCCGACACATGTAGTTGAGCCTCTGGTTTACCACCCTTCGCTTTATTTAAGAACAGTCTGGACATGCTTGGATATATGATTTAATATAGCACCTCATACGTGGGAACCAAAAATTTTTAGAAATTCTTTCCATTGTCTTTTCAACCCCAAAATGACCCACTTCGTCATGGCATGACCTGGTGATGCGCCAACGTATGGCCTGAGGTATCACTAATTTCGCATCTCCATTCATCTTTCGAAAAAGTCGATTGGTGCGTATCAAATATTCTTTTTTATCTGTTTTTCATTTGTGAAGTCGTTGCCTTTGAGAACATCAACTATTAATTTCAACTTCGGATCTAGTAGCTGCATTGACATTATCCAATCTGAGTCAAAATTGAATAAAACGTAGTCGGCTACCGTTGTCGTTTGGGCTGGAGGTAGAGTAGGACTACGACTTATACCGTCTGCATATGAAATCTGGCTTCCTGCCAGATGCATACATTTATAATCAAATTCTTGTAGTTTTAATAGCCACCTGGCTATGCGTGGCGGTAAGGGATTAGTCGCCTTTGTGGTTACTACTGCATTACAATCAGTAACTATAATAAAATGTTTACCCAGTAAATACATTCTAAATCGTTGTAAGGTTTCCACGATGGCTAACACTTCCAATTCGTGGCTAGCGTATTTTCGTTCTGCATCTGATGTTTGACGACTGTAGTAAAACACAGGTTTCAGATCTTCACCTTCCCGTTGGAATAACACTCCAGCGAGTCCCACCGAACTCGCATCCGTATGCACCTCATGCGCCTGGTTTGGATCGTATAGTGTCAGTATTGGTTTACTGGTGATTGCATATTTTAGCTGGCCAAATGCATGTTCTTGTTCTTCGTTCCATATAAATTTGGAATTTTTCTTCAATAACTTAGTTAGTGGCGTTGCAATCAAACTATAGTTGGGTATAAATTTTCGGAAAAACACAGTGATTCCCAAGAACCTTCTTACACCGGAAACGTCTTTAGGGGTTGGATATTCGTGAATACATTGCGTCTTCTGCGTACCTGGTCGTATACCATGCTCACCAACTATGTGACCAAGAAAATTAACGGTTGTATTTAAAAACGTACATTTGGATGGTCGTAACGTAAGACCAAATTTCCGTATAGCTTCCAAAAATTCATTCAAGATAATAATTCCTTCTTCAGGAGTTTTCGAAGCAATAATCACTTCATCAACGTAACTGATTATTTTGTCTCTATTTTCCAGCGTTTTTATAATAGTGACAATCATTTTCTGGAATACCATCGGGGCGTTCACTAAGCCAAAAGGCATGACGTTGTGTTCAAAAAGTCCTTCGTGCGTTATGAAAGCGGTATACGTTTTGCTTCTTTCATACAGGGGTATTTGATAATAGCCCGAAGTCATATCTTACGTTGTGAAAAATGTATTTCCAGCTAACCTGGATAGCTGCTCTTCAACCACTGGCATTGGATACTGCTTTTTAACGGTTACAGCGTTAAGGGCTCTGAAGTCCACGCACATTCGGAATTCACCATTAGCCTTCTTTGCCAGCAATGCCGATGCTGCATGTGGTGACGTACTTGGTCTGATGATTTTATGCTCCACCAAATTTGTAATAATGTTTGATAAAATTTCACGTTGCGAGAATGGTACCATATATCGTTTACCAAGGATCGGTTTATCGGTGGTCACTTCAATTGTCATTGTTGTCGTTTGGCACCGTCCTATATTCTCGATATTTTCAGCAAAGCAATTTTCAAATTTCGCCAATAACGTTAGGAGACTACGACGTTGTTCATCATCGATATCGTTTGTCATAGTAAAATTACTCCGACCTGCTTCCTGTAGTTGCAGTACACCCGCCTCAATTACCATCCGTTTATCATTTCGGCACAACACATCACGTCCAAGCAAAACGTCATATGGCAATTCGTCATCGCTAATTATGTAGAATTTCGTATCTACAACTTCATCATCTATTTCTATAGGCAGATTAACCGTTTCATCCACCTCTATAATAGAACCTCCGAATCATTGTAAACGTTTATATGCTGGCTGACACGTTGCATTTTGTACTAAAGATGATTTTATTAATGAATAAACGCTACCAGTGTCCACAAATGCTGTTAAAATTTGATCGTTGATTTTAATTTGTTTCATGATGGGAGGTGACATAATTGTTTCAACCTCGCCCGTATCTTCCACGTTGGCCACTGAAGGCTTTGATTTGCTACGGCATTCCTTCTCGTTGTGTCCCATTTTATGGCATCCATTGCATCGCTCTTTACGTTGAGGCTTTGAACAGTTAACCGAAATATGCCCCAGTTCGTTGCAATTGTAACATTTGAGCCCTTTTGATTCACCTTTACGTTCATCTGGTTTGTGATGTTGTCTTGATAATACCGCTGACACCGTGAGTTTCTGAAGAGAAAGCAATAAATCATTGCATCTTATAAAATTTGATGACAATAACGTTTTCACCAAATATGAATCGTTGATACCGTTTAGATTACCACGTCTTCCAAGATTCAGCATTGTATAATAATACTCCACCAACGTCCCTGAATTTAATCGCTTACGATCCTGTAGCTCCCGATGAACATCAGCTGCCGTTGTCATGTCTGGGAAATCTTGTCGGAAAGCTGTAGAAAACCCGATCCACGATACAAAAACGGGTTGGGAATCTAGCCAACTTTTCGCAAAACCCTTAAGCTTATGCTGGACTGCAAATAGAACACTCTCGTCGTTAAAGCCATAAGCTCGTTGTAGCTGTTCAACTTTCTGTATGAATTGCCCGGATGATAGAGACCTTTTTATCGGGTCAAATTCCGGAAGAATTCCAACTATTTCCTGTGTGCTATTGGTGTGCCTAGCAGGCGTTGTTACGGCCTGATTTCCGTTTTCCATAAATCCTAGTAGACCGGATGCATTAGGTGTTGAAGGTGTTTCAATGTTATCACCCCGTTGAACATTACTGATTGTACCTACTCTACGTGTTAGGTTGGCAATCATTAACTTTAGTTCGTCGATTTGGGCCTCCCATGGCACGACACCTATTTCATCTTCTTCCACTTCATCCGTTTCCAAAACTTCCATCGATGCTGCAATTTTATTTGCGCGTGTACCCGTAGTTGGCAAACCGTTTGTTCTCAGGAGTTGGTTTAGCTGCTTCACCCGTAACTCCTCTAATTTCTTTTTTCCTTATTTCCAAAAATGTTCTTGAATATTCCACGTTTTCTCGTTTTTTTTTCCTCTTTTTTTCTTTTCTAAAAAAAAAATCTTCTTAAATATTCCACGTTTTCTCGTTTTTTTGTCCGTTACAATTTTTTTTCTTTTTCTTTCTATATACGTTTGTAGTAGCGTCTAGTTCTTCTTCAAAAAAAAAACTTTTTTTTCCTTTTTTTCTACGTTGATTGTCTTCGTTGTGTTTGTACGCCGCCGCCGTTTGCAGATTTCATTACAACAAAAAAGAAACAATTTCTTTACGTTGATTGTCTTCGTTGCGTTTGTACGCCGCCGCCGTTTACAGACTTCCTTACAAAAAAAAAAACAATTTTATCGTTTGTATTCTTCGTTGCGTTGCCGTTTGCAGATTTATTTTCCCCGTTGTGGATTTGTTCTCGTTGTTACCACTCGTTGTTGATGTTATACGTTGCTACCATTTGTAGTCTCAACATCACTATTTTCCTCTAGTTGTATGTGGATATATTTCCGTTGTTATCACTCGTTGTTGTTGTTTTATTTCGATGTGTTTTCATATATACACTCAATCGTTTCCCTCTTATGGATCTCTATCCCACTTCTGAATCTGTCAGGACACCGAATAAAACTCTTTACGTTTAGTTTATTATTAAAATACAAATTTAGTTTATTTATTCAAAGTTATTCGGATTGTCAAAGGAAATTATATCAAAGAAGGTAAGACAACACGTTCGCTCTTTATGGCGTCTATACAACAACTGCCTATTAATATGAATACTCTCGCCCCCTTGCATATTATGCAGTCGAGCACAATAGAGCTACATACTACAACTACACTATACTTTTACAATATTTTTACCTTATTCTGTGTTAAATGTTTCTTTGTTGTACTTAAAAATTTCCAATTCTTTATTATTTATGTTTTAATGATCATTATTTTCACTTGTAATTAAAATATTTATCATTTCATGAACTGCTATTTTATTTGTATTACTGTTGTTTACCGATATATCATAGTTATTTGTTATTACAAAGTCAATTATTGTACTAGAACTTTTTGTTACTCTTGTATATTCATTAACTAATTTGTCTGTCTATATGCACGTGGCATAACATTTTGGCATAATTTTTTTGCATCAATTGAATCATTGCCCTTATTTACAAATAACAACACACAAAAAATAACAAATATTCACATAATATTTAATATATTTAAATTTTTCTTTTTTCACAAATTGGTCTTTCATATTTTGCATAAAAGCCACAAAAGACACAAATCACAAAAGTTGAAACAAATGAAATAAAACATGCTTCGTTGGAATGTCAGTAACGGAATAGTCAACTTGTTATTTAAAAATTCAAATTTTTGAAAGTGCTACAGTAGAAAATTCGAGCGTCCCTTATAAGGCACTCTGCGCACTAATTTAAGCAGAATTTTCTTCATCAGGGATGTTGTAGTTCGGCCCTAGATTGGAATTAAAAGTTGAAAGTTAGTGTTTTCATTATTAGTATTATTGTAGTTGAATTTAAAAACAGTTTTCTAACGAATTCATTCGACCACGAATGCCGTAATTCGACCGAAATTTTTTTTTTTTTAATAATTATGAAATTTATTTTCTTTTCTTTTTATATAATATAAAAAATAATATAAATATATAATAAAATAAATTTAAAAATAACCCAATATGTAATTATAAACGCTAGATAGAAATAAATGTTTCGACTAAAAATTGATGAAAAGTTGATAAAGCCAAAAGAAAATAAAAATATTTTAGGCGAAAGTGTAAAACATCTGAGATCTCGAGATAGAGCATTCCACATAGGTGACAATTTCCTCTGAAATTATTGCTCAAACAGTCTGACAGGACAGACCGTTTTCAATTTAAAAAACAGAGCCCTGAGGGACACCACTGGTTATTGGCCAAATCTATTACCAAGAGCCATCAATCGAAACAAATTGACTTCTGCCACTTAGGTAAGAGGTCATAAGCTTAATAGGGTTATTCTGTAACTACGTGAAAAATTGTCACGTTCAAATATGTAACTCTGATATATTTAGCACATGTTGAGTCACTAATATCAAAATTATATTAAGGTAAATTTTTGTATATAACTGTATGAAAATTTAACATTATGTGACTCTCCCTATCCTAAATATGGTAGATTTGCACATTTCGATGCGACAACTTTTCATATAGTTACGGAATAACTCCATGAAAGGCTGCGTTGAAAAATTAAAGTAATTAAACAATTTCTGCACCAGCTTCATGTGGCACTCGATCTAAAGCTCTATATAAATCCGATGAACTACGTTTTTACTATTATCCAAAACATTCTAATCAAGTCAGTCAGGCTGCCTCTTATCTGCACTAATTACTCCCTTTGTACGATTTCTATGTTCACAGTATATAGACCAATTCTGTTCCGAAAATAAAATTTGTATGCTATATCTGGTTAAGAGATGAGATAAACTATATTAGGAGAATTATTTTTGTTTCTCTTTAAAAACAAAATAATAGATTTTTAGTTTTTTCATGATTTTTTTCTTCTAAAAAGCCTTACCTATATAATAAACTACGTTTAGAGAAATGAATGGATAAGAGTTCAATCTTGATATATGATATGAATCAAACTTGGACATTCCCCTTTTTATTGGGAAAATTTAGGGTAAATAAGGATTTTACGAAAAATTCACGAAAAAACAAAAGGTTTAAAATTGTCCACAATTAGTTAATCCGTGGTGCCGTGTAACTCCTTACTGGTGTATTTCTGAGACCTTTCGTATGTTGTAAATTATTCTGATTGGACAAGTATTTCTAGACTAATTTTACATTTAATTTTCAAATTTAAAGCCCCACATATTCGATAGACGGTGTTGCCGACAAAAAATATATATGTATTTTGAAAACGAAATTAAAAGTACTACATTGTAAAAAAAAATTGATGCGGTGCCCGTAAACTGTAGCTGTTCCAACATATGTACGATTGTAAAAAAGGTGTTAGTTTTTTATTTTATGCTTCTGATAGTTCAAAGGCTCCCAACCAAAAATAACCGACGGAATATAGTACATATGTATTGGCCAATCACGAGTTTTTTTGTAAATCCAGTGTTTATCCAGTACTAATGAAACTAATACATCAATCAGAGAACTGCAAAATCAACTTTTTTCTTGATTTAATCATACACAAAAATTCTTGTTCACATTTAATAATTCAACAAAATTCACTGTAGAGTAAAATCAGCATCATGTTACTGAACGCGTAATTCGGATCAGTTTAAATCATCTGTTGATTATGTTTTATGCAAATGTAATCACTCAACAAAAAGTCAGCGTTGAATTAATCAGAAAAAACAACAAACAACGGGTATGTGTGTATCAGAGAACTGCAAATGCTGATTGCAAAACGTTCATACGCAATCAACACAAGAATAAATATGTGTTTGCGTTCAAACGTTGAATATACTCCAACACACATATTTGTTGATGATTTCAAATCAATCAAACGACGTGCAAATTGTTGTCACTGATTTATAATCATCGGTCGTTTTTATACCATTGATTTTATTCTGTTCGACGAAAAATGCTTTCATTCGACGAAAAGTGCTTTCCACGAAAGAATTGTTTAACATTTCTGAAGAGATAGTAGTCACTGGGAGCCAAATCTGGTGAATACGGTAGATGTTCAAGCAATTCGTACTTTAATTCTTTGAATTTAGCCATCGTCCAAACACTTTTGTAAGCAGGTGCATTGTCTTGATGAAAAATGATTTTTTTCTTCTTTAAGCCAGGTCTTTTCTCACAAATTTTTTCATCCAGCTGATCCAAAAGGCTGCAATAATATTCAGAGTTGATTGTTTTACCTTTCTGAAGATAATCAATCAACAAAATTCCTTTTGCATCCCAAAAAACTGATGCCATAACCTTCTTTGCTGATCGTTGTGACTTCGCCTGCTTTGGAGCTGAACAACCTGCTTCAGTCCACTGTAAACGTTCTTGTTTCAATTTAGGATCATGGTGGTAGATCCAAGTCTCATCCATAGTTATAAAACGACGCAAGAAGTCGGTTTTATTCGGCTTAAAACGCTCCAAATTACGCTGAGAAATTTGTTTTCGATCCAGTTTTTGTTGAATAATGTGTGCGGCACTAACTTTCCAAACAGTTTTTTCATACGTAATTCTTCATGTAAAATATGGAGTACTCGTTCGTCTGAGATGCCTTTGGCATTAGCAAATTCACGCTTAGTCAAACTTGGATCTTCACTAACCATATTATGTATCTGCTCAATGATTTTTGCTGTGGTTGCAGTTTTTGGTCGTCCTTCGCTTGGATCGTCTTCAAGGCTGGTACGACCACGTTTAAATTCACCAGTCCAAAATTCAACGGTGCGTTTTGAAGGTGAGGACTCCTTATACACTTCTAACAATTGTTCATAAATTTCCTTTGCTTTTAAACCCTTCAAAACAAATAATCTAATGACTGCACAATATTAAATCAATGAAACGTCAACTTCAAATGGCTTGTAAACAAAGAAAGAATTGACAGAATGACTTGCAACTTTGCATGTGTTCTCAGGACAGCTGTACCAACTTGAGAAAAAAAGTTTCGAGCTAGCAGTGCCATCCCTTGGTGAGCGCAGGAACTTTTCAACCAACCTGTAGAATTAATCAGAAAAAGCAATAAATAACGCGTATGTGTGTATCCATGATTAAAACAAAATAGTTTCTTATCTATAAAAAGGGGGTGGTTTTGTAGAAACACATTTCATAAATAATGTACATTAGGGTGGGCTTAATGTACGTTAGGGTGGGTCTAAAATCCGTTTTTTTAGAATTTTTATTAGTAATACCAAAAATTTTGTTCTTTGTAAACATTTTTTTTTGGAAAAAAAAAATTTAGGTCGATACCTTAGGCTCTCCCAATCTGGTTAAAGTTTAATATTGCCTAATTTTTCAATCAAAATAGATGAAAAAAAATTAGACAATATTTAAATTTTTCCGGATTAGGCAAGTCTGAGATATTGACCTAAATTTTGTTTCCAAAAAAATATTTATATTTCACAAAGAAGAATATTTTTAGTATTGTATGATTTATAAAAATTCTAAAAAAGCGGATTTAAGTCCCACCCTAATGTACATTTATGAAATGTGTTTCTATTTTGTTTTAATTATGAATACACTCATACGCGTTGTTTGTTGTTTTTTCTGATTTATTCAACGCTGACTTTTTGTTGAGTGATTACATTTGCATAAAACATAATCGACAGATGATTCGCACTGATCCGAATTACGCGTTCAGTAACATGATGCTGATTTTGTTCTACAGTGAATTTTGTTGAATTATCAAATGTGAACAAGAAATTTTGTGTATGATTAAATCAAGAAAAAAGTTGATTTTGCAGTTCTCTGGTGTGTATTCATAATTAAAACAAAATAGAAACACATTTCATAATTGATATTGTGTACATTAGGGTGGAACATAAATCCGCTTTTTCGAATTTTTATTAGTAATGCAATACTAAAAATATTCTTTTTTGTGAAATAAAAATATTTTTTTTGGAAAAAAAATTTAGGTCGATATCTCAGCCTTGCCTTTTTTTCATCTATTTTGATTATAAAATTAGGCAATATTTAACTTTAACCGGATTGGGCGAGCCTGTACATATACCATTTATGAAATGTGTTTCTACAAAACCACCCCCTTTTTATAGATAAGAAACTATTTTGTTTTAATTATGTATACACTCATACACGTTGTTTGTTGTTTTTCTGATTTATTCTACATCAAAATAATTATTGTTGGCTCAAATGAACAGAATAAAATCAATGGTATAACAACGACCGATGATTATAAATCAGTGACACAACAATTTGCACGTAATTTGATTGATTTAAAGTCATCAACAAATATGTGTGTTGGAGTATATTCAGCGTTTGAACGCAAACATATATTTATTCTTGTGTTGATTGCGTATGAACGTTTTGCAATCAGCAGTTGCAGTTCTCTGATATCAATATATCTTTTCTGTATTTTTTTTAAAGAGCTGGTAATTTTAAACCATAAATTTGTCGACCTAACAAAACAAAATTTACATAGTATATGAATTTATAAAATTTTTATTTTAAAATTATTTTCACATTGACTGAGATCTATTTCATACACTTAATATTGAACGATTTTTCGACATTTTTGTCTAGGTCTACCTCTTCAAGATATACAGACATTAGAGCCAATGCAGAAAGTCTTACTTCGCCCATTGAATTTCTTAGGTACGTTTGAATTCGTTTTGTGTTGTAAAGCTTCTCTTCGCTTTTAGATCATTTTGATAAAATTCTATGAGGCTTCAACATTTTTTTGACGAAACGATTTGGCTTGGTACAATATTGTATAAATTCTAGAGATGGGCACGTGAGCGATATTTCTACTAACGATATAATAGATAGCAGGTTAAAGTTAGTGCTAAGTCCCGAAGATGTTTAAAATGCTTTTTAGCATATTTAAAAACAATTAAAATTTTAAAAAATTTTAAGAAACGTTTTTCTACGTCAAATTTTTTAAATGAAGGACCTTTTCAGCCTTAAATTCATTTTGTCGCCACAAAGAACAAATTTAAAAAAGGAAAACTTAAAAACTATATTAATTATAAAATTAAACGAAAATTTCTTTAAAAAATAAAAAAAATTTCCTATTAATAAACCATTTGCACTTTTTTTAAATGTTGAACCCGAACCCTGAACCGAACCTGAACTTTTTATTTCGATTAACCCGAACCCAAACTTGAAACTATTTTTTTCATTTCATTAATAATGGTAAATTTTGTTAATCGGCTTATTTTTGTTTGCATTGGGAAAGTCTTGTAAATAAGTGATTTGCCAGTGCTTTTTATATTTTTTATTTCATAAACCGTTGTAAATTTGGTTAATCGAGTACTGGCGAAGCACTTTTTTCTAACGGGACAGCGTTCTAAACTAGGCCTTTGACAGTCCTTTTTTATTTTTAAGCTTTCAAACGCTGTGACAGTGCTTTTATTATTTTAACGATTGTAAATTTTTTAAATTAAGTACTGGCAAAGCACTTTTTACTAACGTTGGCAAAGAGTTTTAAATAAGTGCTCTGTCATTACCTTATTAGTTGTACTATTGGCAATGAGTGCTCTGCCAGTACTTTATTTTTTTTTACCATCGGCAATTTCTGGCTGGGAAGCTACTAGTTAAAATCAAAAAAGTTGATAAATTTAGGTTTACTTAGATATTCTTAACAAAAACAATACTTATAACTTACAAATATTTTAAAAACAAAATGCACGTCATTTTAAAGCGTAATCAGTTTTTTTAAAATAACTTCTGAATTTGTGGGTGTTTCTAACCTATAACCCACGCTAGGTTGTTTTCCAAGTTTGACCTTAAACACTGGCAATTTAGTATGTCTCCATTTTGCCATTGATGTATTTTATATTGTTTTGAAATATTCCGGTGAAAAACCTATGGAATTTGTAAAAACAAATGAAAAACTTGCCTAAAAGCTAATTATGTGACAAAAATGCGCTGAAATAGAAACGCTGCCTTCGCCAAACGAAAAAAAAGAAAACATTTACTAATATACTCTTTGTTGGCTTTGTAGTGCATTTACGTGGTGTTCGTGTTACGATTCAATTTTTATTGTTTGTATGAATTGCAGTAGGTGTATAAATGTGCTTCTTCCTCTCCCGTTTCCAAGGTCAGAACATAGTTTGATGTATTGTCTGGTAGTTTTAATACTCTTTTTAGTAAAGAACCTTTGTAATTTATCTACATGTTCAAACCACGAAAAGCCCCAAAGCTGAGCTCTATAAGATTGTATAGAAATAATTTCCACTTTGCTTTTAGCGACACATCCCTTTTTCCAATAAAATTTTTCCACGTGATATTTATACAAACTTTTGTAGAGTAATTTTTCAAGCATATTCGTTTAGTATAAGCCATTGTAGGAGTTAATAAAATACCTAAGTACAATAGACAGTAATAGTTGAGTAACCTTTGCGGAAATCTACTTGAAACTCATTTATTATATTGTTACGATTTTACCCTTTATAAAATCGTTGATTTATTCACCTTTTAAATAAATCGAGTTCTTTCCATATTGCAAATAATAAACACTGTTTGAAATTATTTATAGCTCTATTTATTTATAACCGTCACTAAAAATTAAAGAAATACACTTTAATAGCACACTTTATTTACACGATTTAGATAGACTAAATGTTAGCCACACTTTAGTTCTTCACACTTTGCGTTTTACTTATGAACTGAACTGCTTTGCGACCTTGCTGGCGTTTTTATATATGCGGGTTTAAATACCTAGAATATGGCAGCACCGTCTGGAAGCTGCATACTGGCAACTTTGAGAATGTTCTTTTACAGTTTGACATAAGAAACATTAGTTATGTTGAAGGGTTGCCATTAAATTGTTTTACATTTCAGGGCTAACATATGGGGATTTGTGTTTCTTCGAGTAAATGGAATTTCTGTAACACTGCCGCCCACTTAAGTCTGTTCGTTCCGAACAGACATAGTTTTTCCCCTTCCCATAATCAGCTAGTCGTTCTAGATGCACAACCTTCATCTTAGACTTTGGGCTCCGATATTTCTGTATTCTATAGACTACATCATTTAACCTTTTAATCACCCTGTAGGGTCCATCCCAATGCGTTTGTAATTTGGGAGATAATCCTTTCTTTCGTTGCGGGTTAAATAGCAGAACCAACTCGCCCTCATAAAATCCTTCAGAATTCGCTGCTCGATCGTACCTCGCCTTCATCTTATCGCTGAACATTTTAATTTGATTGCGGACGAACTCCTGACGTTTGTTGATGTCTTCTTGTTCCCGGGAAGAGTTGTCGTTTCTACGAGTAAATGGAATTTCTGTAACAATATGGTAATTGTTTGCCCATTCCGTTAAGCGTTTATGCATTGCTCCCATCATGATCTTTGCTGCACAATTCATGAATGATATTCCCCTGTAGTTGTCTGATTTTTTTTTTTTTCGAATTCATTTACTTATTTTATTTCGAATTCATTTATTTATCTTCACTTAAAAATAGTGAACTAACATTAAGTATTACAAATCTTAAAAGCTAAAAACTAAGTTACTTAGTCCAGCCAGTGCCAGACGAAATATCATTTATTCATGTATTATCTCAATTTTTCTAGTATGCCAAGTCGGCTGTGGCCCTCCTTCTCAGACCCTGGTGGCCGCGATTTCCAAGTAGATTACGCGCTAGTTCATTTGGATGAGTCTCCAGTTTACCTAAATAGCTTTGGGTAGATTTCACGGCCTCATCTTTAACTAGAGGAACATTCAAATATGAGTGTATATTTGAATTTCTTACATACCAGGGAGCCCTGTTATTAATCGTAAAATGTCGTTCTGCTTTCTTTGGTTATTGTGGCAACTTGGGATTGCCGTATCATCGGCAAATGTGGAAGTGTGTGTGTCACTATTTGTTGGCATGTCAGAGGTTTATAGGATATACAAAAGTGGTCCCAATATACTACCTTGTGGAACATCGGCATTATATTTTTTGGAGTGCTTATAAAATCGCTTTCCTTAACTATAAATTTTCGATTTGTTATATAGCTTTTGAGTAAATTGTGTGCATTAGATGGCAATATATTCTTGATTTTAAAGAGTAGTCCTTAATGCCAAACTTTATCA
The DNA here is from genome assembly GCA_949748255.1 of Eustalomyia histrio. Taxonomy (NCBI): domain Eukaryota; kingdom Metazoa; phylum Arthropoda; class Insecta; order Diptera; family Anthomyiidae; genus Eustalomyia; species Eustalomyia histrio. The sequence continues at coordinate 108,813,323 of OX456525.1, read as the reverse complement.
AAAGCTTGTGAGACATCAATGAAAAGTGCAGAACAGTATTCCTTCTCTTCATAAGCCTTTCTAATTTCTGTGAACTTGCTCAATTGTGCCATGTTTCTTTCTGAAACCAAACTGGTGTGCGGATATTAAATTGTTTTCAGCAACAGCTAAATTTAATCGATTCACTAGTAGCTTTTCGAAAAGTTTGGATAAATTTGATAACAGACTGATAGGCCTATACGATTCAACTTTCGTGTGATCTTTACCTGGCTTGGGTATCATTTTAACGAGTGAAACTTTCCATTCTGGGGTATAATATTCAAGGCGTAATATAGCATTAAAAATAAACAAAATTATTTTTACAGCTATCCCGGGTAACTCCAAGAGCATTTTATTACTGATATTATCAATGCCAGATGCTTTTTTGGGGTTTAAATCAAAAATTGCTTTTCGACCTCTCGCATCTCAAACCAAAAGGGTACTGCTCTGCGCTGGAGTAAAATTGGTGGCAACTCAACTATAACACTTGAATCATTTGGCGTGAATACATTTCTTAAGTGTTTAACAAACAGATTTCCTTTTTCAGTATTATTTCTCGCCCAACCTCCGTTTGGTTTTCGCAAAATAGGCTTACATAAGACAGGCCTTTTTAAATCCTTGGTTGCACGCCATAACGAGTAGTCTGATTTGGCTGTAGGCTTAAGATTTTCTAAGAATCTATTTAGTGAGTTTGTTCTCCGTGATTCAAGTAATTTACGTAAATTTCTTGTGCTTTCGTTCAATCGAGCTTTGAGTTGTGGAGATTTGTGCAGTTGCCACTCTCTACGAGCTCTTCTTTTTTCGTTCAAGAGTCATTCGACATCAACAGAAAGAACTGGTTCTTGTCTGAATTGTCGGCGGGGTTTAATAGCAAGTCGAACAGCTAGTTTGAGATTAGATTCGAAATTCTAAAGCGAAAGGTCGATTTCATCTGGTGTTCTTAGGGATATGTTTTTCGAGCAATGAGTACTGATAAATTTTTGAAATTTGAGCCAATTTGTTCCTTTACCTGTTAGCTCTAAGTCACCAGATGGGGATACTTTTTCACGGGTATTAAAAAGAGTAACAATAGTGGGTGTGTGATCGGAGGAGAGTTCCAGATATGATTCTACACAAACTAAGTTTCTTGCGATATTTCTTGATATTCTAAAATCTATTAAATCCGGTATTTTATTACGATCTGATGGCCAGTATGTCGGTTCTCCACTTGAAATCACATCCATACCCATTTTAGAAATTGTATCAACCAAAACACGGCCTCTCGGGGTAATGAGGCGTAACCCCCAGAATGTGTGCTTAGCATTATGATCGCCAGCTGCCAGAAAGCGTGAACCTAATGAGTTAAAAAAGATGTAAACTGATTTTCAGATATCTTAAATTTCGGAGGAGCATAAACTGATGAGATAACTAGGTTCATATCAAACTCTCTACACATATTGTAGTAGCTTGAAGATAATCTTCGCAAAATTCACACATAAGATAATGCTTTAATCGAGTTTTAATTAATATGCCTGAGCACCACATGCTCTGCTTCTGGGATCTTTTGTATCATACAACGTGTATCCTCGGACTGAGAAAGAGCTACGAGGGGTTAAATGAGTTTCAGAAACAAGCATTATATCTATTTGCTTATTTCCGAGAAAATAATCGAGTTCGTCTTCATGCTGGCGAATGCCGTTCGGGTTCCAATAACATATTTTTAGACAGTTCATGGTTTGCCTAACACAGCATCTCCTTTTTTATAAATAGGGAACACTATGCTTCCCTCGAATACGTCAATATAATTTTTCACATTTAACATTTTCGTCTAAATATCAGCAATTGCAACTGGTCCAGATTTGTTCGATGTTGTTATTGCTTTATATATTGCAATAACAACGTGTGTAGACAGAAATGAGCGAATCGCCGTTAGGGAAGATTTACCCTTTTTGCTTCTCCTCTTAGGAATTTCCGAAAATCCGACTTGGGTGGATGTCTACGCCGGAGGAGAAACATATGTACCAAATTTTAACTTCCCAGCCCCAGTGGTTTTGGCAAGCCGTAAAAGGGGGAAAATTTTTCTCCCTCCCCTTTGCATTTTACAAAAATCATGTCTTAGCTGTTGTCTACAATAGAGAAGGAACCTGCATTCTAAATTTCGATGTCCTAGGTCCAGCGGTTTAAGCTGGGTTAGTGATGTTGAATGAGTAAGTGAGTGAGTCAGTCAGTAACGTTATTTCTTTATATATGGAGATATATATCCCCTAGGTGATATCGTAACGATATCGTTTGGTTTAGTGAGAAATCATGCACTAGAAAAGCACTTTTTGTAAACGTTTGGAAAGCGTTAAAAAAACAAAGTTTTGCCAGTTTATAAAATATTTTATCGATTGTAAATCATATATGTACTGGCAAATCACACTTTACGTTATAAATTTGTGTTTTGCCAGCACTTTATTTAATATACCATTGGCTATTAGTGCTTTGCCAGTGTTTTATTTTTTGTACCATCGGCAATTTCTGGGTGATTATATTAGACCTTTGGGAAATTAATTAAATAAATATTTTTTAAAAAAATTAAGACTTAAGAATTTATACTTCTTGTGTGCATTTTACCCACGTTTTTCTGTTGGGCTTTCTTTTTGTTCGCACACTAAACACAGGTACGAATGTCGTATCTTCCAATCATCTATTGTTGTATTTTTTTAAAATTTATGTTTTCAATACCACAATACAACACATACAACAAAATTATAAACTTCCATGAACAACCTAATTATAAACTTCTATGTTCCCTAAGTTCACTGATATGTTTGTGCTAACATTTTTCTTCAAATACTTTTTTTAAGGTTGGTCGTGCTGGTCGCGATGGTGTACATTCTAAATGCGTGCTTTTCCATAATTCAAGTGATTGGATAACACATCAACGTATACGACAAGAATCGAATATAAATCGTAGCCATTTAATGCATTTGGAAAATCTTGCTTTGAAAATGGCTTCATATACGCGTATTATAACATGTCGTCGCAAATTTATTTTAGAATATTTTGACGACGAGACCGCAGATACATTGCAAACACGAAAAGATTGTTGCGATAATTGTTTTGTACTATCAAACAAAATAGATTACCGTCAAATCTATGAGGGATTAGATGATGATGGCAAACTAAATATAACTGAAGATGCACTTATGTTTCTTACTCTGCTTAAAGACTTAAGGGGAATATTTGGCCTGGGAAAGATCATTTTAATACTAAGAGGTTCGAAAAGACAAGAATTACCAAAGCAGTACTATACGAACTATTTTTTTGGTAAAGGTGCAGCAAAGTCTGAAGCTTGGTACAAAATCTTATCAGAAAACTTACAAGCTCGGGGTTACACACAGAATATAACAAAACAAAGTGCTTTTGGTGGCTATACGTTATTGAATATAACTAAAACAGCTGAAAATTGGTTAAAGGCCGATCCTAACAAAAGAGAAGCAATAAAAATTGAACCCTATGCAGAAGTTTTGAAATTTTTGAAGCCAAAAAAAGCCAAAATTAACTCTTCAGTTCAATTAAAAACGGCTGGAATTGCATTTAATTTAAAAGAAGAAAACAGTGAGCTGATGAAGGCTTTAATTAAGTAAGTAATGCTTCTAAAGAAAAACTTTTGATACATTTAATCTTAAAAAATCATATATAGGATTTATTTTTAATAATAAAGACCCTGTGCCAGTGCCTTAGAGTATAAAGTTTCATTGACAGTTATTTGAAAGCATTTTCAAATTTCATAGAAACTTGTAAACCTGAATTTAGTATAGATTTAGCGATTAAGCGTAGAAAAAATGTCCGAGATTGCGCAGAATCCCCAGGTGATAATGAATCATAAATAGGGTGGTCATTTATGTTTTTTAAAATGAATGATTATTTGAAGATTTTACGAAAAATCATATATTGAGGGCGTTGTGGTGTAATACTTTCTCATTATATATATCTAATTTAAAGTAAAAAAAAAATAATACTATAGAATAGGGTACAGTGTACCCAAAACAAAAAATCGACATATCACGCTTTAAGATCGGACTGTAAATACGTTCAGCAAAAAAATATTTTTTTTTTAATCGTGTACGGCGAACTTTTTTCTCTGGTACGGTCTAGGGTACATAGTATGAAGGGTGCATAGTATGAAGACATTTTGTAGCTTAGGGGACTGTCCTCAAACTGCTCATTTATCTAGCGTATAGTACGAAGACATTTTACTGGATATATGCATATATGACTTTTTCTACTTTACAGCTGATATGACACCAATTCCAGGAAAAGCTCTGCGTGCTGTCCACTCAATGGCTTGCTTATGGCGGTTGCAGCCTGTTTGGGTGTTTTTACCTGTTTATAAGACAATAAACTCTACATGGCCCGAGCATCTCTCTCAGTTAGCAAACTTGGTCGCGATTTTTTTGCTTCTTGCGTGCTAATGCTCCTTTTTCTTGCTTGCAGCAACGTTCAGTGGCAAATTCCAAATGTCTCCGCAATTTCGCGAGCTGAACAATTGGTTTTTTTTCATTTCAACAGTTTGATTATTTTTCTCATTTTTATTTTAAGAAGAATATTTTTGATAAAAATTAATAGTTAATAACCAAAAGTGTTAGCTGCTTGTAAAAAGTTTTTATTTTGATGATGGAATATTTATATGGACGTCGTTGAATGGATTGCACTTGAATCCAAAGAAATCAAAGTGCTTGCTTATAACTCAAAGGAACCATAACATCGCTGTAGATATTCCGGTCTTACTAGGAAATCAAAATATTGCATTTGTAGAATTAGCTAAGAATCTTGGTATTATTTTAACAAATCGCCTCAAAGGAGTCTTAAATGGATCGAGACGGAGCCACATATCATGGATCATGAAACAAAATTAATTTTTGATCTAAAAGCGCCGCAGGTAAAAATTTTTTAGGAAAAATCGCGCGATTTTTTTCAATTTTTGATTTAAATTTTTTTAGTGGGAGCCACAAACCATATATAATGAAAAAAGCATTTTCTGATGTAAAAGCGCCGCAGGGAAATTGTTTTTTTAATTTTTGGAGAAATTGTCCCAAAGGGGTCTTAAATGGATCTAGAGGCAGCCACATACCATGGATCGTGAAACAAAATGCATATTTGAGATGCTGAGGAAATATTCCTTTCATTTGAGTACCCACACTTATATGTTACTATGCGTACCAGTTTGTGGGCTCTGGGGGGCCCACAGGCCCCGGCCCCAAAAATGGAAGATAGAAAAACCTTTTTTTTTTTATTCCAGAGGGGGTCATATATTTTTTTTTGAGCAACGCCGGACTGCATTTCAGAAAAAATTATTTCAAACAAATTAACATTCTTACAAATAAATGTTAATGCTACTTACAGGGTACACTGATATGAGTGATACAGAATTTTAAACGATAAGATTCCTGAATATCCTTCTATCACAGTTCTTTAAACCTAAATACAATTGTTTATGTTTGTTAGTGAATAAAATTCGTTATTTATGTATATTTTCCTCTGATAAACGTTTTAAGATAAAATTTCCGAGCAAATATCATCTTTGGTGACTATCTTTACACATATTTACCGAATTTTCTTGGCTATTCTTTAAATGCGCTTGTAATATTATTGCTATTAATTACTTTAATTTGTATTTTGGTATTTCTTTTAGAAATTTTATTTTGTTTTTATTTAATAGAATTTTTTGGCATATATTTCTCAACTTTTTTTTTGTTTATACAAAAGTTAATTTCAGTTATGAACGCCAATATGGGTCGAAAAATTGTTGTTTTTAAACGATCGGTTGCTACAATCAAAAATTTTGAAATATTATGGCCCAATAGTCGGTTAGTCTCATTTCACACAGAGCAACATTTGTCGCGCAACTCTTGAGTTTGTGGGAGAGAGGGGAAAGAAGAGTGGGGGTTGGTACGGAGTTGCTTGTTGTCCGCGACACGTTTTGTTTTTTAATTCTTCGTTTTTTTTTCATTCATTTTAAACCAAATGTAGACGAAAGTTGCTGAAAACCGTTTCTCTTTGTGAAATAAAAGGCAACTTTAAAAGAGAATTGACAAGAATCGACGCGACAAAAGTTGCTCTGTGTGAAATGGGACTTATTAACACCAAATAATATATAGGGTCCGCCATCTAACTTTTTTTTTTCAACTAGTGCTTATTTCGTGAATGTTAACAGTTAGCTCATGTCTGACTTGACAGATAATTAGTTTTATTCTTCCGCTGAACGTATATGGTTGTGTATACGCTTGAACAACGCTGGGAAATATTGCGACATTACTTTGAAAATCATGGTAATGTTGCAGAATGTCATCTTTTCAATGTCATCTTTTCAGATGAAGCTCATTTTGATCTTGGCGGGTATGTAAAAAAGCAAAATTGTCGTATTTGGGGCACAGAAAACCCGCACGCATACATTGAAAAGCCGATGCACCCAAAACGGGTCACTGTTTGGTGCGGATTTTGGTCCAGAGGCATACTTGGGCCATTTTTCTTCGAAAATGTGCAAGGATTGGCCGTTACAGTCAATGGCGATCGTTATCGGGCCATGTTGAACGAATTTTCGTTCACAAAAATTGAAGAGGAGGATATTGGCAACATTTGGTTTCAACAGGACGGCGCTGCGTGCCACACAGCCGAAGCCCTGTTTTTGAAGATCGCATTATCAGCCGCAGAGCTGTTGTCGTTTGGCCACCTCGGAGCTGCGATCTGACACCGTTGGACTATTATTTGTGAGGTGCCGTCAAAGATAAGTGTCACGCCGACAAGCCAGAGGCAATTGACGCTTTAAAGGACAATATTCGCGAAGCCATTGGTGAAATACAGCTGCACACAATCGATAATGTGCTTAAAAATTGGACCGATCGTGTAGGCTACTGCATGGCCAGCCGAGGCAGCCATTTGAATGAAATTATTTTCCATTATTAACCGGAAGGATTGTACTTTCAAATAAAAAAAAGAAATTTGAGAAAATATTCAGTAGTTTTTTTTATAGCATTTTCAAAAAAAAAAAAGTTATTTCGCGGACCCTATATAATAGGAAATTTGATAATACAATTCGATTGTAACTACCGACATATGTAATTGGTACACAAAAAAGTCAGGTATTTTATATAATTTCTTTTTTTTTGTTATTGTACCATTATTACTTCCATTTTTTTTTAAATATATCATTTTTTACATTGGTTGGGAAACCCAATTTCATTATTATAATAATCGCAAATTTTGCCGATTAATTGACCCTAATATCTGATTAATCAATTTTCTCCAGTTTTCGAATAATGCCCTAACCGGTTAACTGGCAGGGTCGAATTATTGGAAACAGTACTGGTAGCTCAAAAAAAAACAAAACGAAGAAAGACTAGCCACCAATAGATTTTAAAGTATAGCTAAAAATAAAAAAGAAAACAAACAGGCAAAATAATATAATCGCTTTTTAAAATGCAATGTTGAACAGTTTCACAAAAGTACAGGCGGCAAATGCAGCATTTGAGCGTTTTTTTATGGATTTCTGTTATATTGTTGATTGTTTATGTATCTCCCTGTACACAAGAAATACAGATTCATTGTAACAACCGAATTTCTTGCCAACCGAATGGTTTGGTTGACGCCACCGATATATTTGTCGAAACCGAAATTCGGTTAATGCAACAGAATTTCTGTTGAAACCAAATATTTCAATTGTATTAGGTTGAGACAACTAATAACATTTAGTTGAGACAACTAAATAATTCTGTTGCTGCAACCAAAATATTCAGTTAGCGAGAAATTCGGTTGTCACGATGAATCTGTTTTCTGTGCAACATCGCCCAGCCCAAACTGCTGGAGCTAGGAAGCTCATATTTGGTATGTAGGTTCTTCCTTTGGCATAGATGGTGTTTTTTAAATTCCTACGGGGTCGGGCAAAAAGGGGAAAACTCCACTCTGACGACATGTTCGAACCCCTTTGGCTAGAAACCCATAATTTTAAATATGCGTTCTCTGTAGTATTAGCCAAATCACTGATAAGGATTATTTTGAAAATTTTCGGCAGGGATGTGGTAAAAATGGGAATTAGAAGGGCGAAAAATCTCCCCCTTAAAAGCCTACCCAAACCGTTGGAGCTAGGAATTTGAAGTTTAGTATGAAGGTTCCTCTCCTGGTATGGACATCAGCTAAGACGAGATTTTTAGAAAAATTTAACAGAGCTAAGAGCCGGTATTTTATATAAAAAATACACAGGGTTAACCAAAGACTTTACCTAATTTATAATAATTTATAATTTATAATAGGAAAAATATTTTTTAGGGGAATTTTTATTTTCAAAAACACAGAATCCACTTTAATCATAATAACTTTAAATTGTTATATCTTCTAAATGCGTACTACGATTTTTTTAATAGTTACGAGATATGGAAATTTAAAGAAATGAGGAACTTTGTGAGGACGCAAATTGGGGGAAATTTATGGACACATGCATTATATTTTATGCTTTAAAAAAAAAAAACGTTGAGTATATGGAGAATTGTTTTGTTTGGTCCAAGGGGATGGATTTTCATCCATCAGACTGGGAAAGGATTCCCATCCATCAGACTGGGGACGGATTTCCATCCATCGCACTGGGTATGGATTCCTATCCATCAAACTGGGGACGGATTTCCATCCATCACATTGGGGATGGATTCCCATCCATTATACTAAGGACGGATTCTCATTCATAACTTTGGTATGGATTCCCATCCATCATACTGGGGAGGGATTCCCATCCATCACGCTGGGGATGGATTCCCATCCATCATACTGGGACGGATTCTCATCCATTACATTGGGAATGGATTTCCATCCATCAAACTGGGTGTGGATTCTCATCCATCACACGGGGGATGGATTCCCATCCATCTCACTTGGGACGGATGTTAGGACAAGGAGCAAGATTGCAACGGAAGAGAAACTACCGTAGAACCCTCAAAGAGGAACTACAAGAGAGAACTTCAGGAGAAAAGTAAAACAACAAGAGAGAAATCGCAAGAGAGAAACTACAAGAGATGAAATACATGAGTGAAAGGAGATGTGTGTGAAGAAAAGTGGTTTTAGTTTGGCAGCCGGCAAGCGGGCAAAATCTGGTAAGAAAAGTACACTAGTGTGAAGTTATAGGGTGTTAGATTTCCATCCGACAAAGATAGCGTCGTATTAAGTCCGTCAATAGCACACTGTTTAGGAGGAGCATACAGAGAGGTCTTGAGGAGAGGTTCCCGGTTTTACAACAAGGACGGAAAAGGGTTGGATATTCATCCGACACTGATTAAGGGGCGGAATACCAACCCCCCCGGTTGGATTCCCATCCAACAGTCGGATTCCCATCAGACCAGCTTAGGGACGGGAGAAAGAGTCAGGAGATATAGAGAGCTCACGCTATTATTTCAGATAAACCGGAGGTTCCTTTCAACTTTCAAAATAGTCCTACGATTTTTTTTAATAGTTTTATTTAAAAGTGGGAATAAGGTAAAGTTGTAAAATTATTATTTGGAAATTCTGTACTCAAAAATTTTGTATTATAAAAATACAACCCTGCTTTTGGGTCTGAAATTATAACCCTGTTTTTGTATGGATGGAAAAATTATTGAGTAGGATCGAGCCAACATTTAAAAAGCATTTAATAGTATCGAGTGTTCAAAAGTATCGAACTTTTACAACTCCAGACGTTCATACTTAAACCCAAAATACGTACTTTCTATTTGAAATTTTGAATGGAATTTGAAAGTCAGAAACTTGAAAAAAAAAATACGTATTGTGGGGTTAAGTATGAAGTATAATCGCTTTAAAACTCATTACTTTTGTGGAGTATTTTCTAATCAAATCATGATTTCACACAAACTTGTTAAGATTTCTTTAAAATAAATTTTTTTCAGTTATATTTTTTTACATTTATTTATCGCATATTTAAAATATATTTTTTTGAATATTTTTATCAGTTTTTCTATAGGTATATTTTTTGGTGATAAGAGTAAATTTAGGAAGTTTATTGAAAATTTTTAGCCGTATTTATAACCAAAAATTCGCATGGATTTAACATGCGCGTTAGTTATAATGCACGTTTTTTTTAAACGTGTCATAAAGCCTGTTAAAATATCTTTTTAATGATACCAAGATCATGTAAATCGGTTCAGCCGATTCTGAGTTATTGTAGTTTAAATGGAGCTCTTTTCGACTATTTTCGCGTTTTTTCGAAAACTTTCCCACTGTGCCACGCCCAAAAAATCGCAAAACAGTCATTTCTAAAAATGAGAGTTTGTTTGTATTGATCAAATTTAGCTATAAACAAAATTTCATCGATATCTGAGGTGGTCGGGTTCAAAATTTCAGTTTTATCTCGATTTTTAAATGAAATTCATCAATAGTGTAGACCAGCTTGTTCTTCACCCTTGAAATCCAAAAATTCGAGTAAAGGACTAAATACAACCATAATTAATTTTTGTTTTGAAAAATATATAGGTTGTTTGTAATGTATCTCTAAAAATTACTGTTATCGTTACTTTCTGGAGAGAAAGCACCCACGACTCAAGGATATAAATTAAGTTTTTAAAAACGTTTTTCTAAAAAAAATAATATTTTTTTTAGTTACCTTTAGGTAACGTTCTTTATTTTATGAATTCACGAAACTGACCGCAAAGTTTTACAATAATGAAACTTAATTTATTAAACTAAACTGTTGAGTTTGAATTCCCACCAAACCATAGGCATATGGCTGCGCGTGTTGCGTTTTTGTTGAGTTTGTATTTCCCATCAATGAATTTACTTTGGCAACGTATTTGCTGATTCCGCATTTCCCATCAAACCATCGATTCATTATTGTGGCCTGTGTGGCTCTGGTTACTTTTATGGAATTCGCCAGCATTGCACTTTTAATGTTGGCACGTTTGTTGGTTGCTGAACTCTTACTTCTGTTGACGTGACGATTATAGTTGTTGTTGTTATAACTGTGTTGAATGGCTTGTGCAGTGATTGTAGTCGTTGTTGTTGTTGTTGTTACCGTGTTAACTCCTTCCCCATTAAGTTCATACGTCCTCGTATGAATAGTTAGAAAAAAGGAAGGTTATGGATTTTTTGATTTTTTCCGCTAGCTGCTGGTATTGATGATGAAATTTTCGGCTTCACTCTTAGATTGACATCTTCTGCTGTTTCTTCTTTTCTTTCCACTTCCGATGATTGTTTATTTAATTCGGGTAATTTGTTTTCTATTTCGGTAGTTACCCTTTTGTTTTTATCCAATATACAACCAATAATAACCAGTAATGTTATGGCGATTATCAAAATTAATAATGGATAGGTTGATTTTATTCTCGACTTGTAATTTTTCGATTAGTTGAGAATTGTTAACATTAACAGCATCCATTTTTTCTAGCGTTCTTACTTGTTCTTGGAGACTCATATTACTTGGCTGCAACAATGCGGGTAATGGTTTAGTAAGAGTAGCTTGCGTTGTTAAATATGTCTTGCTTCCGATTCGTACCGTGGAATTTAGATGGTGAATTATGAAGGTTCCATTTAAGTCTACTGTTAAGTTGTCTATCTCGATTTGTCCTTTGAATTCGTTCGGCAGTATAATACTTTCATCTATTTCCTCTACCTGTGCCACATGCTCGTCATTTGTTGTTGTGCAGCGAGATGGTTTACTCTTCAGGAGGTTTGGGATGCAATCTGTTTCAGTTATGTCTATAATGTTATCTATTTCACAAATACTTAGTTTATTATAGCTTTTGCAGTCATTCTTAATGCCAAATATCTTATTGTAACATTTCAAAATTTTTTTAAAATTTGTCTTAATTACTACATTATTTCTTTTTACAGGTCTAATCGAAAAATTATCGCAGGTTTCACTATTGGTTGTTGGAATATTTACTATGTAAACAATTTCTTTGTCATTTGAAGCAACTTTAATCTTAGAAAAATTTAGCAATTCATCCATATTACCAAATGGAATGTTATCATTATAAAAAATATCTCTCAAAACATCAATTTCAGTATTAGAAAAGATAAATGAATTTACAATATTTGCTTTAGTCCAATGAATGGCATATTCGATATTCGATAATTCTTCTTTAATAATTTCTAATTTATACTTAAAGTCTAGCAAATTTTCTTCATTGAATTTATTCTCTAATAATTTAGAAATATTGTTGGTCACAATTGCTAGTCTGTTAATCTTTTCAATGGTAAGTTGGTTAATTACAATTTGATTATTAGTATTTTCCAAGACATTATTCATTTTATCCTCTATAATCTCGAAATCATGGCGATCCGGACAACCAGCTAACCATTTCCAAGCGCTCCTAATAAAGTCCAGGGACCTTTTCGTCTTTGTCTTAGACCTCAGTCTGGATAGGCATCATTTCATCTGGGATATGGAGTAGGATAGGTAAGGTAATAGTCGATTGTCAGTATTATTGTTAAGGTAAGTGCCGTTCTCCAAGTTACTTATCAAGTCTTCGTACTCCCCCAAATCGATTATGTGGACAAGTTTAAATACGCCAGTCTGGATCTTCGCTGAACCCGTACTGATCACGACCAATCTAGAATTTGAGTAATTTATTATCTGGAACTCACTCCTAGAGAATGCGAACATCCAAACAAACCTGTAATAAAATATATCAAACTTAGTTCCTTATGTGCTTCTTGTGTACAATTCTCCTGCCTTCAGTTACTACGGTAGTGTGTCTGTCTTCCCTCACTATTTCCCGTTTGAATCTTTCGGTCAATTTTGTACCAAGTCTCCTGTTAACCCTTACGAAAATTTCCTGTCCAGGAATGTATTGTTTTATCTCCTTCTTGTTTCTATTATGGTATTCCAAATCCTTTTCCTGTTTCCTTTTCAGTTTCGCCATGTTGTCACCCCTTGTTTGTTCATAGCTTCCTGGTGAAAAATCTACAGTTCTGCCAAAAAACATATCGACTGATTTCCTCATTATCGTTGAGTGAATGGAATGGTTGTATTCGTTCACTGATCGTTCCAGGAGTTCCTCGAAATCTCTACAAATTCCCTCGTCTTTAATAGGTACATCTCATTATTTCGGCCAATGTCGAGTGAAATCTTTCGATTTGTCCGTTGGCCTCGCTTCTATACGGTGGTGTTGTAAATACCTCTATTCCCAGTTCATCTTTCATCATAAAAAGTATTGAGGCAGAATTCAGGGATTTCTCGTTGTCCATAACAATGGTTTTGGGAACCCCGTCGAAGAAAAGAATATCACTTAGCGGTCTTCTCACGTCTTCTATCGATTTTCCTTGTAATATCTTGGTTTGTGCATATTTCGAGAATTTATCGAGTGCTGTTATGACCTTTTTCCCGTCAGTTGAAAAAATGTCGATGTGGACGACTTGACCAGGGTAACTTGGTATTGGTGTAGCGTTTAATTTCGATTGATTAGGGTGTCTTTCGTACTTATTTTTCTTACATGTGGAGCAAAGTTTCACTATCCTCTTAATTTTAGAGAACATGCTAGGAAAGTAAGATCTTTCCAGTATCTGGGATTTGTTTTCTGCAGCGTTTCTATGCGCGCGATTATGGGTTTCTATAATCAGAGTTTCCCGATCTGATTCCGACAAAATATCTTCGACAAATTTTTGTGTAAAACGAACTTTGTAAGAGCTAAAATGATTGGGGTAAATTTCCTGGATTCTCCCCATTATAAACTCTGGTGTCTTTATACAATTTATAACAGAAGGATTTAAATACGTTTTAAGAACCGATATTAGTTTCTCCGAATTGTAGTCAGGTTCTGTCAAAGTATGTCTGTTGTATCCCGGAAACACAACTTCAAATTGGTAGTCCGATGATTCTCCCAAGGACAGAAAGATTTGGTTCTTAAATGCATTTATTGGTACTTCCACGCTTGGTATAAAATCCTGTGGTGAGCTATCACTACTATGAACCCGTTAGAGAATTTATATTCGTTGTTGGAGGCCTGGAGAGTGCGTCAGCTACCACGTTACTCCTACCTGGTTTATACTGGATCTCGTAATTGTATTCCTCCAGTATCGCTTTCCATCTCTTCATTTTGGAATTACTATTTTTGTTGCTAAGTGCATATGTTAACGGTTGATGGTCGGTATAAATTACGACTTGTGCCGATCCATATAAGTAATTCCTCAGGTTCGTCAGGGCCCAAATTAAAGCTAACATTTCCTTCTCATTTGCTGCATAATTTTCTTCGGTCTCTGTTAATGTCCTTGAGATGGAAGATATCGGTCTATTGTCCTGGCTTAATACGGCTCCTATCGCCACGTTGGATGCGTCCGTGGTTAGCTGGAATTCCTTTTCGAAGTTTGGGTATGATAATATCACCTCATGAGACACTAATGCATTTTTCAATTTGTCGATAGCGAGTCTTGCCTGATCGTCTAATTCTATTCGTCTCACCCGATTCGGATTTGGAAATCATCCCTCCGTCTCCACGTAGGAGTTTGGTCAATGGTTTTGCAATGTCTGCGTAACGTTTTATAAATCTCCTAATATATCCGGAGAGGCCGAGGAAAGAACGAAGCTCCTTAATAGTGTTAGGATAAGGAAATTTCACAATGGCATCCAACTTCTTTGGGTTAGCTTTTATCCCGTTACGTGAAACGATGAATCCTAGGAATTCGACTTCTTCTTTGAAAAATTCGCAGTTGTCCAACTGTACCTTCATGTTGGCTGCGTTTAATGTTCCGAAGACGTCATTTAAGTGTTTCAAGTGTGAGGCTTCATCTTGGCTGAATATAATAATGTCGTCTATGTAGACGTAAATTCGTATTTTCCGTTGTTAACGGAAAAAGCTGTTTTTTCTATATCTTCCTCCTTAAAGGGTATCTGGTGGAACCCGCTTTCACCGTGAAATATTTGTTCCCTCCGAGATGTGAAAGAACGTCGTTTATCTCAGGTATGGGATACTTATCGGGGATAGTTATTGAATTGAGTTTCCTAAAATCTACTACAATTCTGTATCTTTCTCTTCCGGATGCGTCTTGTTTCTTTGGGACGACCCAAATAGGTGAATTATATGGGGAACGTGATGGCCTAATTATAT
Source organism: Eustalomyia histrio (assembly GCA_949748255.1). Taxonomy (NCBI): domain Eukaryota; kingdom Metazoa; phylum Arthropoda; class Insecta; order Diptera; family Anthomyiidae; genus Eustalomyia; species Eustalomyia histrio. Next base: position 108,798,261 of record OX456525.1, on the reverse strand, counting down.
TGTCCCTCAGCAGTCCGGTAATTTCCTCCTCTACAACTCCTCTTAGAGCCATTAAATAGGGGTAATTTTTCGAATATGTAGGTGTGTTGGTCGTTGTTCTTATTTCGCTCACAACCCTAGTCGTGTACGTAAGATTTTCGTCTGGATCCGCGAATAATTTTCCATGGCTGTCCACTAAGTGTTCCAGAGAGTGTCTCTGATATTCGGACAGGTGTTCGGTTCTCAATTCAATATTTTTAACGTCCTGTGCAATATGCTGGAAAAGCTTAATCTTCTTGTCGCCTTGCACAGTCATGTAGTTCTCGGATGTGTAAATTACCGCTGATAATTTTTTTAGACAGTCGTGACCCAAAATTGCATCAAAGGTCTTTAGTCCCGGTAAGACGTAAAATTTTATTGGAATACCGTCTATTCCGAACATGCAACCTACTACATGATGAGTTATCTGGACATTTCCAGCGATTGAGTTGGCACTAAATCCCTCCTGGTTTAATCTTGGGTTAATGGCTAGTTGGGTCCGTTCCTCGTCTTGGCCAGAAAATATGGCAACGAGGAACTGTTTAACCAAAAAAATTAAGGTCTACAAGGGCATCATTCCGTGAACTCTCCGAAGGATCATATTCGGGAAGTTCGCCTTCGTTGTCCCTATAAAATTGTTCGTTGTCCTCAATTTCCCTGTAATATTCCTCCATGCCGGGTATTCCCCCAATAGCACCTTCCCCATTGTAGCCATTATTAAATTCCTCGGGTGGCCGTTGGTCCCCATTTTCAATATCAGATGTTACATGGAAGTTCCTCTGCATTTTATTTTGTGGGGCTGTAGGTGGTCTCTTGAATGCTGTATTCTGTGGTCTGTTCATGTAATTCACCTGACGTGTCTGGATTGATCGGTCCACGTCCATTGGTTCGTATCCTGACGATGTCTGTTGATTACTCATGGGTTGACCTGGATATTGTGTTTGGGGATATTGATTCGGAAATCTTTGTTGATTTGTCTGATTCGGCTGGTGTCTTGGTGTCCAATTTTGGTTATTTATTGGTCGCCAGTTGGTATTTTGAGTATAGTTTGGTGTCATCATATTCCGGGGTGGCAGTGGTGGTCTAGGAGGAATTTTGCCACCGATATGTGCCAATTCTGGATAAAATCTGGGTTTATTTCCCAGGTACGCGTTTGTACCAATGCGATCTTTTTGGACGTTATTCCTTACTAGCTAACCGTTAGCATAGTTCCGCCGGAATGTCATATTATCCAATTTTAAACAGATGTGTAATGCCTGGGGAAGCGATGATGGTTCTCTGACACTAAGAAGTCTCGGTAAATCCCCGTTTAGGCCCCTCACAAAGGTGTCCAGTGCCTTATCCCTATAGGTATTGGTCATTACTCTCAAGCTTCTTTCATCAATATTTAGACAGGCGACTTCATCCAAAATCAGGGAGAGATGTCGGTAAACTACTTGGTAAAATTCCGTTATCGATTTATAGCCTTGACAGAGGGCAGTCATTTGGTACTCTAATGTGCCAATATCCTTTTTGTCCGAATAATGCATCATAAGGCATTTTTTTATTTTCAGCCAATCTAGTGGTGTCCTGTAAGATTTGAGCGCCGTGTTCGCTTCCCCGGTAATCTTTGTCCGTATAGGGTGGAGAATTGCATAGTATCGTCCTGTAATTCCAATACTCTGTCCACTGATTTCCTCCAAGAGTTGAATTCTCCAATGGCACCGGAGAATTCCCTTAAGGATCTTACAATGTCGGGTACTTTAGTTCCTCCAATCTCGACGTCAACTGCCCTATTGGCTGGTCTACATCTTCGTCCGGGTCACTGTCCCGTGGTGTCTGTAAAGTTTCCCTAATAATTTCCCTTATCTCCTGCTTCTGTAATGCGGTCAGTCCCGATGGTGTAGTCTGTGTCATCGTGAACGTCCTACTAAATCTGTCTGTTAGTTCGTCGATGGTTTCGTCAGGCATTTGGAAATGGTTAATTATGACCAAAATTGGGGAGTTTAGACAATAATGTCAAGGATGAAATATGAAAATTTAATAAATTTCTTTAAATTTTTTTTCTTCTTTTTCTTTTTGGAAAAATGGGATTACTTTAAATTATGACCAAAATTTGGAAAGTTAAACGAAATATTTGTATCCAAGTTAATAAATTTCTTTTGTTTTTCTTTTAGACAAAAATAGAATTTCTATCACTAATAATTACAGATAAAATAAAAATAATCTTACATAAATATCAGGAACATGCTGGGCTGCTTTGTAATAATTCTCCACCTTCGTTTATTCACCTTGATGTTTGCTTATTATTGTTTTTTAATGTTGACTTATCTAGACTGTTTCTTTTTTTTTCCCAATGTTCGCTTTCAAAATTTCGCTTATTTTCCAGGTTTTTTTCTTTAGTTTATTAAAAAAGTTTTTTCAATGTTTACTTATTTAGACTTTTTTTGTTCAATGTTAAGAAAAAAATGTTCACTTATTTAGACTGTCTCCTTTTTTTCTCAATGTTCGCTTTAAAATTTTCGCTTATTTTCTAGGTTTTTTTTTTCTTTAGTTAAATTTTATTAAAATTTTTCAATGTTTACTTATTTAGATTTCTTTTTGTTCAATGTTAAAAAAATGTTCACTTATTTAGATTTTTGTTTGTTCAATGTTAAAAAATGTTCGCTTATTTAAAAAATTTTTTTTTGTTCAATGTTAAAAAATGTTCACTTATTTAGATTTTTTTGTTCAATGTTAAAAAAGAAATGTTCACTTATTTAGATTTTTTTTTTTGTATTCAAACGCGGCCGCTGATCCTTAAGAGGATCTCCGTTTTGTCTTTTAAGAAAGACTACTTCGGCGCACCGTTTCCGCGATCTATAAATTTTTACGACAAAGGACTCCTTTCTTTTCCAAAGGCCCCTGCTCGGGCGCCAATTAAGTTTTTAAAAACGTTTTTCTAAAAAAAATATTTTTTTTAGTTACCTTTAGGTAACGTTCTTTATTTTATGAATTCACGAAACTGACTGCAAAGCTTTACAATAATGAAACTTAATTTATTAAACTAAACTGTTGAATTTGCATTCCCACCAAACCATAGGCTTATGGCTGCGCGTGTAGCGTTTTTGTTGAGTTTGCATTTCCCATCAATGAATTTACTTTGGCAACGTATTTGCTGATTCCGCATTTTCCATCGAACCATCGATTCATTATTGTGCCTGTGTGGTTCTGGCATTGCACTTTTAATGTTGGCACGTTTGTTGGTTGCTGAACTCTTACTTCTGTTGACGTGACGATTATAGTTGTTGTTGTTGTTATAACTGTGTTGAATGGCTTGTGCAGTGATTGTAGTCGTTGTTGTTGTTGTTACCGTGTTAACTTATATAATGAAAGTAGGATAAAAGAGAAATTTGAAAATAAAAATTTTATGGGTCGATTGTTTGGGGACGGTTGGTATAAGTGCACAAACTACTTATTTATCCCAGTTTAAAATCCAAGAGATACAAAAGAAACAATGTACAACAAGGTACATATAAAAACCAGAAATGTAGTGGTGTATGAAAAAGTCGATTTCACAACCTATGGAAAAAATGCGACTTACAAGAAAGAATTCGAAGATCTTAATGGTTGCTTTGGCAACCATAATTTAGCAATAATATTTAAAGAGGAAGACTTTGGTAAGATCATATAAAGTAATACGTGTATATAATTTCTTTCGATGCCTTTTAAAATATATATTTTTTGTGCAGATAATAGTGATGAACATTCCATAATCTAACACATCGCGCCCTCTATATTCAACAAAATTTTTAAAATATCCCAACGAGATATATGATAGGAGAATTATTGTCAGATAAAAAATAATGACAAAAGCAAAAATATTAGTTTTAAAACATATAATTTATTTAATATTATAAATTATATTTTTTATTATTAAAAATTATATTTACTTTAAAAAAACACTTCATTTGTATGCCATAAATTAAATAAAAATAAGTTATTTATAACATATTTCTTCATTTTTATATTTAATAAAAATAATCACTTTTCTTTAAATTTTTAATTTAAATTTTTAGTTTTTCCATTTTTAAATTATGTTCTTCTCTTATTTGTAAGGTCGTTAATTCTAAAACTTTTTTTTCGTCAAAGTCACTTATTTTTTTAAATTCCTTTTTCGCATATTTCATCTCTGACTCCTTTTGTTTTATACTTGTATCCAGTAATTTGACTCTTTTTGAATTTTCATCATACTTCGCGTTGATTTTCCATTTTTCTATTTTTGGCTTCTGGGATTCATATCACATTTCTCTAGCCAATTCCAGATAGTTCTCATTTTCACTATCATAAATTTTAAAGAAATCTTCCATTGTAGATTGGGGTAATAGAGCCGCTAAGGACGAGGTATTTCATTTCAGAATAATACTTAGCATATTTAGTGTGGGAGATTCAATTGCTGCGGAATTGCTACCATAAACATTGCAATCAATTTCAAAATGAGTAGGCAGTGGGGTAACCAACTGATCTTCAATATTATTTAGTGGTTCAGGTGCTGGACCACTGTTTTAAATAAGCAGAATTTTTTGTTTTGGCAGTGGATTTGGTTTAGCGCCATTAATTTTGCATTTGTTCCAGACATCTATTAATTTTTGATACTTTGTTTAAGAGTTCGTGGACGGTGATCCAAGCCTCCTTTTTTGGTGTTTTCGATTATTATTAATAACAATTATTATCCATAACAAGATTTAAAAGTAAATCCAGCAAATACATTTTATCAGAACAGAGGGTCAATTCTCGTTCTGTGATAATGTGAAGTGAAAAAAAACTTTTCATTTTCGTTTTCATAAGCACTTTTCACTCGAACTTTTCACAAATACATAATTTGCGATTCTCGTTTGTATTGTGAAAAAAATGTTTCATTCGCACTGTACCCATGAAAATTTTGTAACTGTGTTATCCAAAATTTAAAGCAAATGTCAAAACAGAGAAAAACGTAAACAAAAGTGAATTAAGTTCGTAAAATTTATTTTAAATAATTATATAAAAATATCTGGATTAATTGTATTATTGGATATTACTCAAAGAATTCCGGATGAACAAAGGTAAGGCAATGATGTTACAAGCATTTCATTGCAGTAAATAATTTAATAATTTATAGGAATCTTTTGAGAGTGCTGAGACGCATACTTCGTGCTGACCACAATCCATTCGAGATGACAACCGACAAGCACTTCATGGATTTATATCGGCTTACTTTAAGTGAACTATATTTAGTGCGCGTATGAAGTCTAATATTACTTAAAGAAAAAAAATTCATAAAGAATATAAATAAACTATAAATAAATATGCCATACTTTTGCCATTTTTCACTGTCCTTTTGGGTCCCACTTAAACTGTTAAGGCTCGCCGCTAATTCGTTACACTCGTCTCTAATTTTGGCACCATCTGCAGTTACAAATCTGTAAATATGGGATTAATAAAAGTGTGATTATGGTTATTAAGTTACTTACTTATCGTTTGCAATGTCCACATGCTTTTCTTAATAATTAATTAAATACTCCTTTTGTCTTTCGCTGGCACGCTTTCCTCTAACAATCTTCTTCATGTTTATTTCACTTTTAAATAGTCTGTGTAAACAATTTTTTCATATGAAAATATTTTGACAGTTGTTTGCACTGTTACACAAAACAAGAATCGCCAGTGCTGTGCAATCGTGAAAAAATCTTGTTTCGTTCCACTTTTTTTTTCATATGAAAAGGTTTTGATATTTCTTTACATTTTTTCACAGAACGCGAATCAAAAGTACTATGAAAACGTGAAAAAACTTTTCATTTCACCGTTTTACAGAACGAGAATTGACCCTCAGAAATATTTAAAAAAATGAATATTATTTACCTTTTCATTCTTCTCCCGGTTTGCAGATCTTGTCTGGATTTTCCATTATTTATTCACGAAGCGTTACAGATTGGGGAAAAAATTAAATAAAATTTTTAACATCTTTATGAGATGACATTTCAGTTAAAAGGTTGGCAATAATGAAAAAAAAAAAACAAAATGGCATCACAATTTTCAGAGTTGATTTACAAACCATTAATTGACAGATACAAAAATCATAATATGTAAATAAACTATATTCTAACTCTCTGCTTAGCCTAATCGGTATGCTTGTAAGCAGATCCTTGGGTCCAATGTATACACAGTGGTTAACTTTTTGTTATAAATACGGCTGTTTATTGACATATTTTAAAACAAACCTACTGTATCGGATTTTTAATGGTAATGATATTTCCTATTATTTCGGTAATGGTATTATAAGGTTGATGATATTTCAGTTGTTTCGGTAACGGTATTTAAAGTATTAAATACATATTTAAGTTCGTAAAATATATAAATTAAAAAAAAAATCAAATTTAAAAAAATGTTACATAAATATATGTTATAAAATTTATTCGAGGGCGGATTAATAAGTCCATGACTTTTTGAATGAAAAACTAAGTTAAGAGGGCCAGTAGGGACCCCGTAGACTTTAAAATTACGAACATTTTAATAAGTGGGCCAGTAGGGACTCCGTAGAAATAAAAAAAATGTAGTGGGTCAGGAAGGACCCCGAAGCGGCCAGTAAGGACCGATTAATAAAGTTACGAGTATTTAATCTCTAAAACGGAGAGAGGGCCGAAATGACCCATCCGAATATGGTATATTGGGCCATAGAAAGACCCGGACTCGAAAATATGCGATTCCTCAAAACCTGAGGATTAACCTCGGGTCCCAAAACCAACGCGACACTACCGGAATTGTTGAAGGTGGGATCGGCGAGTTCGAGGCCTGCAAAATATTCCCTTATAGCGTCAGGAACCGACTCTAAAGGGGTCTTGATCCCTCTCATCCCCTGGACCTTTGCTGTGACCACGATTCTCTGGTCCGAGTCATGTATTGAACAGATCGTAAAACGGCAGTAGCTATCCTTGCCCGATCTCGACATAGGTAAGCGTAACTGGTGAGCCATCGACTCACACAAATAACTTACGCTACAACAGGGGTCGAGAACAGCGCGAACAGAAATTGCTCTACCAGGCACTTGTAACCTGACCTGAAGGGTAGGGGACAAAGTCACCATGTGCCGTATAGGCAACGGACTAGGACGTGACACAGACGGACTTGGACGGTGTATATGCCTCTGATGGGTTGTCTTTGCAGATACCGAAGACTGAGGAACCGCGTGCAAAATTGAGTGGTGATCACCCTGGCAGTGCGGGCACTTAGAAGTGCTCGGGCAAGATTTGGCCACGTGTGAATGTGCCAAGCATCGGGAGCAATAACGATGCAGGATGACCATGCGAAGGCGGCGCACATGACTCATGCCACGAAAGACACGACAGAATCGCAATGGGTGGTGTCGTTTGCAGATCCTACACTGATTTGGTTCATCAGTGCAAAAGACTGGCATCGAGGTCGTCGCAGAATTCGAGCCCGAGGCCTCCACAGAACCCAACGGAATTGCGGGTGTGGGAGCTTCAGAAGATGACACTGTCGCCGGATGTGCCCTCTCCAAGGATTCCGGTATAACGGTTGGTGATGTATCGGATGAGTTGGTTTCCGTAGAAGGCACAGGATCAGCAATCTCCATTGCATCCTCATAGTCGAGCAGACCATCATCGAAAAGATTCGGTAGTGCATCCATGTCGCTATGAGACAACAGAGATAGAGATAAAATAGCGAGAAAATTGAAGTGAACAAGTCAGAATGACCAGTTTTGTAATCGGTCGCTTTACAACCCCGTTTGAAGTACGTATATCCGCAACCCTTACATGTCCATCGCTTCCAGGATAAACTTTAATGACTAACCGCCACGATGTCGGAGGTAATTGCTCGTGTCTAACTACGACCAAGTCGTTTACCCGAAGGTCGCGTTGCGGATTTTGCCATTTATATCGCTTTTGTAAGCTCGTTAAATACTCTTCTTTCCATCGACGGCAGAAGAGTTGAGCAAGTGCCTTCATTTTCCGAAATCGATTAACTAAACTCAAAGGGGGGTCGTGTATCACAGGCTCAGAAGGGGCCAGAATTGGAGAACCAATCAAAAAATGACCAGGAGTCAGGGCTACCGGTTCCTGAGGATTGTCTGTCATAGGACAAAGAGGGCGCGAATTTAAACAAGCTTCAATTCGGGAAAGAACCGTAGAGAATTCCTCAAATGTATATTTAAAAGCTTGTGCCTCTTTCCTAAAATGTAGTTTGAAACTCTTTACACCGACTTCCCAAAGACCGCCCATATGAGGAGAACCAGCTGGGATAAAACGCCACGACAGACCCTGTACGTTGTACGCCGAACACAACGTCGATTGACTTTCTTTTATAAAAGCCTTAAAATCTCTCTCTATTTCGCGCGAAGCGCCGACAAAATTTGTTCCGTTGTCAGAAAATATGGTATTTGGACAACCTCTTCTCGAAATAAATCTGTGAAAAGCTGCTAAAAAAGAAGCAGTAGACAAGTCAGAAGTTGCCTTTAAATAAATCGCTTTCGTAGAAAAGCAAACAAAAACACAAACGTAGCCTTTAGTTATCTTACAAGCCCTACCAGTGAAACTCTTGATATCAAAGGGGCCTGCGAAGTCAACACCAGTAGTAGTGAAAGGCCTATCGATAGTGCTTCGTTCAGGAGGAAGAGCTGCCATAATCTGAGCACAAGATCTTTTCCGGTCAATAATGCGCCGTTTGCAACGACTGATGACTCCACGAATTTTAGACTTTATTCGTGGGATATAATATTCAATGCGAAGTATTCGCAACATTAACTGATTTCCACCGTGAATGGAAATCAAATGAGTATATAGCGTAAATCTACTGGAATATGGCAAAAATTATAGGATGCCTCTCTGTGTATGATAGACACGGCGATTTAGCTAAACGACCATTAATTCTAATGACGCCATCCTTATCAAGAAAAGGATTTAAAGGTATAAGCGAACTTTTCGAACATAAAGGGTTTTTCTCCAAGAGACATTTATATTCATCAGCGAAATAGTATTTTTGAGCCACAATGGCCAAACGCAATTTGGTTCTTTTCACCTCAAGACTAGAAAGCGTTTGATCAACATACTGATTTCGACCTGATTTATGAGCTGGGTGAATATTATAAATGAACCGCAAAACATACGAGAGAACACGAAGTGCTCTATCAAGGCTCTAATAATTCGTAAGAATATCCTCATATACGTCGGCTCCTCCGGAAACCGTAAAAAACGAAGCATGAGTTCGAACAACCCGACACTCAATGTCTGTAGTAAGGCAAGAAAGATCAGATATATTCCACTTTGCCCTTTCCTGTCGAAGCCATTGTGGACCATGCCACCAAAGTTCACTAATCGCCAGCTCAGAGGGAGAAGTTCCCCGACTACCTAAATCTGCCGGATTATTCCCAGATCGGACATGGTACCAATTATGGTTTCCAACGTTTTCCTGAATACGACAAACTCTATTCGCAACAAAAGTGGTCCAAGAACAAGGTGCCTTCTTTAACCAGGAAAGGACTATAGTAGAATCAGTCCAACAATAAATCTGATTAACTTTAACATCAATTTCACTCACCACTGTTTTCAAAAGTTCAGAGGCTAATACTGTACCGCAAAGTTCAAGTCGCGGTAATGAAATTGATTTAATAGGAGCCACTTTAGTCCTCGCCGAAAACAAATGTGTCTGAACTTCTCCGGTAGAGATCTCAATACGAATATAAATCACCCCCGCGTATGCCTTTTCCGAGCCATCAGAAAAGACATGAAGTTCAACCGAAGTTTCTGGAGTATAATGAACCCATCGTGGAATCTGTATAGTATTCACTTCATGATAGGAAGCAACAAATTTCTGCCACTCTTTTTCAGTAGCGAGCGGAAGCAAATCATCCCAATTGATATTATCCAGCCAAATTTTTTGCATAATAATTTTCGCGACAACAATAACAGGACCCAACCAACCAACAGGATCGAACAATTTCGCTATCGAAGATAAAACTTCCCTCTTTGTATAACCTGACCTATGTCCCATAGGAGTCACATTAAAATAAAAAGAGTCCAATCGAGCGTTCCATTGGATTCCCAAAGTACTCCACAAACGTCAATAATTTAGCGTCAACTAAACTTTCCGAAGGGAGACCGTTTAAAATCGTACGTTCGTTTGAAGTCAATTTTCTAGGTTGAAACTTTGCAGAAGACAAGGCCGCTATCAGCTGGTCACGAGCGATCAAAGCAGTAGAAACATCGTGAGTTCCCGTCAAAACGTCGTCAACGTACATACACTTTCGAAGAATGTGTGATGCCAGAGGAAACTCAGCTTCTGAATCGTCCGCTAACTGTAATAAAGTCCGAATCGCAAGATATGGAGCGCAATTGACACCAAAGGTCACAGTCTGTAACTCATATTCCCTAACGTCCTCCGATGGAGAATTTCGAAAAAAATACGCTGAAATGGGGTATGAGAAGAATCGACCAAAATTTGCCTATTCATCTGGATAATATCACAATTAAAAACAAATCTAAAAAGGCGCCACCGAAGAATCAAGAGAACCAAGTCTGACTGTAAAGTAGGCCCAACATATAAGCAATCGTTTAGACAGTTCCCATCCGAAGTCTTATTTGAAGCGTTGAAGACAACTCGTAACTTTGTAGTTTTCCTTTCAGGTTTAATAACGGGGTGAAGAGGCAAATAACAAGACAAATTAGGATTAAAAATAGGGTTCGAAACAGGTTTCATGTGACCGAGATCTAAATATTCCCTAACGACGTTGTCATACACGTCCTTAATCTCAGGTTTTCGCTGAAGGGAAGATTCGGTCCTAAGATACTGTGCCAAGACACTTAACCTAGACGATCCTAACGAAAGAGTTTTAGGAAATTCGGGCTTAAAAGGCAGAGTCACAATATATCTACCATCAGGGGAGCGACGAGTAGTCGCTTTGTAATTTTCCTCACAATATTTGTCAAAAACAGATAAATTTTTCGTTTTCGGAGCCTCCTCAAGTCCCCAGAAACGAAGAAGATTTTTATTAAGATTATCTTCTTCTGAAAAGTCTACATGAGTAGAATAGACTTGAACTCGAGGTTGCACTAGTGGACAGGAAATGATCCAGCCGAAAACCGTGTTCTGAGCTATCAAAGAACCCAAGATATCCCGAGGAAAGTCTATTACAATGATTCTAGGATACAGTTCAGAACCGAGCAAAAGATCGACAGGTCGACTTCATAGAAATTAGAATCAGCCAAACGAAGATTTGGGAAATTTTCCTCTTCACCCCGTTATTATTTGAAGGTACTTTAAAAGACGGAATATTCCCAGAAATATTGTTCAACACAAGAAGTAAGGCCTCTAATGAAAAAGCGAAATCAATAGGAGAGCCAACTTTTACTGAACAAAGTTTTTTCGACGAAGTCGAGATTAATTCCACACCTGAAACGCCGACCTTCATAGAAAGCGTGGGAAGTTTCAAACGGTTCGCTAAACGTTTCGAAATAAACGAAGTTTCGGAGGCGGGATCAATGAGTGCGCGGGCAGGGTACGTAATACCCTGGTGAACAACGTTAACCATAGCCGTCCCTAAAAGCACATTTCTATTTACAGAAGCATGAAATACCTGTCTATTAAGAGGCAATGCGGAATTACCGCCATTAGAAGTGGACTGTATATTTGGATCAACTGATGCCAGATTGGGAAGACGAGGAGCTGTACCCGAACCAGCAGCCGAATTAGAAGAAGTATTCTTCAGAGTTGATGCCTCACCAGCAGCGGAATCGCGATGCGACAAAGTGTGATGCCGTTTATTACACTTTGAACAACTATGAATGCTGTTGCAATCTTTAGCTTCATGTGTCCTTGAGAGACAATTGACACAACAATGAAATTTCTTTACATTAGAATACCTATCAGCAACCGATAAACTTTTAAATCGAGGGCAAGAGCGCAAAAAATGCACCTGATTTTTACACAAAACGCATGAAGTGTTTGTAGAAAAGGAAGCCGCAGTATGATGGGATTTCATCTTTAATTCAGCGGACCTTTTCGAAAGATGTGAACCCCTAAGATCACGAGAGCACTCTAAAGTGTCGATCCTTTCTGTCAGAAAGCGGTCTAAATCACTCCAGAGGGACAACGCCTTTTTATCCTTAACGGACTGCTCCCAAAGATTAACGGTGATCGCAGGTAACCGTTGAATACACATAAAAACGATCATATGCGAACTTAAATCCCCGGTCGCGGAAATGTCCAAAGCAGACAAGGCAGAAAGACAACCGTTTATACCGCGTTGTAAAGTTTTCAAGCCCTCGTCCGTTTCCTTGTCAAGGAACGCAAGATCGAAAAGCATAATGAGCTGGTGGTTCACCAGTCGACGTAAATTCTCGTATTTGTCCGTTAAACTTTTCCAGGCAATATCGAAACCTTTATTCGTAAGCGCCGCTTTTGAAACAAGTTCCCGCGCATCGCCACTTGTTTTCTCCAAAAGAGCAAATAATCGCACAATTGGACTAAGACGCGAGTTATTTATGTAAACCGCTGTAAAAAGATCGCGAAAAGTGGGCCAAGAAATAACTTTACTGTCAAAAACAGGTATATTGCACGGCGGAATGTTGAAATTGTGGCAAAAATCATCAGAGTCGACCGGTAAAACCGGAGACTGATTGCCGGTTTTCATGGTATCAGCGTTTCGCGGTTCAAAATTATACAATTTTTCGTTAATAGCAGCTAAGCAATTGACGTATGCATTAAAAGTCGCGTCGTATTTCGCCTCAGCTGCGTCTACATCAGCTGGTTCAGCGCTATCCACATTTTCCAAAAAACTTAAACACGATTTATAAGACAATTTAACGCTTTCCCACAGAACACCTAGTTCCTTTCCGCGTATTTCGAGCGTAAATACCGTGTGTACATTCTCGCGAAGTTCATTAAATTTGGATTCGAATTTTATAAGAGCATCGGACTCTCTAATAAAAATATCCAAAGCGTTATCAGACATTTTATATTAAGTTTATAAAAAAAAATAATTTAAAAAAATCCGAAAAAATGCAAAAAAATTCGAAAAAGTTCGAAAAAAACCCGAAGAAATCCGAAAAGATAAGAAAATTTACGAAGAAAATCAAAAGATTTTTCAAATTTTCAAAGAGTAATATATAAGAATTCGAAAATATATAAAAATCAAAAAATTCCGAAAACCCACGAAAAAATCCAAAAAAAATTCGAAAATTTACGAAGAAAATTAAAGTATTTTTAAAATTTCGCAATGAATTTTACCAAAAATCCGAAAAAAAATAATCCCAAAATTATTTGAAATTAAGAAACACAAACTCAATAAGTCGCGACTAAAACGGACAGTAGGGTGCTTATACGCAGTTTATTAAAGTAATAACAACAGCGTGTATGAAGCTGTAATGTTAAATTGTTTGTAAACAACACAGTTTGTATGTTTGTATATTTAAATTAAAGGAATAACACAAAGAGAATAGAAAAAAAAACACTTGTATATATCACTTTTAACCAAAAAAAAATAAAATCACTTTTAACCAACCCGACGGCTTTTTGCAAAAATAAAAAATTAAACTTTAATTTATATTTATGCCTTTTTTTTTGGTAATGAAACACAATTATTTTTATAAATTTTTAAGGAAAAATAATAATGTCCGTCCGTGTAAATAAACTCACGACACCAAAGAGAATTTAATAAAAACAATTGTTGTAAAGCAATAAAAATAAGGGTTGTAAAGCGATCTCAAAACAACATTAACACCAAGGTATCAAAAGAAAAAGTTCTTAATTTTATTAAATTAATTTTATTAAATGAATAAATTTAATATCCTTATATATGCACTTAATCCTTTTTTTTATTTTTAACACTAAAAAGCTCACATATAACTGAACTATACTCACCTTGTATTAAATATAATAATTAGATGAATATAAAATTAAAACTTTTTGTTGTTGTTTCCAAAGCACCAAGATGGAGGCTGCGGGATGAGCAACAATGTTTAATACCCGTTAACGGTTTTACTCGCTAGAATCTGTGTAAAAACTCCCAACAAAGTTGTACAAAAAGGAAAGTAATATTTAGATTCTAACAGAGCATTAACCCACCAAAGGCAAAGGTGCCGAAATATACTTGGACACAAAATTAATGATTTGTAATTAAACAACTGTTTTAGAATACCAATTTGGTGTCGAAGTGATGTCGACGTCGAAACAAAGTGATGTTGACTCAAAAACGACGACGACATTGATAACGACAAATAGAATTAGGGTGAATGTTTCTGTTAATAATATCAATAAATTTTTACAACATTTTTTTATTTTAATCTTTTACTAAATAGATGGACATCAATGACTCCCAGCCTTTTATATATTATTGTCCTGCTTTTTAAATATACATACATATTAACTGTTTGCAAAAAAAAAAAACATACACTAATGATGGTTTTTTTTGGTTTTGGCTGACAGTTATTGTGTCTTAGGCTGCAAGTTATTGTTTTTTAAGCTACTAGCAGATAAATGAAAAGCTATGCTATTGCTAAAGCAGAAAAATTTACATGCAAAACAATGACTGACTGTTTTTTAATAATTGAAAGTTATTTAATGCTAGAATTTTTTAAATTATTCGAAGTCCTTTAATCACTGGTTTATACATATATAAAAATGAATGTGTGTATATATGTTTTATATGAAATGCAAAATGGCTGGACTGATTATGAAGTCTGAATTTCTTTATTTTGATTGGAATTGGACAGGTAGTTATTTATAGTTATATATTTTTAAAAAATTTTAGCAACATTTATTTATAATTTTATTGCTGCATCAGGTAAATTTTTTCAAAAAATCAATGCCTTCATATTTAATAACTTATTTTTAAGTAAAATAAATTTGTCTTTCATTTTTGTTTTTGTGCTTATAAACATTGTATGTATTTCTGAATTTTTGATTTTATTTTGCGAATAAATCAAATTTCATTTGTTTCATTTTAAGTTTTTAACACAAAATGGTACGCAGACGTAATAATTTTAGCGTCGACGAAGCAGAATGCTTTGAAATTACCATTGAATTACAAATTTAATGAAACTTTAACATGTAACATTTAAAAAAAATCTGGAAATGCAAAATTATTGAGACGTTGATGTACATTATTTGGGATGAAATCCCCAATGCCAATAACAAATCTGTTAAAGCTTTGAAAAGAACAATGAAAGATGTTCGAGATAATTCAGAGTTATTTGGTGGAGCATTGATTTCATTGTCAGGCGATTTCAGACAAACATTGCCGATTAAAATAACGCTTGCTGAAGTCTTCATATTTATGGAGATTTGCTAAAACTGAAATTTATTACCAACGTTGCTGTTCGTTTGCAGAATGATCCATCTGCTTATAAGTTGCCTAAAAAATTGCTGTAAATTGGGAATGGTGCAATCAATGCCTGTTGATGAAACTGGATTGATAAGATTGCCAAATGATTTTGCAGTTTTATACAGTCTAAAAGAGGAATTGATTGAAAGTGTTTTCCCTACCATATCACAACAGTATATGGTTGATAGAGCAATTTTGGCGGCTAAGAACAAAGATGTAAGTGAATTAAACATGGCAATACAATCCAAGGTTCCTGGAGACAAGTCTGTGAATACTGTTACCAATAAGGAAAATGTTGTGAATTATCCAATAGAATTTTTGAATTCGTTGGATTTACCAGGATTACCTCCGCATAATCTTCAATTGAAAGTTGGAGTCACTACTTCACGCAGAAAAAATACAATTTTTGAATATGTTTACAGGCAATTATATAGTTGCTTAGAACCTGACATATGAATGTTTGAAGTAGGTTTTGAAGTATTTTATTTATATGATAAATAAAATACTTGCTATTAAGAGATTAATGGTTTATGTAATTAAAGCTAATATTTTAACTGGAAAATTCAAAGGCGAAGATGTATTCATTTCTCGCATCCCAATGATTTCATCTGATATGATATTTTAATTTAAATGACTTTAGTTCGCGTTGCGTTTGCGGTTACTATTAATAAGGCGCAAGGCCAATCGTTAGGAATTTGTGCAGTGAATTTAGAGTATTCAGTTTTCTCACATGGACAATTGTATGTAACCTGTTCGCGTGTTGGTAAAACACATTATTTTTGAAAATTGTAAAAACCAAAAATGTGTACCTCAGAGCATTACAATAAAAATAGTTTATCACAAAATTAATTCATTTGATATTTTTTTTTATTTTATCAGTTTTATTGTACCAACCTTTACATAATAATAACTTTCATAAACATTCGCATCTACGGGAACTTTTTTTGTAAAACCTTACTGGCCGTTATATTTATAAACCATTTTATCTGAGGACTCCAGGCAACCCCGGGCGTTAGCCCAGTTAACCTTTTTCTACGCTAAAATACCTCTTGATGAAATAATTTAATTAATTAACCGAAATACACATCTTTAAAATACCATTATCCTTAAAATACCGATGCAGAAATTAATGAAATAGCGTTACCCGTAAAATATCGTTACCGAAATAAACTATAATAGCATTATCCTTACCAATAACAGTATCGTTTCAGTTACCAACATTTTTTCAAATATTTAAAATGGATGAAAGCTCTGCACCTCAGGCGAATACATACAAACAATTTTTAATTCCAGACATGCTCCCATACAAAAATATTTAAATTTTTCCCATACGTTTCACATTCTCAATATAATACAATAACATTTATTTTGAGAACAAAGTTTTCAAATTTCAATAACGAATAAATAATCCAGAAAAAGGAAATAACAATTTCAAATTATTCTTTTTCTATTTTAGACTACGTGGTAAATTGGCTACTGATTTAGATGTGATGCCGTATATGATTGCTTCAAATATAGCCCTGAACCAACTAACCGATCGTAAACCGAAATCCATGGAAGAACTGAAAGCTTGTAAATTGGATGGTTTTTACGAAGCCAAATATGTGCGTTTTGGCGATGCACTTCTTAAATGTATTCACCCCAATGGTGGATGTGCAACAGAAAATGAAGCAATAATTAAATTAGATTCTACAATAAAATCTGAATTTCAAAATTCTCAAGTTGACATCAAAACAAATTACACATCATCATCATCATCACGCAAAAGACATTCATCTAATGATCTTTGGGAAGAGGATTTTGATTGTAATGATGTTAATTTATATCAAATTGGTGATGCTATTGAAAAACAACTACAATCATCTGTTCAAAAGAAAGAAGAGCCACCAAGAAAGTCCGAGTCTGATTTAGATTTACTTTTGGCTGATTTAGAAAAAATTCAACAAGGAATTTATGAAGAGGCAAAATCTCCTGCTTGCTCCTCTGCAAACTCTATTACCAAACCGTCAACTGTTAAACCGTGTTCATTGATGTTACAGAAACGGCCAATGTATCAGTATGAAGATAGCTCTGATAGTTCAGATGCTGATGAATCATCGAAAACGGTTTCAAAATGCATGGATGCAAGTGTTAAATCTGAACGGACTGTTGTAATTCCTACACAAACATCCAGAGTTTTGCCTTCATGGATGAAGTCAAAACGTTAATACATATGTATTTGACATTTGATTGTCCCTAATTTTAAACTTTTTATTTATTTTAATTTCTATTTTAAATTAAATTATATGCTAAGTGTTTGTATTTTATTGTACACTCAGGGAAAAGAGGTTTATCATATTGATAAAATTTTTATAAATCGTTTGTCATCAATTCTTCATCATATTTATTTAAGTTTTCATAAATCATTTCATAGGAAAAGATTAATAAAAATTCTTCATAAAAAAATTTTATAAAAATTCTTCTTAAAAAAAGTTAAATAAAAACTCTTAAAAATTATTTAATTTGTAATTCTCACTATATTTTAATTTATTTATTAAATTATTAAGAAACAAGTATAAATTACTAGATATTAATGTAACTTCTTCACAAATATGATGAAACTTCTTCATAAATATGATGAAACTTCTTTATGAATATAATGAAACTTTTTCATAAATATGATGAAACTTCTTCATAAATATGACGAAACTTCTTCATAAATATGAAGAAGTATTTCTCAAATCTTATATTTCTTAAAAAGTTTTTATCATATTTAAGAAAGGTTTCCTAAAAATGAAGAAACATGTCATCAATTTAAATTTTTATTAAACTACTTGATCATATTTATGAAGTGTTACATTGGAGAAATTCTATGATTTTTTTCCTTGAGTGTATAACAAAAACATGATATGGAGTATTGTAATATATCTTCAAAATTTTTGTAACAATTGGGTTGTTTCCAAAGGGTGTGCTGAGTGTTGTATGTATTGTATTGTGCTTTTGGAAACAGAGTTGTTAAAATTTAACTTTAAAAAATACAGCTACAACAACTGTGCTAAAAATAAACGACGGAAAATCGTCCTTATAGTAACATTAATATTTTAACAATTCTGTTGTTAAAATATTTGTGAACTCCTTTAATATCATAATACATGTATCTTTGTGGAGTTTTGAGAAATTCACTAAAGTCACTTAAGAACATTTTCCAAGATTTTTGTTGTCAATAAAACTAGAATACGCATATTTTTGTCTGGTCCTCTCATTTCTCCATCTTATATAATATAAGAGACTCCTCAAATCAACTTATTTAGAAATTTGATAAAGTTCTGTTGAACAAAATATCTTATTTGATGCAAAAAGCTAAATATTTTTTAAAAAAGCAATAAATTGTAAATTTTTTGTGCTTGTTTAATCAAAATGCTACAATCGGAGTTTTCAAAACCGAAAGCCGGTTCGCCGGTTTTTTCATTTATGAAAAACTGACCGCTTTCGGTTTATTTACTAAATTCGAATAAACCGAAAATCGGTTTTGGTGTCGGTTACCCGGTTTTTTATTTAAATACTAGGTGTGTTCGACGTACGTTACCGCAGGTGCCCGCCGGAACCCAATTTTACCAAAAAACGTTTCCTGTAACAAAAATTGGGTAAATGAGAGCGTTCATGAGAGAGTAATTGTGTTTCCCTTTTTACCATAACTTATCCGTACTTTTTGTTTGGGTAAAATGGTAAAACTGTCAAAACAATACTTGGTGCTAAAAAATCAGCTGTTTTGTATTTGTGATAAAAATTAAAGTTTAATAAAATATTTCTTTTAAATAATTTTTTTTTTTAAATAAAAAATTTCTTTTCTTCTCATTTATTACTCGTTAGTTTTTTTCTTCAACTATTTTCTCTCTACACACTGTTAAATTTTTTTGTTGTGATCTTTTCAAATTTACGTATTTTTCTACGACTATGCTTTAAAATATTTTCTTTTATTTGTTGTTGTACACTTTTTTACACTGTGTCTTTTTGCTTCTATGTATGCATTTTTTACAAAAATTTAATGAATTTTACTTTTATGTTTCTTTATTTTGTTTCTGGAACAAACAGTTTTTGTTTTTTTTAGAAAATTTTGTTTAATTGAAAACTCAGTTTAATTCATTTTAATTTTTACTTGTTCACCCAGTTTTTTTTTTGCAGTTGAAAATTAACATTTGCTTCACATAGAAATATTTTAACGTTTTCTTTTTATATAATTCTGCTCAGGTTGAACAAAAAAATTGTATTCGTTGTTTAAAACTCACTCAGATATTTCTCTTCAAAATAGTTTTCTTTCGTAGAAGAATACAATGTTCTGGAACATTTCTAAATTTTTACAGAATTGTCCTAATTTCTTCGTTTTATTTTAAACTAAATTAACACGAACGCTTACAATTGCAGCATGATCTCGGTATAAGCCTCCAAAAATGTAGGTTTTTACATGAATTAATGCTTTTTAATGAAAACACGGCTTACTCATTTTGGTTTTATTAATTTATTGAATAAAAAAAATTTATATGTAATTCATTAAGATATTACAACACGATTATTGTCCTGTATATAGTATATTTTCCGCTTACGAATTTTTTATTATTCTCTTAGAACATACACATAGTTTGGCTGCAACAAATGTGAGTTTTGGCCGGCAACTTTTAGAAGTGCTGCTATATACCCAATTTTAACTGTTTTTTTGAGATGCTTAAGATTTTCCAAATTTTTTTTTTCCAAAAAAAAAACTATTTTTTTTATTTAATTCATGCATTTTTCAGATTTTTTTTACTATTTATTTTTACTAAAATTGGATATATTATATATTTTTAATTTTATCAGGCTCAAGATCATAATTTTTTTTAATGATACTAACGAATAGTAAACACTATTTTTTTATTAAATGGAAAAAATTGTAAGGATCAGCGCTAGAGGGAGTGCACACTTTCGACCCGAGCGACCAGGTCATCTTCAGCCTCCTTCTGAACCACCCAACACAAATAA
Source organism: Eustalomyia histrio (assembly GCA_949748255.1). Classification (NCBI taxonomy): domain Eukaryota; kingdom Metazoa; phylum Arthropoda; class Insecta; order Diptera; family Anthomyiidae; genus Eustalomyia; species Eustalomyia histrio. Next base: position 108,777,923 of record OX456525.1, on the reverse strand, counting down.
CTCATGGTTATGAACAGGCATTTATATCACACACTCTAAGGAAAATGACTATGTGAAATTACATTTTTCAGTTAGTGAATGATTACCCGTACAAATGAGCTTTTTCCATCTCGGGTCGAAAATGTGCACTCCCTCTAGCGCTGATCCTTACAATTTTTTCCATTTAATAAAAAATTAGTGTTTACTATTCGTTAGTATCATTAAAAAAAAATAAAAAAAAAAATTATGATCTTGAGCCTGATTAAATTAAAAATATATAATTAAAACAGATAGATCAAATAATATTCAAAATTTACAAAATTGGATATATTTAATATAAGAAAAAAACAACAACAAAAATGTTCTATTGAGTTAAAACAATAGGTACGAATTCAAACATAACATTGTTACATGAAAAGTATTAAGGTATATAAACACATTGACCATCTCAGTCTATCCATATCCGTTATTTCCTATTTCTATGTTAAAAATATATAATAAAGAAAAAAAAATGCTAATATTTGTTGCAACATATAATAAAAAAACTATAAAAACTATATGAATTGGCAAAGCAGTTGTTTTCATAAAAAATGGGAAAACTGTAAAGAATCCCAAAAACTGGGATAAACAATTAAACTGCTTATATGACAACACTGCATTTACCAAATTTATTGTTTTTCAACACATTATCAACTTTGAAAATGTTGCCCACTTACATAAACATGATGCCGCTGAACCCTGTAGCATGTTGAATTTCTTAAAGATTAGTTTTGACACTCTATACCTCTTTTATGCTCTTTGGCTGAACTAAGTAGCATGTTAAATTTCTCGAAGAGCGGATCTAATAATCTATCCTTTGAATACTTGTTAGTTCAAGTTTCAAAACTAGACTAACTGAAAACTTTTCTCGCTATTCGTACGATTGTCATACACAGTGTTGTACTAATACTAAAACCATAAAAAGAAATAAAGAAAAAGTTAAGCAAAAAGAAGGTGTCATCAAGGCTCTAGGTGCTATTGGAAACAAAGAAACGAAAACCCAACAGAAAATCGTCGTTATAGCGAAATAAACATTTAATCTACTTTGTTTTTATAACTGTAACGATGATGCAACAAAAAAGTATTGTTTTATAGACCTTGTGAACTCCTTTAATATATACTGTTTTATAATTATTATGATAAAGGTTATGTTATGTATAGTTGATCTGTCTAATAGGCTTTTTACACTGAACATCTTTGTGAAACGCATGGAAGATGTTGAAAATGTGAAACAAGTGTTTACATTGGCAACATTTTTGAACTGTTATTTATACAGCTGCCAAAAAATAAAAATAAAAAATGGGTTTAGAGAAAGCATTAATCAATGGAGTAGTTGTTGCTTTGCAAGAACAACCCCGAATTTCAATGCAATACATTAAAATATTAAAGGTCATTCTGGAAGAAGATGATGTTGAAGAAGAATTTTTGGTAGACATAAGTATGAAATTCTTACATCTGCCGCTCATTTTCCTTTGTTGAATAATTTTTTTTTGTTTATTTTCTGCAATGTCAGTTGTAATAGCACAAAGAAAATCAATTTTTTAGTAATTTTTTTAGTGATGACACTTAAAATAACGAAAGATGTAAGATGGAACAAAATGAGAAAGGATCATCTTTTGTAGATGTAGAATTGTTAGCCCGTATAATTCTTATGGGAAGATGTTAACATCTTTGCAAATTGATGAAAGATGTAGCTCAGTGGAAAAAGGCTATAATTGGTAATGCGACAAATAAACTACACAAGTCTCTTGCGCAAGCTAACACACACACAACGATACAAGTTTGTGTAAAAAACAAACAATTTTGATTTTGAAAAACGCTGTGACACGTTTTTAAACCTAAAGGTATTCTTGCTCATTGTTTTTTTTTAGCGAATTATACTTGTTTTCTTTTTATAGAAATAAATAGACCACTTCTTCAAATGTTTACTCACCGAATTGATTTATTCTAATAAAATTTTATTATTGTTTATTCGTAAACCTCAACTTAGAAGTATGCCTACTTAATCATTTACAAAAATAAATATGCAGTACTCGTATTATAGTCATTAACAACAAGGGAGGAGCATCTAAGGGACAAGTAATTTTTACCTACATAGCTTTAATTTTTTTCCTATTACATATTCAATATTACACACAAATTGGTTAAGATATGAAAGGTTTATTGAAGGTCGCACAAGCATTTCCGAGTATTTGTGACTTTTTGTCAATCAGAAAAATATGTTTAAAAGTTACATAAAAATTTTCATTTTGTTAAAGCGTTGTGGTAGGTTTGAGCTAAAAATTATACGTATGTGTTAATACTTTATTTAATTTAATTGAGTCGTGATTTGAGGTTTTCCGCTATTCCAAATCTTTCGGTTTCAAGATCCTTTTATAAAAAATAATAATAATGATTATTTATTATTTCTTTTCTTCCAATATTTCGTCACCACATTGGGTGACTTCTTCAGGGAAATTATATAATTTTTTTTCCAACAATAAAAACTTATATATATAAAATTTTTAAAAAACGCGGGAAATCATAAAAATACTTTTTGACAATATGAAAAATATAAATATCATATGAAACAAAAATATTTTAAGTTTAAAAAAGATAAGGAAACAAAAATGTTTTTACAAATATTTAAAATGAAAATATAACACAGAACAAAAAACTATTTTGAATTTCATATATTATTTAAAATTAAAATAATTAGCTCAGTTCTTATTCACTAAATGTCTATAATTTTGGGCTATATTGGAAGAAAAGAAATAATAAATAATCATTATTATTATTTTTTATAAAAGGATCTTGAACTCGATTTTAAGTAATAATATAGTATAATATTGAAGATCGAATAAAGATAAATATAGAGATAAATTATCGTATTATTAAAAAAGTATGTCAATCATAGATATCATTTAATTGTAGGGCTACTTTTTAAAAGCAAAATATGAGCAACTAGCTCCATTTCGAGACCGAAAGTGTTTGTACTTTTCTCAGCAGTAAGGCTCAATTGAAAATTTTAAATGCATTTATCTCGGAATTTCTTTTTTGAGTTATGCCGGTCTTCTCGCAAATGAGCGATTTTTGTTGTAAGCTACCAACGTCGGCTTATGTCGTTCATATAAAAATTTGGCATAAGTCAACGTTTAGTGCTAACTCTTAACGTGATGTATCTTTGATCGAAAGTAGAAACTCTTACGCTACAAAAAAAAGGCAACGCTTCCTCAACATGAAGGGTGATCAAAGCGTTCACCAGATTTGTGAGAAACGTGCCCAATATTTATTTATTTTGAAATATTTCAACCGACTTAGTCCAAAAAACTCTTAATGGTACACTCAAAGAAAAAGCTTCATCATATTTATAAAAACTTCTTAAATATGAAGTTGATGAGCCTGTTTCATAAAAATATTACTGACGTGAACTGGTTTGAATTTTCACTCAGACATGACCTAATTTCGTTATAGAAGTGTGTTAGTACTTTACTCGACTGAAAAATGTATCCTTTTTGCCATATATCTCTCAGTTTTCGAGATGTGAGTAATCTCCTAAGAATAAAAATTATGACATTTATCTATTCTATTATATTCTATGAAGAATTGGTGAGTGTAAAATTGATGTATTAATATCTCAAAGAAGTGATTTGTTACAACTTTTAAAACTCATTTGATCAATTTAAGACGACCATCAACTACATTTACTGAAACTTAGCCTGTGTTCGTAAACAAAAGCTTTATTGTCACAAATAGGTCCACCATCGCCTAACTTCAACATATCTGTACATTTGATTTTTTGTATTTTTCTGAAATTCTCTAATTGTGATCTAAATTGAATACGTGGTCCTGAAGAGGTTAATATAGAAATCTGAAATTGAAATATTCACTACAGAAAGGTTAAACAATAAGAAGTTAAATTGAAAATTTGGAAAATTCGAGATCCGAATATAAAATGATTGCGTCTTTTTGCATACTACCCGAAGTAATTTAATTATAATAATGTTTTGCATATAAAATTATAAGAATATATATCATACTCGTTACCCTTGAAGAGTACGATTTGTTGGTATTTTGCTAAATTTCTAGAGTCCAACTCACTTCTTAGCGTAAGCTAAGCTTTTCTCTCGATTTATTTCGAACTTCCTTAGTGATCGTACTCGAATGTACTTGTACTATAGAAGTTTTTATCTGTAGGGTCTCATCAAACGAGTTTTAGCCGCGAAGTTCATTTCTCTCTCTCTTTTTTTCTTATTTTCTTAACGGCCTTTTTGGACAAACTTTTAATGACAGCAACATTTGCCATTCTTTTTGCTTCGATCGTAGGCCAAGCCTTATTGAGATTGAGAGAAGATTTTGGATGACACACTTTTGATAATATCTAAGTGGGGTTATGCGAATACGGCTGATTTTAATACGCGCAAAAACCAACGTTGTTTGTTGTTCCATGCAGATGTGTATGGATCCAACATTGTCATCTGTACATATGGGTGGTATTAATATTGATGAACAGGATACTCTTGATGTTCTGTTTATTGGTTATATCTGAATTATATCTAATGACAATTATTTATTTAAATACTTAAGTCCCATCATTGAAATTTATTCTCTTGTATAGACCAATTGATGAGTGATTGAAACAATTGTTGAGATTAAAAGTGGTGAACATTTTTATGTTTTTTAGATTGTAAATGGTGTAATTTTGTCTGCGTCCTACTTTTGCAATACGAATATAGTAATATAAAATGGAAAAATCATCAAGGCAAGGTTATTTTATAATGATTGAAAAAAAATAATTTTTGACTTTTTCTAAATTTGAAATAATAAGCTATCAAATAAGAATTATAAAAGTCATTTCGAAAGTCTTTGTGTTTTATTACAAATAAAAGTTCTACATCTATAAAAAATATCCTTTATAAAATTGCAAGTCATGTTTGGTAAGACCATATAAAATTTTAAGGCATTCTGATGATGTTTGTAAAACAGCATTTTTTACACATATAGTCTTTACGAATTCATCTGAATGCTTTCGTAATTCGACGTATGCAATAAACATCGCTAATGTGTTAATAACTCAAGAGCAACATACTGAACTTGACGAAATTGAATTCTCTCCTTTTTGTGAATACGGTGTTGTAATCAAACGTGCTAAATCTGTGTTTGGTTCTGCTGGAGTCGAATTTCTGGTACTCTATATTAACGTATTTGGTAGTACATGCACAGCACGTAAAGTCTAAGAAATTTTGGACTATGTGTGCTATGCTGAAGTTTTGTCGTTGAATCATACCGAAACACCCAGATACAACATTTGTTGAAATTCGATAAAAACCATTAAAATTTATTTGTAAGAATGTTATTTTATTTGGAATTACATATAATCCATTAATAAAGAAAAAATATTGTATTGGGAATCAAAAACAGGGAACAGGAACCAAAAAAAAAAAATACTTTTGTTTAATTATTGGTATTTTCAATCAACTTTAAGAATAAAATTCGTTTATTAATTGTGTACAGTAGAATCAACCTTTTATATAGTGAATGTACTAGAAAATTAGTACTATGAAATTTATTAAAAAATTGTCGATATTTAAATTTCACTAAAACAATCGAATTGAGGATTGTATTCATAAATACGCCCCTAAAGGTTGGTATTGGTAAACGAATTTTATACTATATTTGTTTTTCAAACAAATCATTTAAATTCAAAATTAGTCATCAAAATATGTAAGTGTTTGTTGTGTAGTGGATAGAGAGGTTGCCTTCTACTCCAAACTTTGCCGAAACAGATGCCTATTTTGAGGCTAAAGACAAATTGTACTATAAAAATGGTATCGAAAAATTGTATGACCGATATAATCATTGTATCACCCTTGAAGGCAACTATATTGAATAATAAAATCAAAATTAATCAAAACTTTTTTCTATGTTAGCCTACGAACTTTTCAGCCAAACTGTTATATCTTTCTGTAAATTTTTTTAACAAGGTGGTAATTTTAAAACCTAATTTTTGACCTATTTGAAGCATTTAAATCAAAATTTACAGCTTTTGAATTCATATAAAATTTTTATTTAAAACTTATTTATCACACTGAGATCTAATGCATATATTTAATAATGAACTTAAAAATTAATGCGACAATATTTAACGATATACAGACATAGAGCCAATTCAGAAAGTCTTACTTCGTTTATTGAATTTCTTAAGTACGTTTTGATTCTTTTTGTGTTGCAAAGCTTCTCTCCGCTTTTAAATTAGTTCGTACTGAACCCCAAAATACGTATTTAAATTTTTTTTTACAAGTTTTTGACTCATACAAATTTTAAATCATAAACTTGAAAAAAAAAACGAAAACACGTATTTTGGGGTGCATTATGAACGTAGTATCAGATCATTTTGAATTTCTATGAGGGTACAAAATTCTTTTGACAAAACTTCAACGACTCGGCTTGGTACAATATTAGGTTTGATTTTTTTCGAATTTTATATAAATATTCCATACAAATTCAGGCAAAAATTAAGAATGTATAAAAACGCTGCCAAATGTTGAAAATTCTTTTCTCTTTGAATAGTAAACAAAAATATTTGAAATTTTTCTATTTTTAATTTCAAAAAATATTAAAAACAACAAAAGCTAACAAATAAATTATGTGTTTGCTAGTAAAGGTAAAGAAGGGCAAACAATATTAATGCTCTAATGCGAAGTCCATATTCGAAATCAGCTTTCGTACAAAGGTGGTCCCAAATGTTCAGATTGTATTTGTTTACAAAAAAACAAAGAAAAGTCAGGTAAGTAGACATAGACGTTTTCTTTACAAGTAGTTATAGACATAGATATAAAATTCGAAAAAAACAAACCTATTGTGTAAAGTCTTTTTTACCGGAGAATCTTTTTGTCAAACTTGAGATTATTTCATCCAAATATGGAATGAATAAAACTAATCTGTAATATTCAATTGGATCATCTGTTTGTAAATTTCAACGCATTTTTGTGTTCCTAACCGTCTTGGTAACTCTGGCTGTATACCATGCAGTTTTACGATTTCAGTAGTCTCCTTATAAATAATAATAAACGGATTTTTGTGTTCCTAACCGTCTTGGTAACTCTGGCTGTATACCATGCAGTTTTACGATTTCAGTAGTCTCCTTATAAATAATAATAAACTCCTCAGGATTTCTCCGCATCGAATTCAACATATTAATTACAAAACTGATATGTTCGTATGCCTTTATTTTATTAAGTGTTACTGACTAATAAATTATTAATCAGTAATTAATAAGTAATTTTAATTAGAAAATTTATTCAAAAAACAGCATTTTCACTAAAAAAATAGCAATTGTAAATCAAAAAATAACATTTTAAATTTGAAAAATATTGTTTCAAATAAAAAAACACCATTTGAAATTTAAAAACATCAATTGAAATTAAAAAATATGAAACGCTATTAAAAACACCAAAGTGTCATTCTATGGATATTACTGAAAATTTGGACATGGATATTCAACGTTCCTGTAATATCTGTGCTGTTTTGGTTTTTCAAAATTCACGGTGCCTCAATGCTAAAAGTTGGATAGTTTTAGCAGCTAAAAGTTGAATAAATACTTCATGTTTAAACTGATCTTTTTTTTAAGCAATAATTTTTACAAATCGTATTTCATTTGAAAGCTTAGATCATCTACTTTTAGATAATTGTTTTGAAAATAAGTTGGTCTACAGAAATATTGCAAAAATGCAAAACGTTATTCACGAAAAAAAATCAGTATGTGGAATAGCCACCATTTAAAAAACGATTAGATTGTTTCAAAAACTTTTGGAATGATTTCAAATGTAATTTATAAAACATTGATTGAACTTTAAAAATACCAAATGAAATAAAAAAAGCACAGACTACACAGACAGGAAACAGCTGATTGAATCAAAATGACGACTAGACAATGAGTAAAAGAAAATCTTAAAATTGCGGTGATATACAGAAAGGGATAGATATAGAAGAAAATATGTATCAACAATTTATATGAAGTTTATTTTTCCTGTCTCATTTTGCAAATCACTGCAATGTTCGATAATTCTTGTTTGACATATGTCATTGGTAACTTGTCTGTGTAGTCTGTGAAAAAAGTTTTGTTTTTTCGAATTTTGTCTATATTTATAACTACTTGCAAAGAAAACGAAATACAATTTGAACATTTGGACCGCCTTTGTACGAAAGCTGTTTTCGTATATGGACTTCTCCGGAACTCGAAATATAGCAATTATATTGTATACCCTGCTCTTCTTTTGATAACGAAAACATAATTCATTTGCCAAATTGCATGCATTACACTTTTAATTGCTTCCTCACCCACCGTATTCGCCAGATTTGGCTACCAGCGATTTTTACCTGTGAGGGATTTGGTTCAAATGAAAATGCCGAAACAGAGGCCTATTTTCAGGCCAAAGATAAATAATTCTAAAAAACGTATTGATATGCCAGAAAGGCGTTGGAGTAATTGTATCGTTCTTGAAGGAGACTATGTTGATGAATAAAGTCGAATTTTGCCAAAAAATTGTTTTATTGATTATCCTACGGGGCGACCAGAGCGTTCGGCGTCATCGGTGTATGTACAACAACGTTTAAAGTCAGCAAATCACTTTTTGACCATGTGTCTCGATGGAGCAGAGACTGAATAACACTTTTCAAACCAAGATTTGGCTTGAATGGTGTTTTTTCCTATTAGGAAGCAAATATAAATCAAGACACAAAATTGCTTTGAATGAACGAATTGTCATTAAATTTCGACAGGTATCATCTGGTTGGTAGTTCCAAAAATTATATGCATATTTCATTAGTGGCGCCACCTATGTGAGATCCTACGTAGTATAACAATATAAGTAGCTTATTAAAAATGTTCAATCTTAAATACAAAGGATTTGATATAAAAATAAACTCATAAATTTAAAATTTTGGACTTTTGATTTAATGCGGTATTGGGATTTCAGATTTTTAATTTTAAAAAGAAAAAATACATTTGGAATCACGAATTTTATTGTTTTAAAAGAAAATATACAATTTTAATAATTTCATTTACAAATATTTAAAAACATTTTCAAATTTCATAGAAATTTGGAAACCGGAAAATAGTTTAGATTTTATTTAGCCAACTTGCACCCACGCTAAATACAATATTTAAAAACAATATATAACATATATTTTTTCTAGAGTTTTTGTTATATTTTTAAGTAATAATAGAAAAGGGCTGTCGACGTGCAGATCAACCTTTAGTAACTATTTTTTTTAGAAAAGAGATAAAAACCGTTAAATTAAATAAAAAGCCAACTGACCGGGTTTTAACCACTTGAAAATGTATTTTTGTATGGAAGTATGGAAATAATCACTTAGGTGTCATCATATAGGAAAGCTATGTATAGAGATTTCACTGTTTTCTGGATGAACGCTTATATGAAAGGTGCTTAGAAGAAAAGTGTTCCATTTTTTGAACTAAGGAAGTATATGCCTTTTTTAACGAAAACTTAATGCAAATGCTACTCTGTTCGCCCATCCAATTAAAGACGCCGAAGTGGCACTTCAAGTTGATGCTTCTGACTTGGCAATGTGCAATGTTTGAACAAAAAAAATTGAAATGGGAAGAAACAATTTGCAACTTATATCGTTCATTTACCAGTTGACAATATATTCGCTGACGTTCTATCCAGAATCGAGGTTTACAATTCACGCAAAAACTCCACGATTTGTGCTATTTTGTCGAAATAAAATATAATAAAAATAAATAAATAAGCATGCAATACTATTCCACCCTCAAGCCAATGGAAGAATTCTACATTGCAATCTAAAAACCGCCATTGCTGTCAAAGGCATATTCAATGGACAAACTACAATATATTTTTTTCATCCGCCTTACACAACACAATAGTGGTGATATACCTGTTGTATTCTTATGTTCAATTAATTTCTAACTTGTTTTTTAGTTTTAGAAATCAATTTTGATTTTGTCACATATTCTCAAGTCTTTCAATTTTTTCTTCCAACTAAATTTAACTTAAATTTTATGTTTCATATTTTAAAAATAAATTTGATTAAAATTATATGTAGTTTGGAATTGGGGCCATTTATTTGCATTGTGTTATTGATTCATAAACCCTTAGTGTGGGCTCGGGACGCTAAAAAACGCGTGACTTATATTTTTCTCTTCTATAACATCTTAAAATTTTATTGCAATCGGGAGAATTTCACCAACAGTGCTTTCTTGTGAGAAATGTCACTGGTTCATAAAAATGAATAACACCTTCACAGGAAGTCGAATGCGGTGTAACGTTGAACGCGTTGGACTGTTATACAGAACATCAGATAGCAGGCAATAACTGATCCAAAAAAGATTCAAAGGTAGAGTATTAGATCCGCTCTTCGAGAAGTTCAACATGATACAGAGTTCAGCAGCATCATGGTTATGAAATTATGCTTAAGTGTTGGAAAACATTAAAATTGGTTGAAGTTTCGCCATATAAGCAATTTAGTTGTTTATACCAGTTTTTTGGAGTTTTTCAGTTTTTTCATGAAAACAACTGTTATCAAACATGTTTGCAACATGTAATAGCATATTTGTTCTCTTTATTATATATTTTTACTGGGGCCTACAGTCAAGACCGGTCTCCGGTTAGACCGTTTATCATACCCGTTCTTACGGTCTATCCGGTTTTACTGTTTACCCAGTCTTTCGGTCTATCCGGTCTTTCGGTCTGACCGAGTAGACCGGTTTACCCGTAAAAACTAGTCAGTGCGTAGTTTTGTAAAAATAGATAAAAAAAATACTTTTTAGATTTTTTTTCCCCAAAAAGTACCTGTTTCAAAAAGGGTTCTTTTTTCAAAAAAAAAAAAAAAAAAAAAAAATAATTTAAAGAAAGTACTGGCAAACATAAGTATTTTTTTTACAAAACAGTACTTCCTGTAAAAAAAATTTTTTTGTTTTCCAGAACATTTTTGTTCCATGACTTGAAAAAATGTCTATATTTCTTGGTGGAATTTATTTCTAGACTATTTCTGCTAAGTTTAAACCCATTTGGAGCTTCGGTGTAGAAACGCCGTACAACTACCCGAAAAAGACCGTGACATTTTTATGTAAATATTTGGATAACGCAGTACTTATATTGTGCTCTTCGGATTTTTTTTCTTCCACGACCAGCAAAAATTTCTGTTGTTCTTGGTTGAATTTATATCTACACTATTTCTGCAAAGTTTTAACCCATTTGGAGCTTCGGTGTAAAAACGCCGTACTACTACCCGAAACAACCGTGACATTTTCAAACGAAGATTCAACTTATTATAGTTTTTTGTTGTTTTAGAAAAACACAAGTCATATAAAAGCAATTCATGTAAAAGCAATTTTTAAGAAGGTACTTTAAAAAAGTACTATTTTTAAAAAGTACTTTGTTTTGGAAAAAGTACTTTTTTGAAAAAAGTACTTTTTTGAAAAAAGTACTTTTTATAAAAAAAGTACTATTTTTTTTAAATACTTGCTTTTAAAATTTTTTAAAATACTTGATTTTAAAATTATACTTTTTAAAAAAAAGTACGTTTCTCAAAACAAAGTACTTTTTGAAAACAGTACTTTTTTAACAAAAACAATAGAAATAATTATTATATCTTACAAAAAGTACTTAAAAAAATTTTTTTACAAAAAATACTTTTTGTTAAAAAAAAACTGGAAAAGGACCTTTTTTGGAAAAGGAACTTTTTTAGAAAAATCATTTAATAATTATTTTTTTACCCATTCAGACCGGGTAGACCGTAAGACCGGGTAGACAGACACCCGGGTAAAGGGAGGCTCTAATTTTTACCATAGAAATTGGAAATTATGGATATGGATAGACAGAGATGGTCAATGTGTGTATAATACTTTTCAAGCCATAATGTTATGTTTGAATTCCTACCTACTTTTTAAAGAATATACAAGTTTCGTTATATTTTATTTCTATTTAATATGTCCAATTTTAGTAAAAATAAATTATATATTGAACAAATATCCTGTTTTAATATGAAAAATCTGAAAAATGCGTGAATAAAATAAAAAACTGTTTTTTTATGAAAAAATCTGAAAAGTCTTAAGCATCCCAAAAAAACAACTAAAATTATATCCAATTTTTGGTAGCACTGCTAGGCACTTCTAAAAGTTGCAGGCCAAAACTCACCTTTGTTGCAGCCGAATTATGTGCTTGTTCTAAGCTCGTACTAACAAAACTCGTTAGCGGATTCAATATTTTTTGACTGATCTAAAATCTAACATTTCGGCCAGTTACAGTTTTGTCATATTTGAAACCCTTCATCTTTCACCATCTTTCAACTCTCTCCTCTATCCCCTTTCCACAGAAATCAACACATTAACTTATATAAAGAATTTCCTGAGTGTTGCTACTCTTAAAAAACAAAAACACAAAGCAAGTTGGAGTTTAATTTCTTCACTTTTTGTTTCACAATATAATACGGCATAATTATTTTCTTTATCTCAATATTCAAATACTGCCGATATTAGTTTCATAGGAGATTTTTTACACTCTCTAAAAGTTAACGCACAGTTTTCGCCTCTCCGACCTAAGACTTCCGCATTTAAATAATCCATATGAATAGGTTTTAGTAAATCATCTCTTGATGTTGACGGACTGCAAAACAAAAAGAATGTACGATTATTTATTTGTATTTATATTTTTTCCAAACGCCATTAATTTCTTACAACAAAACTCTAAGGTTGTTTACAAGGAGTGTACTAAATGATGTATGTGTTGTATTGTTCTTACAAAAACTGAATTTAAAATGTATATTTTCTGTGCAAACAAGGATAAAATCCAACAGAAAATCACCGTCAAAGTGAAAATAAAATTTTAAAAACTGCTTTTAATTAAAATAATACAACATATTAAATATTTATATGTATCACAGTATTTACAAGGCAGTAGTATTTATCGGTAACAATAAGGGCTATCTACAAATCGTAAGTTAACTTATTAACATCGCTTTTCATAGGTTTACAGGAGAAGAAAAAACGTTGAAAAATTAAAAATATCTCAGATTTTTTATATATTTTGTGATATGGCTTAAAATTCAACAAAAGATAAATTTTAGAGGAAAAAAGGTATTTTTGGAAGTATTTTCAAGTTATGTAACGTTATGTTTCATAAATGAAAATAACTTATAACGAAATAACATTATTGCCGAAATCAACTTAAAAGTAGATTCAGACGGAAATCTTATAAATATTAAGGATTTCAAGCAGATTTCCCATACAAAATGGAATCCAATTTAAAGTTACATTTCGCTGAATGAAAACGAAATCTAATAAATGTTAGAGACTTTTATCGACTTTGAGAGATACAACTCTGAATTTGTCGATAAATCGTAATAGTGGTTGGCAACGCTAGTACGTTGACGTTTAATAAAAGCGCAAAACACTTGGTCACGTACATAACACATTTGCATGTGTACACAATACATTTGTATTTGGAATATTATAGGGTTTTTCAACAGGGACGCTACAAAAGTAGAGCGACAGGGACAGCAAACGACGCCATATTTCTTGCCGCTATTTTGACATTTCTCTTCAGTAAGGTTTGCCATTTCATGATGGAAAGATATACGAGCCAACAACGAGTCGAAATTATTAAAATTTACTACCGAAATTCGGAGTCAGTGGCCCCAACGTTAAGAGCGCTACGTCAAATTTATGGTCGTCATAATCGTCCTAGCAGATCAACAATTGAGCGTCTAGTGGAAAAATTTGAATCCACAGGCACAGTACAAAATGTTCCCGTGCCAGTGAGACAAAGAAGTGCCCGTAGTGTCGAGAATATTGCTGCCGCTGAGGCTTCAGTTAAAGAAAGCCCAAATGTGTCTCTCACACGTCGTTCTCAAGCGTTGGGCATCTCTGTGACGTCGTTGTGGCGAATTTTGCGAAAAGATCTTGGCCTACATCCTTACAAGATCAAATTGACGCAAGAACTGAAGCCGCTTGACCACCAGAAGCGTCGTATGTTCGTGAATTGGGCTGAGCAAGAATTTGAAAATGATTCGGATTTTCATCGAAAAATCATCTTCAGCGATGAGGCTCATATCTGGCTGAATGGCTTCGTCAATAAACAAAATATGCGTTATTGGTCAGACAGCTATCCACACGTACTCCATGAGTCATCATTCCATCCCGAAAAAATTACGGTTTGGTGCGGTTTTGGGCCGGCGGCGTCATTGGGCCGTACTTCTTCCGTGATGATCAAGACCGGCACGTTACTGAGAATGGGAATCGCTACCGTTCAATGATAACCGAATATTTTTGGCCCCAATTGGATGATATGGACTTGGAGGACATGTGGTTCCAACAGGACGGCGCCACAAGCCACACAGCGAATGTCACAATTAATTTATTGGAAACCAAGTTTGGAGAACGTGTTATCTCACGAAATGGTCCATTCGATTGGCCGCCTCGGTCGTGCGATTTGACGCCGTTAGACTATTTCCTATGGGGCTACGTCAAGTCTATGGTATATGCCAACAAGCCAGCGACGATTGATGAACTTCGTACGAATATCGAACGTGAAATTGCAGCAGTATTGGCCGATTTATGCTTGAAAACAGTCGAAATTGGGTTCAGCGTCTGGTCTTCTGCAAGCGTGCCCACGGTGGCCATGCAAAAGAAATCGAGTTCCATACATAATGGCATCGAACGTACTTTTACAGGATATCCAAAACCGTTTTTGTTTTATTTAAAAAAAACTTTTGTAGCGCTCTTATTGAAAAACCCTTTATTATGATAATACATTTTTTATGTTTTTAGTGTAACACATTAGATCGATGTTTGAGCCTTTTTCTATGGAACAAAATTTATTTTTTAATACCTGAGGCATAATAAGCTAATAAGATCCTTTTTTATTTAAAGTTTCCATATTATTGTTTTGTATATTCATAGTTTTTGTAGAAATCCCGAAAAAATTATGTAAACGATGTTGGCATTAAAATCTACTAAATAAACAACAGTTAAATTCAAAGTTTTCATGGGAAACAACACCACATATCGCTAGCTTAGAGAGAAAAGTTGACATATCCACTTTTTTATAAAAATAAGATTTTAATGCAATACAACCAAGAAATAAAAAATACGCATTTAAAAAAAAGCAAAGCTATTCTTTTTTCAAATGGTTTCGTGCTAATGCGCAAAAGTGCCATGTACAAAACTGTTAAAAAGCGCGGGCTAAGTTCATCAATGCATAACATTGTTTTGTGAATAGACTTGAGCATAATATCAATAAAAAAATAAATTAGTATATGAATTCTGTAAATATACGAAATCTGGGTTGTCAGATTTTTTGAGGTTTTGTCCCCAAGTTTTGTTTTTAAAATCATTAATACTATTAAATGATTTCTAATAATTTTATATTTTTTTTAAGATAAATTGGAAAAGATAGAATACAAATAAATTACAAAACATTTTTACATATGTATTCCAAAAACAATTTATTTATTCACTTGAAGTTTTTTCTTTAAAATTTTCTTGAAAAGCTTTTAGTTATTAATAAAAATAAAACTGTTTACATTTAATAACTTTTTTAACTTTATTCATATTGTAAACCATTTCCTTTATGTTAAAAAATATAAAATTATAAGTAATCCTTTAATAGTATTAATGTATTTAAAACTAAAATTTGAGAACACTAAATATACCAAACAAAAAAATACTATCAGTAGAGCAGTGAAGCAACGATGCGCATGTAAAATCAACACCGACAATCCAGCTATGCAGTGCGCAGAGTCACTGACGACGAGAGAACAAAACATGTAAGAGCGGCTTAATTCGGCTATGCCGAATCTGATGCACCCTTAACCATGGTTGGGAAAAAACTGAAGTTTATATATGGACATATATGTAATGGACAGATTTATATAAAGACGTCTTTAAGAGGAAATTAACCATTTAGTTTGGTGATAAAACTTGGACTCGGGAAGTTTTATGGTTCCAGAAAATAGGTATTTAAACATAATTTATGTTTTGGGCATAGCTTTTTTGTGTATGAACCAATATTTCCGAGTTTTTTAGCAATATAAGATGTATCCATAGGTCATATTACAGCGCTTAAATTTTAGTTTTTATAAAAATTTTGATGTTTTTAGCCCATTTATGGATTATTTAATTACGGTCTTACCGTTCTTAAGATATAAAGTAATCTATTTTGTGCCACGCCCAATTCACGGATTCCGCACACATTTGGTCAGATGTTGTGTATTGATAACCAAGACGCTCATACCTTATTTTGGAACTTTTCCTCTTTCCGTTCAAATATACAGAAAAACTGACCGAAATCGTTAATTCAATTGTGATGTACGTATTTGTTATGTAAAAAAAACAAGTCTTAATAAAATGAAAAAAATGTACAAAAAAAGTTGAATAGACGGGGATCGATCGCGCGACTAAAAGAAAAAACTATTTATGACAAAGCGCTTAGACCACTGATCCATTGAAGGACATACGCAATCATCGTTAATAGAAGTAAATAAACAGTTTTCGTTCAATTCAATTTTGTTTGGTTTTTAGGTAAATCTTTGTATGTGTTTGTTGTTTGTGTATAAAAGGTGAAGAGGTGAAAGAAAAGAAGTTCAACAAATAAAATAAAAAATAAAAAAACAACAACCACAAACATAATGCCAATCAGTGTTCATATTTTTTTTCAAAAATCTTTTTAGTTGTAAAAAAACTATTTTCAACCAAAAAAATTGATTTAGCTGGCAAATTTGCATTTGGTATTTTATTTCGCTTTTTATTAAAAAATGTTTTTAATTTCTTTAGCTTAATTTTAAAAATTTGAAGGAAAATAGTTTAGTTATGACCTAAAATAGTTGCACTTAAAGAGAAATTATGTATAAAATTTTCTTAATATATGAGAAATAAAATGGTTTAAAAATCTTTTTATAAATTCTTTTAAATCGGAGCAAAAAATAGAAATAAAACCGTTTATATTTTGTTTGTATCAGAGGGTTTTTATAAAAACTTTGGTGTTTTAAGCCTATTTATGGATTATTTAATTATTAATTTAAAATTTTATTTAAAATCATTATTTAATGTTTAAAAAACAAAAAATTTACCAAAAAAAAGTCTTAAGAAAATATAAAAAAAATTGTACAAAAAAGTTGAATAGACGGGGATCGATCCCTTACCTAAGAGAAAAAAAGTATTTGTGACATAACGCTTAGACAACTGAGCAATTGAAGCTCTACGCAAGAAGTAAATAAATAGCAAGAAGTAAATAAATAGTTTTCGTTTAATAGAGATTTGTTTGGTTTTTATTTAAATGACAAATCTTTGTATGGGTTTGTTTTTTGTGTATAAAAGGTGAAGAGGCGAAAGAAAATAATTTCAACAAATGGATGTGTTTGTTATGCGTAAAATGTATCATACATATTAAACAAAGCGATTTTACGGAAATAATTAGAGGTAGTCGTGGTTTTTTCTAATATCTCAGCCATTTATCAACCGATCTGGCTGATTTTCAATATCAAACAGAAATGGATCCCATGTAACAGAAATATATAACAATTAAGTCCTCATCATGTCTAGGGTCTTTGGAAAACCCATTTCAACACACAGACGGACATCGTTAAATCAACTTCGCTCTTCATAAGGACCCAGAATATATATACTTTATAGGGTCTAAGATCAATATTGTAGAAATTACAAACGGAATGACAAACTTATATATACCCTTCCACCTGTGGTGAGGGTACAATTATTCCAACAATTTTGGAATATGGATTTAAAACAAATGAGGATATACAGTCATGTGAAAAAATAGGGACACTTGCATGCAACAAATT
Source organism: Eustalomyia histrio (assembly GCA_949748255.1). Taxonomy (NCBI): domain Eukaryota; kingdom Metazoa; phylum Arthropoda; class Insecta; order Diptera; family Anthomyiidae; genus Eustalomyia; species Eustalomyia histrio. The sequence continues at coordinate 108,760,085 of OX456525.1, read as the reverse complement.
TAAAGTAAAAAACACACATACATTTTGGGAAGAAACTAACAATATTATTTTTAGATTATAGTACAACAATAATTCTTCATTTTATACAATTCAAACTTTGTTGTTGCAATTGAAAAAAAAACATTAAAAAGTATTATAATTTCCTATAGTCGAATGTGAATAATAATAGGGACAGTAAGAAAATGGTTTGAAATATTATTAGTATTTTAATTTTTTTTTTATGAAAATATAATAGTGATCATTGTATCTAATAGATGTAACCATTTCTGTATCATATTTATGTAAATAAGTGTACTAAGTATGGAGCCAAGGGTGAAAAAGGTATGGGATATAGAAAATCGGAGCATATTGCCATATGCATTGCCAGAGAACGAAGTTGCGAAATAAAAGGAAAATTAAATAGAAGTCACACATTAAAGTATTATCTACAAATATATAATGAAACTATACGTGTATGCCTAACTTTTTTTTTAAATTCACTGGACATTGGGAGAAATGCAGTTCTGAATTGGGTAAAGCGACCTTTGATTTCAAACAAACCTTCAAAAGCCATACCAGTTAAAGAAATTACAAATGAACGACAAAGTCGAAATTCTTTTGTTGACTCTCTACCCGTAATGGAGTTACACTATTGTCGTGCAGGAACACAAAAAAAAAAAACTTTTGCCACACTGGACTTCAAAAAGTATGCTTTATGATTTTTAAAAAAGAGATTGCGGTCAATATGGAACGAAGCACCTTTCTATATTTTATAAATTATGGTTTTTGCCAAAAGAATGTTCGACATTCTATGAAATACTTCTCGTAAGATGAATACACTCTTCACCAAGAAAAAAAAAAACAGAAAAGGAAAAAGACAATGCTGAAGAGTGTATCGTGTTAACTGAGGCAGTTTTAAAGGCTCCAAAATAGAAAGAGAGCAGTCTATATTATTGCACGAAATTACAAGTGCACAAATTAGTATTTTATAATTTAATAAACCATAAAGCGTACTGCTTCATGTAAAATGAGGTTGAAGGCGGTGTGAAAATGCGGAAAATGCAGAATACATTGCTATTTGTAGGATGCTCAAAAGAAACCAGAACCATATGAAGTGGAATACTTGGATCAGACTTTTTTTAGATAATTTGGACACAATTTTTAAAAAGCATTTGATCTGGCTGCTTAAAAGTCGATGCCAAAGTAACTGATGTTCGTGCGATAAAATACACAGCAGAAAATTAAATATATTATAAATTAATATTCCCAAACCCATGGCAAGTTCTTCTTCAAAGAGTACACATAGCTATTGTTCCGTTGAATTGGCAAATTTGGCTTTACTATTTTTAATTAAACATAAAACACAGCAACGAAGTAAGTCTGTATACAACACATATGTTTTTGACAATAAAAGTGATGCTTTCAATATTAAAAACAAAACTTCAAGAAGAAGTGTTGGTTTTATTTATAATAGAAAAAGTTTTAAGTCCTATAGAAACTTTAAATAACTATAGAAAAAGTGCTAAATCACAAAAAATGTTTTAAGTCGAGGACAAATGTCTGTTTTTTTTGCACTTAAAGGCCATGCATGTAATACCCAAGCAAATAAAATCACATTAAAAAATATGTATAATTTTTGTTTCTCCTGAAAAATTTGAAAAAGAGTCACCTCTTCTCTGTAAGCTAGTTATATGTCAGTTAAAGTTGTAGTTAGAAACTAACTCGAATTAGAAAATGGGGCTGAAAGTTTATTTTTTACAAAATAATGCTGTTACAATAGTATTTTTGTATTGAGTACTATAGTGTATGAAAATGTTGTTTAAGTCTCAAACATTGTGTCAATGATCGGCGTTTAAATTAACAGTTTTCCAAGCGAAAAGTTTTGCATGGCAACAACTAAAATTATTTACATTACTGTTCCAAACTATTGCATTTTCTAAAAACATCGTTTAAGCAGACTAAATATAACCAAATTAAAACAAGTAAAAAAGGCTTAAATTTGGCTATGCCGAATGTTTGAATATCCTCCACCAATATCCTAAAAAAATTGTCTCTTCTGTTTTTCATACATATACGGTAAAAGACTTTTGATGTAAAATTATGGGTGAGAAAAATTTTTGGGACGAAAAACTTTTTTGTATGTGAAATAAATTTTTGATGGAAAAAAATATTTTTTTATAAGAAAATATATTATGTACCAGTCGCTACAATGAAATTGTACTAAAATACGTACACCAATTTGTATGGAAAATTTAGAGGTACCTTTAGATTTTCGCTCATAACCGCTGGATTAATTTTGCTCATTTTTAATACCAAACTGCTCGGGAGGATGTCCATTAATCTAGGTAAAAATGATGACCCCCGCTTGCGTCTTCGCGTCATGATAACCATTTCAACAGAGAGACAGATGGACATCACTAAATCGACTTAGAATTGCATAAAGATCTCGAATATATATACTTTATGGGGTCTTAAACCTATATTTCGACATGTTACAAACGGAATGACAAACTGATATATACCCTCACCATATATAGTGAGGGTATAATCAAGGACGGTACAAAGTTCAGGATGTACAAAATGCATAATCCTTAGCTTCAACCTTAGTTTCGTAGCCCCTTAGCCGATTTACAGAAACACTTAGCTATGATGCTTATCCAAGTACAATGATTTTATTTGAATGTATATTTGATTTGTTTTTGCCTAAGACAACAAGCATATAACAAACAACACTATTAATTACTATAACAAACAAATTATTACTATATTTTGTTATTGATTTGGGTCTCCTGAATCCGAAAATCGCATTTAAAAATTTTGTTTCTTTAGTAGTTTTTGAAAAATTTTTAATTTTTTGTTTTTATATTTTAATTTTCTTTGGGTACGTTCGTAAATGCAGAAAACTTGCGCATCACTGCGGCAGTTATGCCAATTTATGTTGCTGATGCGTGATCATCTGTTGCAGATGCTTTGCTACTGCTCAACAACTGCACAGTTTACTTCTTAGAACGTTTTGCAAAAGATAAAAATATGTTCACCACAATAAAATTAACAAATATTATTGAAAATCTTGATGGTAAAATAAAAGCTTTTTGTTAAATTAAAAAAAATTAATAGAAAGATGAAACGACTTGATTATTAAAAATCAATTAAAATGAATATGAAGACTGATTCCGCAATATTGCATCAGAAACTTTAATGATGCCATAGTTGCAAAAATTTGCGGCAGCACTGTCGATTGTTTGCATAAAAAAACGTTTGACTTAAATCAGTGATGCTTTTTTGAACGTTTTACTTTTATTATGCTGCAGTGATGCGCAACTACTGCATTTACGAACGTACCCTTTACTATTGACTATATCTCAAACTAGGACCAAGATATTTCGATCAATCAAATTGCAAAAGAATTAACATTTAATGGTCAACGTTCTAAATTGGTTCAGTAGCTTTGGACCTATGGGTCAAAATTTTACAGAAAATTCTATTTTTTTCGGCAAAAACTGAAATCTGAAAATTTCAAAAAAATAAAAATGGTATTTATCTTGAAAGGAAAAATATAAAATAAATTTTTTCTTAAATATAGTACTTCTATATAAAAAATGAGTCATTTTCAAAGAACATCTATAGGTAAATACCATAGCTATGACCATTTATGTAAAAGTACCTAATTTGAGATTTTTTGTTTTATATTCTTATGAAAGCATGCCTAATAATATTGTATAGTTAAGATCAACAGTATTAAAAACAATAAAATTAACTTTTTATTTATGTATATTGTTTTTTAATTTTCTTTAAATTTATTTGTATTTTAGTATTAAAAATAGTTGTTGGACCTTCGTTTACGTTTATTTTCGTTGGGGTATGTTTCTCTTAAGAGAAACCAAAAGTAATCTCCCATCATTCTCTTATCCCAATATTACTGATATCGCCTCTCGATGGATTTCATTTCTTGGTGGAACCTTTCTCCGTGCTCATCACTTACATCACTGAGATTCTCTGGGAAAAAGCTGGAGTAAGAATGTAAAAAGTGTCAAATTAACACCTGTTGCAAAAGTAAAAGAGACAAATTAGGAAATAATATTTGTTAAATTAAAAAAAAAAGTATTATATATCCATTTTTCATAATTCTTAATCAAATCTTGAACAATAGTCTTGTACTCGGAGATTTTGTTGTTTCTTAGGAAATCAGAAACCACCAATTTAAATGATTTCCAAGCTGCAGTCTTATGTGGGGACAAATATTTCTCGAATTTTGTATCTTTTATAAGTTTTTTTTATTTGTGGACCATTAAAAATTCCTTCTTTGATTTTTGCAAAAGAAATACTTTTAAAAATTTTACTCAAATAGGCGAAAGCTTGGCCTTCCTTATTCAATGCTTTGACGAAGTTTTTTAAGAGTCTAAGTTTTATATGTAATGGTGGAAGAATAATGCTTTCTTTCCAATAAGAGGCAAAAACTTTATGTTGTCATGGACCACTGTCATGGCTAATCTTTACGGCCAATGTTTTCTCTTATAATGAAAATCACGAGCTCGACTGTCCCAGAGGCAAATAAAACAACAATATTTTGTGTATCCACGTTGCATTCCACATAACATGCCCACCACTTTTAAATCGGAACAAACTTTCTAATTGTGATCTTCATGGTTAATACATTTTAGCAATTTAACCATTGTTTCGTACGATTCTTTAGTGTTTACAGCATGTGCGATGGGTATAAATGGTTTCTTGTTTCCGTTATGTAAAGGAACTGCTTTGAAACTTTCTTACCTACTAATAACAAATAGTCGCCATTCAATTGCATTGTAAGGATATCCAAGCTCCTCGAACAAATTGGGAATGTCCCTGCAGAATCATATCTCATCTTCGGTTGAATAATACCTCGCGTAAGGAGAATCGCGGTTTCTGTAGAATGTTACTCTTACATTTGAACCCAAAAAGTTGTATTGTTGTAAACGAGATGCAAGTACTTCTGTTTTTTTTTCAAGATCCAAGTCTCTGACCAAATGATTTAATTGAGCCTGAGTAAGTAAGCGGCTCTCTCCACTTGTATTATAATTTTCTTTAGATGAGTTTTGATTTACAAATGATGAGTCGGAACTTACGTTGGTGTTAGTTGATTTTGGATATTTAGAAATGGGCAATACATCCGAATGAGGAACTGGAAAACTGACAGAGTCTACATTAGGATAAAACCAGCCTTTTTTGGGCTCAAAATCCAGAACTCTTGCATTGACAAAAATAGCATTTGTCGATATTATTAGATGGCTCTCTCCAAATCATTGGTACTCCGAATTTCATGCATCGGCTAATAAAACAAATTTTAAAACATGAGGTATTCATATTAAATAAATCAGTTAAAAATAATTTCAATTTCGTGCCAGAAGCCCATCGTGTAAGATTTCTATAGCACGGAAGACATATATATGTGACTTGGTGTCCATCTTTTTTGCAAATTTGTGACAGGCATTCCCCAAGTATTTCTGATAAATATCTTTGAGTAAATTGCATACCTCCAACACATTCTCATTTTTTGTGTAATATAACTAATACATTCTCATTTTAAGACTTCTCTTTTTGGCATTTTTGTCATTTATATTTATGAGGGCACTTTCTTTCTTATCTACATAATTTGCAAATAAAATAAAAACGGGTTCTCAGTACCTGCTAAGAAGTACAACAATTTCACAATTTTTTCTCCCAAAAGTAGAATTTTAAACGTCCAATTTTAGTTTTCTTCAAAAAAAAAAAAAAAAAAAAAATGATTTTTGTGCTGTAGTTCTGTAAAAAATAGTAATATAAAACAGAAATTTGGGTAACTTTACATAATTGATCATAACTATGGTATTTATCCATAGATTTTCTTTTAAAATGGCTTATTTTCTTTGTAGAAGTATAACAATTTAAGAAAAAAAAAATTATTTCATATTTTACCATGTAAGGCGAATATCTTTATTATTTTTTTGAAATTTCAAAATTTGTTTTTATCTAAAAAATGTATTTTTTCGCGAAATTTTGACCCATATCTTTTAAACTACTTAACCGATTTAAAAATCATTTTCACAAAACATGTTGTGCCTTAACTGGTTTTTCGTTTGCCTGATAAAAAAATTTTAAACCAAACTCAAGATATAGTCAAAATGGTAAATTTACTAATAAATTAAAATAAAAAATTTTCAAAAACTAGCCCAGACAATTTTTTTTAAAATTTTTCGGCTTTAGGAGGCCCTAATACATAAAAAATAGTCGCATGCTTGTCGCATTTTGGCTGTAAACTAGTGTTATTATAAGAAACAAATTATTAATTATTATATAAAATTATTATAACACTATTAATAATAGCTAGAAGCGAAGTGTTTTTGTAAATAGCCTAAGTATTTTATGGTATCGGCTAAGTGGCTACTAAACTAAGGTTGAAGCTAAGGATTTTGCATTTTGTACATCCTGAACTTTGTACCGTCCTTGGTATAATCACCATAGAGTAGGGGGTATAAAAATAAAAGTATTTGTGATAAAGCATTATTTACTTTTTAAATTTCTACAACCCAAGATTTTGAAAGGCTTTACCGGAGCTCTTAATAATCGTGTATGAGCAAAAGGTGGCTCCTAATGATCGTATATGAGTAAAATGTGGCCTGCATATGTTAACAACATTCTTAAGCTCTGAAACTATTGTTGGCGGAATAATACGCGTGGCGTATTTTATATCAGTTGTTTTTTCCTCATGTTAAACCTATTTGAATAAAATTTGACAATGAGAATTTAAACAACACTTAAGTATTGAACCACGAGACGAGGGGACGTGGCACCTCCCATATAAAACAATGTTTGGAAATGCTTTATCTCGGCTCCTTCAGAACATATTTGAGAGATAATCTCTAAAAATTATTCTAAGCACTTTAACAATAATTCTTAACACTGCCAGAGGAAGAACCTTCATATCAAATTTCACCTTCCTAGCTCCATGCGTTTTGGTAGGCCGTCAAGAGGGGCTTTCCAAAAATCTCGTCTTTGCGGATATCTACACCGGAGGACGAAATTTTAACTTCCAACATCCTCAATTTTAGGTGGTTAGGGCAGGCTGTTAAGGGGGAGACTCCTATTTTTGCCTCTTCCCTAAGCATTTCCAAAAATCTGGGCAATGATAATGTCTATGCAGAAGGAGGAACCTTAATGCCAAATTTCAACTTCCTAGATACGGCGGTTAAGGCTAGTCATAGGAATTTCCGAAATACCCTCTGGATGGATGCCTACGTCGGAGATAGAACCTACATATCTAATTTGAACTTCCTACTGCCATTGGTTTTGGGAGGCCGTCAAGGTGGAGAATTTTCCGCTTTTTTGCCTCTCCCCGTTGGATTTTCGAAAAATCCCGTTTTTGCTGTTGCCCACACTGGAGAAGGAACATAAATACCAATGTTATTTCCAAGGTCCAGTGGTTTGGGCCGGCAGTTAAGGGGGGGACTTACCGCCCTTTCAACCTCAATTTTTACCAAATCCCGGTCCAAAATTCTAAAATGAACCATTTCAATGAGTAAGCACATTCTCCAAGAAAACATATTTTAAATTTCAGGTTTTTAGCTAAAAGCGTTTAGGCTGGCCCGAAAGGGGAGTTTCCCCTCTTTCACCCCTCCCCAAAGGAATTTCCAAGCCCCCATTTTAGCGGATGTCTACCCTTGAGGGGAAACCAACATAGCAAATTTCAGCTTCCTAGCTCCATCTGGGCGATGTTGAATGCGGGAGTCAGTCAGTAATGTTATACCTTTATATATAGAAAATTTTTGGTACCTGTTTTAGATATTAAGGGCGATATCGATAAATTAACAATGATTTTTGCAGTTCTTCAAAGTAAAATGGATTAATACCAAATTCTAAAGTGAAAAAGGCCTAAAAGATTAAAGCTTTTTTAACCATGACGGTTTGTATAAGTATCAGAGTTGCATTTTGTTTCCAACATTCAAAATACAAATGCACTGCGAAAAATCATTGGAAAGTAATTAATAGCACATCAACCAACGACATTAATTTATTAAAGAAAGAACATTTGTTGCAACTATTTCCCAATAGATGGCGCATATGACAATTAATTCTCTCTATTAGCCATATTTTGCTATAATATGCAACAGGGTATTATTGATTTTCTATTTCGTTCGTAACATAAAAGAATATTTGCCAAAAACTATACAAAAATAAATGTTTTATGTGTATATTATACTTTAATTTTCTAAATCAATAGTCATTTAGATGTTTAAGAACACAGTATTACAATTTTTCGTGTGTGTTTTTTTATTTTTTTTGAAAGAAAGAATTAACATAAATATGCAGTTTGCAATGGCTCAATACTTGAAAATTATACGAATTTACCGAAAAAATACCATTTTGATCTATGAAAATTTGTTTTTAACATAAAAATGTGAAACAAATGCTTTTATCACGTCGAACATTTCAAAAATTGACTTTAGTATTATTAAATAAGTCTGCTAGTGACAGTTTAATGTACTAGAATTTGAAATATTTATTAAATGTCATATTTGTGGTTCCTAAGCCAAATCCAAGGCCATGCCGACCTAAGCATGGCGCAGGGTATTGTTTTTTATTTACTTGAGCACCATCTACTTCTAAGTATAGACCTTAAAGCAATGATGCATTTCGCTCTATCTTTATATATACATGTCTTGGACATCAACAAATAAGTTCTCTGCGCATAATTTATGCAAATATTAAGCAGAAAATAGATAAACTTGTCAACTACTATTTTTGCATAATTTATAAGAAAAACCCCTATTATTTGTTTAAGCACAAATGCTTAATTTTCTTAAATTTTATATATTTGACCCTTTCACAAAATATGATTCCTTCTTGTGCATTTGCATTTTCAATAATGAATATAAGCCCCTCAGATAACACTAGTTTACAGCCAAAATGCGACAAGCATGCGACTATTTGTTTATGTATTAGGGCCTCCTAAAGCCGAAAAATTAAAAAAAAAAATTTCTGGGCTAGTTTTTGAAATTTTTTTATTTTAATTTATTAGTGAATTTACCATTTTGACTATATCTCGAGTTTGGCTCAAAAGTTGTCAGTCAAATTGCAAACAAAAAACCAGTTAAGGCACAACATGTTTTGTGAATATGGTTTTTAAATCGGTTAAGTAGTTTAGAAGATATGGGTCAAAATTGCGCGAAAAAAAATTTTTTTTTAAAAAACACAAATTTTGAAATTTCAAAAAAATAATAATGGTAAAATATGAAATAATTTTTTTTCTTAAATTGTTATACTTCTACAAAGAAAATAAGCTATTTTAAAAGAAAATCTATGGATAAATACCAAAGTTATGATCATTTATGTAAAAGTACCCAAATTTTAAATTTTTCTGTTTTTTGTTTTATATTACTATTTTTTACAGAATTACTGCACAAAAATCATTTTTTAAAGAAAACTCGAATTGGACAGTTAAAAAATCTATTTTGGGAGGAAAAATTGTAAAATTGTTGTACTTCTTAGCAGGTACTGAGAAACCGTTTTCATTTTATTTGCAAATTATATAGACAAGAAAGCTAGTGACCTCATATATATATATGACAAAAATGCCAAAAAGAGATTATTTAAAATAAAAATGTATTACTTATATTCCAAAAAATATGGGGATGCGTTGGTGGTTGCAATTTACTCAAAAATATTTATCAGAAATACTTTGGAATGATTGTCATAAATTTGCAAGAAAGATGGACACCAAGTATCAAGTCTTCCGTGCTATAAAAATCTTACAAGATGGACTTCTGGCATTTATCTAATATAAATACCTCAATGTAAAAATTTGGTTTAAATAGATGATGCATGAAATTCGGAGTACCAATGATTTATAGAAAACCATCTAATTATATCGACGATTGCTATGTTTGTCAATGCAAGAGTTCAGGATGTTGAGCCAAAAAGGTGGTTTTATCCTAATGTAGACTCTGTCAGTTTTCCAGTTCCTCATTCGGATATATTGTCCAGTTCCTCATTTGGATATATTGTCCAAAATCAAATAACACCAACGTAAGTTCCGACTCATCATTTGTAAATTAAAACTCACCTGCAGACAATTATAACACAATTGGAGAGAGCCGCTTACTCAGGCTGAATTAAATGATTTGGTCAGAGACAAAAGAAAAAGCAGAAGGTAATATTCAACCGATGATGAGATATGATTCTGCAGGAACATTCCCAGTTTGTTCGAGAAGCTTGGAGAGCCTTACAATGCAATTGAATAACAAGAAACCATCTATACCCATCGCACATGCTGTAAACACTTTAGAATAGAAACAATGGTTAAATTGCTAAAATGTATTAACTATGAAGATCACAATTAAAAAGTTTGTTCCGATTTAAAAGTGGTGAGCATGCTATGTGGAATGCAACGTGGATACACATCTGGGACAGTCGAGCTCGTGATTTTCATTATAAGAGAAAGCATTGGACAGAAAGATTAGCCATTACAGTGGTCCAAGACAACATAAAGTATGTGCCTCTTATTAGGAAAGAAAACATTATTCGTCCACCATTACATATAAAACTTACTCTTAAAAAACTTCGTCAAAGCATTGAATAAGGAAGGCCAAGCTTTCGCCTATTTGAGTAAAATTTTTAAAAGTATTTCTTTTGCAAAAATCAAGGAAGGAATTTTTAATGGTCCACAAATAAAAAAACTTAAAAAAGATACAAAATTCGAGAAATATTTGACCCCACATGAGACTGCAGCTTGGAAATCATTTAAATTGGAGGTTTCTGATTTCCTGGGAAACAACAAAAACTTGGAGTACAAGACTATTATTGAAGATTTGATTAAGAATTATGAAAAATAATTTAACAAATATTTTGCCCTAATTTGTTAATTTGTTACTTAAGATACATTTTTACATTCTCACTCGAGCTTTTTCCCAGAGAATCTCAGTGATGTAGGTTAGGTAGACTCACTTAGACTATTAAGTCCCTTCTGATACCACGGATGCTAGTAAAATCATATCACTGGCTTCCCCCGTCGAAACATCCCGATTGCCTCAAAAAGCCCCTAAGTCGGCCTATATCGATATCAGCCAAATCAGCCAGGTCCTCAAAGAAACATGAGCCCAAATAAAGTCCCCTCCTGCGAGCCAGGGCAGGACAAGTGCAGAGAAAGTGCTCCACAGATACACAGAGAAATAACATGGATGATGAACTGCTGAGCCATATCGTTAAGAGATCTGCGACAGCTCAGATGATGAGCACGGAGAGAGGTTCCACCATGAAATGAAATCCATCGAGAGGCGATTTGAGGGATTCTCTTAAGAGAAACGGACCCCAACGAAAACAAACGTAAAAGAAGGTCCAACAACTATTTTTAATACTTAAATACAAATAAATTTAAAGAAAATCAATAAACAATATTAATTAATAAAAAGTTATTTTTTTTTTAATACTGTTGAGCATGTATTCATAATAATATAAAACAAAAAAAGGAGAAAATCTCAAATTAGGTACTTTTACATAAATGGTCATTGGTATTTTACCCATAGATGTTCTTTGAAATTGACTTATTTTTTATATAGAAGTACTATATTTAAGAAAAAAATTATTCTATATTTTTCCTTTCAAGATTAATACCATTTTTATTTTTTTGAAATTTTCAGATTTCAGTTTTTGCCGAAAAAAAGAGAAGTTTTTGTAAAATTTTTACCCATAGGTACAAAACTACTGAACCAATTTAAAATCTGTACTCTAGAAAAATGTTGACCATTGAATAACAATTCTTTTGCAATTTGATTAATCAAAATATCTTCGTCGTATTTTGAGATATCGTGAAAATAGTAAAATTACTCAAAAATTAAAATATATAAAAACAAAAAATGAAAAATTTTTCAAAAACTACTCCAGAAACAAAATTTCGGATTCAGGAGACCCAAATCAATAACAAAAAAATAGTCGCACGCTTGTCGCACAAAGTTTTTTAAAATTTGTTAACTAGTGTAATTTAACAAAATGTGATAATATAAAAAGAGCGTTTTATTATCAAAATTATGACCCAAGTTTTAAACCCCTAGTGTAAAAAAAAACAGTTTTGTTAGCTTATTTTTAAACACTTCTAACAACGTTTTCATCTTCGCCTGTAACAAAAATATATATAATGTGTTATTAAGCCTTTGTACAGTTCTAGTGCCGATATTCAGTGCCCAGTTTATATAAGACGAGTGACGATAATCGTTCACTTTCGAAGTTAAAATTCTATCGTTTTAAAGATGATACCATTGGACTATAAGATTAAAAATTACTGTCTTTTACTTATAACAAGTATAACATTTTTATGTAATATGGTAGATATTTAACTTCAAAAGTGGACGTTAATCGTCTTATTAGATCTAGTCACAGAAATTTTTTTAGCCAAAGAGTAATGTGATAATAAACTTACGTTAAAATTATGTGTAATACTTCGGATAACAAGCCACTTTCATAGTGAAGTGGTAAGGCAGCATGTTCACAAATGCTACGCAGCATACAAGCGTGTCCATTTGATCCAGAACTGCATGTGTGAAAGAAAAAGCAAAATAAAACAATTATTAAAAAGAGCTTAAATTCGGCTGTGCCAAATCTTTGCATACCCTTCACCAATTTCCTAAAAAATGTTCTTCACTGTTTTTGATACAAAATAAAATTATGGAGGAGAAAAAATTGTTTAATGTGGAAAACTTTTTTGGATGTGAAAACAAATATTTGGGTGGAAAAAAATTTTAAGGTGAAAAAATTTTTTGAGGTGAATAACATTTTAGGTGAATATACAATATTATTCACTTCTAAGCGACTGGCGAACAAATTAAAAAAAATATATTATGTACCAGTCGCTCCCAAAAAAACATGGCAATGACATCATTACTGTGTAGATTACCATGTAATGATAGGTCGTTAGCTTTTGCATTACTTTAAAATACAAAATAATGAATTACTGGTAGTTACCGAAATTAGTACCGAACTCGTATTTCTGTTTTTTTTAATATCTATTGATAATTTTGTTTTGAAAAACTATACAAGAAAATAGAAAATTATCTACTGTAAAAAGTGATTTTGCAAAAATGTTAGTTTTGTATATATTTTTCGATCTCTTTGTTTGAATTATATATTTTTTTAATTTTATTAGACTCGAGATCATAATTAAATCTTACTAACGAATAGTTAATAATTTTTTTTTAATGGAAACAATTGTGAGGATCAGCGCTAGAGAGAGTGCACACTTTCGACCCAAGTGACCAGGTCATCGTCAACCTCGTTATGAACCTCCAACCCAACTTATGGTTTTGAACAGGCTTGTATATCACACACCCTAAGAAAATGACTATGAAAAAACTCATTTTGTACGGGTCAAAAGCTATGAGTTGTTTGTGGGTTGGGTGGTTCCTGGGTCGAATGTGTGCACTCCCTGTAGCGCTGATCGTGATCCTTTTCCATTTAAAAAAATAGTGTTTACTATTTGTAAGTAACATTTAATTATGATCTCGAGCCTGATAAAATTTAAAAAATATATAAAAATATTAAGATTTTAAGGGGTTTCTAATATGAAATAGCCTTCCATCTAATTATATAAACTTAAATTTTTGAATGCAAAAAGTATGTAGATATTTTAAATGTTATTTTTATAAATTCAAATACAAATTTTTCTTATCGATTTTTTTATTAAAAAAAATTATACCTTAATAAGGTCTTCTTTATTTACTAAGAGTAACTACTTATTCTACTATTGTAAGTTACCACTTATTTCTTCACTATGAGTAACTATGCTGCTAACTTATTATTCTCACTATTTTTGTAAGCGAGAGGGTAATGACCACCCATGAATTTTGGGACATCGCGAACAAAAGTAAGCGAGTAAATAGCCTGGGAACTGGTGAAAAAATATGAGAAAATATTGTTACGATTTTACCCTTTATAAAATCGTTGATTTATTTACCTTTTAAATAAATCGAGTTCTTTCTATATTGCAAATAATAAACACTGTTTGAAATTATTTATAGCTCTATTTATAACCGTCACTAAAAAAATTACAGAAATACACTATAGCACACTTTATTTACACGATTTAGATAGACTAAACGTTAGCCACACTTTAGTTCTTCACACTCTGCGTTTTACTTATCAACTGAACTACTGTGTCATCGAGTACCAGTATTTATATGAGTAGTCAGGTATTCTAGTTATTTCTAGTTTATTACCACACTAGATTTTTCCAGCTGTTAAAATTAGTGTGAAGAAATTTCTAGGTGTAGAAATTTCGTGTAACACTGCCGCGCACTTAAGCCTGTTCGTCCTGAACAGACATAGCTATTCCTTTTCCATAGTTGGCTAGTCGTTTCAGATGAACAACCTTCATTTTTGACCTTGGGCTCTGATCTTTCTGTATTCTGTATACCACATCATTCAACCTTTTAATTACTCTATAGGGTCCGTCCCAATGCGTTTGTAGTTTGGGAAATAATCCTTTCTTTCGTTGCGGGTTAAAAAGTAGAACCAGCTGACCCTCATTAAATCCTTCAGAATTTGCTGCCCTATCATACCTTGCCTTCATCTTATCGCTGACTATTTTAATTCGATTGCGTACAAACTCATGAAGCTCGTTAAGGTCTTCTTGTTCCTGGGAAGCATTGTCTTTATCTATCCTTTCTTTCGTTGCGGGTTAAAAAGTAGAACCAGCTGACCCTCATTAAATCCTTCAAAATTTGCAGAGTGTAATTCTAATGGAACACCGTAGCGGCACACCCAGTTGTTCCCAAATGCGCTTATTATCGTTCTGGCTTCCTGGTTCGGTATAGTGTATACCTCAGGCCATTTACTGAAATAGTCGATCACCACAAGAACGTAACGGTTTCCGGAATCACTGACAGGGAAAGGGCCTGCTACATCCATTGCTATCCGCTCAAGTGGGGCACCCGAGTTGTATTGTTGAAGTTGCCCACGACTTCTCCTTACTGGTCCTTTAGCTGTGATGCATTGCGCGCAATTTGCTATCCAGTCGCTTACAGCTTGCTGGCAGCCGACCCAGTAGAATCGTTGTTTTAACTTCTCTAGGGTTTTCGTGACACCGAGATGTCCTCCACTGGGACCGTCATGGAACTCTTTTAACACTTCGTCTATTTTGCTTGACGGCTCCACAATTAGCTTTGTCTCAGTTTTGCCGTCCGCACTTTCCCATATACGATATAAGCAGTGATTAATTACCCGTAGACTGTTCCACTGGGCCCAATACGCCTTCATTAGCGGACTTTCAGCTGATATTTGTTCACGGGTAGGCCTTCTGTCCTCTGCTTTGGCTGACATAATTTTTGACAGTATGGGGTCATTTTGTTGCGCCGCTGACCAGGCTTCACTTGTCTCAATATGCGTTTGTCTTATATCAACGATGCACTATTTTCCTTCAGCCCTCGAACAATGTTTGCACTCTAAATTACAGGGGCGTCTTGAAAGGGCGTCCGCATTGCAATGATTTATGCCTTTCCTGTGGTCGATACTGAAATCATAGCTTTGAAGTCGTTCAATCCAACGAGCTAGCTGCCCTTCTGGTTGTTTAACCCTAACCATACTGACAACATTTACACACGTAGACTCCTGACAAAGGTACCCGGGTACCCGTGTGTGTTTATTTGTCCGTTGTTATTTATGGTATCCATTTTAAAACGGGGAATCCCCTGTTTGTATTGTATATACAATTGTACTGTGGGTATGCATCGTTTCGATTATATTTTTGCATTCTCCGTTTTTGTGTTGATGCGTACGGTTATGTTTCTTTGCTTTTTTTGTTTTATAAATTTTTTCGATGTCGCGTAAACGTAATGCACTTGTTATGGAAATAAATGTGTCTGAACCAATATCTTCTGATGCGGGACCATCATCTAAAGTTACACCAAGTGCTGCTGGGCAAGCCCCCAAAATAAGGGCAAATATATCATCATCGAAGTCTTTAGATCGTTTACCATGGCGAAATAGATATCTTAACATCTCCGCGTAAGTTTATATTTTTTTTATTATACCCTCCACCATATATGGTGAGGGTATATATCAGTTTGTCATTCCGTTTGTAATATGTCGAAATATAGGTTTAAGACCCCATAAAGTATATATATTCGTGATCCTTATGCAATTTTAAGTCGATTTAGCGATGTCCGTCTGTCTGTCTGTTGAAATGGCGATCACGACGCGAAGACGTAAGCGGGGGTGCCTATTTTTACCCAGATTATTGAACATCCTCCCGAGCAGTTTGGTATTTAAAATGAGCAAAATCGGTTTAGCGGTTCAAAAGTTATGAGTGAAAATGTGAAGGTACCTCTAAATTTTCCATACAAATTTGTACAATTTTTCTGTATCTATTTTTTTTTTCTGTTAAGTAAAAATGTTATTAAGTCTTCTTATTGTTCGATTACATTTATTGTCTTAGATACTATGATAACTAAGTTAACGTAAAAATGAACAATGTTAAAGTCGCTAACAGAGCAGACCGCTGTAAATAACATTGCTAAAACTAAATAACAAAAGTTCGTTACATAAATTGACAAAACATATTCATAAATTAAATATACGTATATCATCTTCATCCCCTTTGGTGGAGGGTATTCAAAGATTCGGCACAGCCGAATTTAGCCCTTTTTTACTTGTTTTTAACTACATTCATTTATTTTACGCATTTGTATTAGATTAACTGCAGATGATATTGATATCTTATGTGAAACGGAAGTAGAGGACGACAACATGACGATTCCCACCGAACATGAATGGTTTCCTGATGCAGATGAAGCCTCGGATATAGAAATGGATGGTGTGGTTGAGACTCCAGAGGAAGAAGACAACGAGGAATTAGAATTGCGTGGCGAAGTTTCAGATACTGCTTCAAAATATATAGCAAGTGATCAGACTGAATGGTATTCCCAAGAGATCGCAAATGCTAAAACTTCATCCCAAAATGTTATGCGCAAAAAAGGTTGATTTTATTCTATAAACACCATATGTTATAATATATTTTATTGTACATAGGTGGACCACATCGCAAATTTAATAAAGTGATGACTGCAAAAGAAATATTTGATGAATTTTTGTCAGAAAATATAAAAAATAAATCCTGAGACACAGCAACAAAAAAGGCAATGAAATAGCACTGGATTTCAATCAGAAAAATGCAGCGGATATTGCAGTTTTAAAATTGAAACCTCGCCAGTTTCGGTTGATTTCAATGGAAGAACTTGATGCTTTTATTGGAATTTTACCGGTCATGGGTGTAAATGGTGACAACGATGATCCTCCTTAAATTCTATGGGGGAATTACAGTCATCCTTTATACAAAGCATCGTTAAGTCGCGAAAGATTTCAGCAAATACTACGCGTAATACGTTTTGACAATGCTTTCACAAGAGCGACACGCAAACAAACAGACAAAGCTGCTTCTATCTCCGATATCTGGAATATGTTGTTGATGCAGAATCTACGTTTAAATTATTTTCCAGATGAAAATGTGACAGTAGACGAACAGTTATTTCCATTTAGAGGTAGAACCAGTTTCACTCAATATATTCCCTCAAAGCCAGCTAAATACGGAATAAAAATATTTTGGTTGTGTAACACAGCCAATAGCTATCCTTTGAATGGAATCATTTACACAGGCAGGCCACCTGGTGGTCAACGACAGGTAAATGTAGGAGAAAACATCTTTCTAGATCTGGCGGATTTCTAAAAACAATCTGGAATAAATGTAACAACCGACAATTTTTTCACTTCACTTCCTTTGGCCAATCGGCTACAAGTAAGAGGAATAAGTCTCGTCGGTACCCTTCGACAAAACAAAGCCTATATTCCAAAAGAGCTACGTCCAAACCCAATGGACGATATAGGTACACCCCGATATGGTTTCAACAAAAACGGAACACTTTTGTCTGTTGTGCCCAAGAAGAAGAAGTGTGTTTTCCTTCTGTCAACAATGCATTATACTCGAGGGGAGCCAGCTATTTATGAAAAAGAGGAGATTAATGACTTCTATAACAAAACAAAAGGCGGAGTAGATGTTATGGACCAGATGGTGTCTAAATATACCACCAAACGCAAAACCAATAGATGGCCATTGGCAGTGTTTTTCAACATGATTGATGTGGCTCCATTGGGTGCATTTTGTGTATATTCCAGCCTCGATCCAAGCGCAAAAATAAAACGAAGCTCTCGTCGAGGATTTTTAACATCACTTGGCGTGGAGTTGGCAACTAAAAATATGAACGAAAGAGCTAATGATAACCATATAACACGACACAATAACATCCGGGCAGCTCTAGAGCTTATGACAAATAAAACCATCCCTAAAGAAGTTTTCCAGGATGTTGCGGTCCCATCAGATACAACCCAACGAGATAAAACTGGACGGTTGCCAATAAAGGGTCGCTGCTACCTTTGCGTGACTACTGATCCAAAATCTGATCGAAAAACACGCAAAATATACGATGGCTGTAAACGACCAATGTGCAATACGCATAGCAAAACTATTGCTCCACGCTGCACTAGATGTTAATTTTTTTTATGCAACAATATAAGTAAACAGTTTTATTTATTTTTTATACATGTACAAAGTTTGATGCAAAATATTTTTGAATTAATCCACAATATCGGCAACAATAAATACGTGACTGACGCTTATGTTGGCAATTGTTAGTTTCACATTAACCTTACCATAGACAGAAGCCTGGGGGTTATCGTGTAATTCGATTCGAAACGAATAAAATTTCGAAAGCAATTTCCGTTTCGAAAATGTAATCGTATTGTCTATTACGATCGAATTGCACACCGAGTTGTATATGTGAAAAAAGGGCTCAAACAAAATGCTGTCAAGTTTATATCGTTAAATTTGACAGCGGCTGTCAAGATTGGCGGCACTTTTCGATAAACGTCAAAAATTTTTACAGAAATTTAATATTAATAAAAACTGAAACCAAAAGAAAAAATAAATAAAAAATGCAATGAAAATATATCTACAACTTCTACCAATGAAGATACGCCAACTACTTCAGCCACAAGTAACTTGACGAATATTGCAAAAAATATAAGAAATGAAATTATGAATAATATGCAGTCAATAAAATTTTATTTATTTTATAAAAACAAAAGAATACAAAAACTTAAAAGATAACATGCATTTAAAACGGTATATCACATAAAATAAGGTAATTCATTCAAGAGTTTTTTTGTAAAACACTTCGGTAGAGGATTACGTTATTTTTGAAGATATTTTTTTGTTACAAAAATAAATTATTTTTAAAATTCACCTCATCTAAGTGTTTTGAAAAACTAGGTACCTACATCTTAAAACTAAAAAAGATAGAAAATTGATTTAAGAAAAGTTTGAAGAGTTTAAAACTAAAAATATGTTGCACATTTTCATAAGTGTATATTAACTAATTGCTTGTATATTATACAACTACAACCTTTTTTTTTTTGTTGGATTAACTTTCCTAATAAAATTTATACTTATGTTTAGGTAAAGTTACGAATATATTCGAGCATGTCATAGAAAACGATCGGATTTGCTTTCGATCGTTTTGGTTAAAAATCGAAATTAAAAAAGTGAATAGAAAAGACACAGAGGATTGTAATCAATCGTAATCGCTACAGTTGAATAATGAATATAGATTTACATAGTTTTCAACTATTTAAATTAAAAATAACATGAAATATTAAGGTTTGAAATTTCAAAAACGATCGAATTTAAATCCAATCGTTTTTCATGACATGCACGATTATATACACTTTACAAGAAAACAGTTAAACCAACAAAAAAATTTTGTATAATATACAAGCGCTAAGTTAATATTACACTTTTTTGCGTGTACAGAAATGTTTATACCAAATTCAAAATGAGCTTCAAAAAACGTATTTTCATTTTTATCAAGTTATTAACTTTCAATCCATACAAATTTTAAATCGAAAACTTTAAAAAACCGAAAATACGTATTTTGGGGTTCAGTTTGAACGTAGCTTTAGCTTTTAGGAAAACTTAAAATATTCATTTAAACATTTAAACATTAATACATTAATTTAAAACAGTATATCACATAAAACAAGGTAATTCATTTAAGAGTTTTTTGTAAAACACTTCGGTGGAGGATTGCGTTATTTTTGAAGAAATTTTTTGTTACAAAAACAAATGATGTAGATGTTTCAGTTTGCGTTTGGTTTATTGTATCTCATTCTTTTTCTTAAAGTCAAACTTTTCTTTCTTCAATTTCAACTTTTTTTCTTCAGTTTCAACTTTTCTTTCGAAAGTGAATTTCCGTTCCTCCCAATCACATTTCCTTTTTAAATATTTACAAACATCAACAAGATTTTGATTCACTTCTTTCGGAACCTCTGTGTATTTTTTTTGGTTTAGGTCGCATTCTTTCTGAAGTTTTATAGAATTCTCTTGATATAGTATTTGGTGATCTACTTGTTTTTGTAGAAGACTTTCTTTCTTGGGAACATTTTCGGTATGATTACCTTTACGTCCAGTACGCGTATTGACCTCTGTAAAGCTATTTTTAGTTATATTTAAACAGCCTCCATCGCAAGCTTCTGGATTTTTATCAATTGAATTTGTTACTATGGTAGTATTAGTTTTAGCCCCAAACTCAAATGTTCTGTTCATGCCACTGGCAGTCTCATGAATGAATAGCAATTCACTCACTCGTTGTTCTAGTGGTGTTAGGGAGCAAAAAGTGCTTGGGCCTCCGCCAGTCCCTGAAATGCCCAATGCGTTTCGCCGATATTTAACTTTTACGTGCTGTTTATAGTCTGCCCATACCTACAAATACATACGGATTTCTAAAAAAAAGTTCACAAAAAATTAATTGAAAACGTACTTTTTTCCACTTTACGATGCGGTGGACCAATAGCATCTAGGTCCTTCGCTAATCCTTGCCACAACTCCTTAGACTTGCTTTTAGCATTTGAAACGTGGAGTTCTTTAAACCAAATCGGGATGTTGAACCATAAATTCAACCATTACCTCATATTGTCTGGGTTTTGTAAATGAGGTTTTGTTTGAGGTGCTCCTTTAGAACGACAACCCAAAATAAAACAAAATTATAATAAAAGAAACCCAATTTTTTCACTAAACCACTATTTCCGAGTTGAAACAACAAACACAAAATAAATTGTGGTTTTAAGGCAGACACAACTCTCAATGTGCATGATTTTTTTTAATTTTTTATCTTTATTTTACACTTATTAAATGTTTTTTTTTAATACTTACATTTTTTATTGTTTACGCAAGAAAATAACTTTCGAATGAAATTGGAATATTTTTGGCAAATTTGACAATTGCTTTCGTATTACATAGTTGCATTTATGAAAGGGTACTTTTTGCTTTTCGAAAGAGGAAAAAATTTCCGTTCGTTCGTAAATAAATTTTCGACAATCGTAATACAAAATACAATTTGTACGAATTCGTATGATTTTTCTTTCGAATCGAATTACACGATAACCCCCTGCTCTCCAGTAGCTGTTCGCAAACTTACCCCGTGCAATGGTTCAACTGGCTTTCTAATTATATCGGACCTGATGATGGACTGTGATGCTCCTGTATCTATGGCTAAAATGTGCTTTTGTCCGTTGATGCACCCATAAGCAGTAAGATTGGGTACGTTCGTAAATGCAGTAGTTGCGCATTACTGCAGCATAATAAAAGTAAAACGTTCAAAAAAGCATCATTAGACAGCACTGATGTACGTCAAACGTTTTTTTATGCAAACAATTGACAGTGCTGCCGCAAATTTTTGCAACTATGGCATCATTAAAGTTTCTGATGCAATATTGCGAAATCATTCTTCATTTTCATTTTAATTGATTTTTAATAATCAAAAGTCGTTTCATCTTTCTATTAATTCTTTTTTTATTATAAGTTAACAAAAAGTTTTCATTTTACCATCAAGATTTTCAATAATATTTGTTAATTTTATTGTGGTGAACATATTTTTATCTTTTTGCAAAACGTTCTAAAAAGTAAACTGTGCAGTTGTTGAGCAGTAGCAAAGCATCTGCAACAGATGATCACGCATCAGCAACATAAATTGGCATAACTGCCGCAGTGATGCGCAAGTTTTCTGCATTTACGAACGTACCCATTGTTTTCCCCTGCTGTGCTATTGATATGGAGATTGTGGAGCCATCGGTTGTGGGAGATAGCTCATGCCCCGTAGTGCTAGCTCTTTTTAGTTTAACGGTGACTCTTGAGGTGATTGCTGATCGGCTCTGAGGCTTTTTCTGGGTGCTTTGCAGTTTCGCTGAAAGTGTCCCACTTTACCGCAGTTGTAGCATTTGTCCTTTGGTTTGCTGCGCTTTTCTCCTAATACCTTCAAAACTGCCTCTGTTAACTTGGTGCTTATATCTTTTTTAGCAGTTACTTCGAGGTTACGCACCTTAAATATTTGTGGCTGGAAATCACCTTTGCAGTCTCTTGGGCCAGCGCGAATGAGACAGTTTCAGCAAAAGTCGATTTCTGCGGAGCACACACCGCATGTCTCACATCAGAATCCCGAATTCCATTCACAAATGCTTCAATTTTGAATTGATCCAAGAATGGATAATTTTCACCTGGATAAGTCAGCTGCACCAACCGCTCAATCTCTGTCGCAAAATCTTGCAATGACTCATTTGCTTTCTGCAGTCTACCTCTTAGTTCCATTCTGTATATT
Organism: Eustalomyia histrio; assembly: GCA_949748255.1. NCBI lineage: Eukaryota > Metazoa > Arthropoda > Insecta > Diptera > Anthomyiidae > Eustalomyia > Eustalomyia histrio. The sequence goes on along the minus strand of OX456525.1, from coordinate 108,737,406 downwards.
TATTTTTTGTGTTCGCCACCATACTTCCGCTGCAGTGCCACCATTATGTCGTCACAATTATTTCTGCAGGTGATTGGCACACTTTCTAGAATTTCTGCAGCGTTTCCTTTTAAGGCCAGAATCAACTCTATAGCTTTTTCTTCGATGTTCCACATATTTCTGGCGGCAACTGTCTCAAACTGGAACTTAAAAACATTAAACAGTACGCTGCCGTCAAAAGTAGGGGCCTTTGCTCTACCAGAACTTTCCTGAATAATTCGAACTGAACCCTCTTGACATTGGAGATTATTTACTTTATTTTCTAGATCTTGTAGTTTTCTTTCAACATCTTTGGTTTGTGCCTCGAATTTATCTACGCCGTTCTCTAAGTCGGAAACTCTTTTGGAAACCTCAGAGATTTTCTCATTAGTGGCTCTAGAAGTTTCTTGAAGTTTTTCTTCCACCTTAGCTAACAATTTCTCGTTGTCTGCTCTCGATGTTTCTAGCAGTTCCATTTTCATCTTACCTAAAAGTTTTTCGTTGTCTGCTCTCGAAGTTTCCAACAGTTTCTCATTTTTTTCCATCTTAGTTAGCAGTTTCTCGCTGTCTGCTCGAGAAGTTTCTATTTTTTCCATCATAGCAGCAAACATTGCGCTTAACTCCATATTACCTTCCAATTTACGGGTACTAACCTCCATTGCTTCTTTTTCTTCAAATTCGTAAGTCGCAATGTCAATGTTACGCCGCTCGAATTCCTCTATTAGCCGTTTTTGCAATTCTGTCTTATTACCTGCTGTCGGTAGCTCCAGTTTGCTCAATTCCTTCTTGAGCTGTTCCACTTTAAGCTCCTCCAATTTCATGACTGCTTATTATTTTGCAATCCCACTTCTGATACCAATTGTTACGATTTTACCCTTTATAAAATCGTTGATTTATTTACCTTTTTAATAAATCGAGTTCTTTCTATATTGCAAATAATAAACACTTTTTGAAATTATTTATAGCTCTATTTATTTATAACCGTCACTAAAAAAATTACAGAAATACACTTTAATAGCACACTTTATTTACACGATTTAGATAGACTAAAGGTTAGCCACACTTTAGTTCTTCACACTCTGTGTTTTACTTATCAACTGAACTACTGTGTCATCGAGTACCAGTATTTATATGAGTAGTCAGGTATTCTAGTTATTTCTAGTTTATTACCACACTAGATTTTTCCAGCTGTTAAAATTTGTGTGAAGAAATTTCTAGGTGTAGAAATTTCGTGTAACAATATATTATTTACCGGTCGCTACTATGATTTAGAGGTACTCTCACATTTTCACTCATAACTTTTTAACCTCTGGACCGATTTTGCTAATTTTAATACCAAACTGCTTAAGAGAATGTCCATTAATCTACACCAAGAAAACAGATTCGTGCTTAACACCAAATTTGTTGCCAATCGAATGGTTCCGTTGCAGCAACCTAATTTTTCGGTTATGACTACCGAATTATTATTGAGGAAACCGAAATGCTGTTGTCACAATCAAATTACTCATGTTTTAAGTGGTTTTCTGTTGTCACAATCGAAAAATTCGGTTACCACAACCGAACCATTAGATTGGCTACAAATTCGAATCTGTTTTCTTTGTGTAGGCACCCCCTGCTTGCACCCTCGCTTGCGTCTTCGAGCCGTGATCGCCATTTCAACAGACATACGGCCAGATGGTCGGACATCGCTAACACGACTTTAACATAAGGATCACGAATATATTTATGGGGTCTTAGACCTATATTTCAACATGTTACAAACGGATCCGCGCCTGAACTGTTAGACACTACGTGATGTGTATAAAAACTAGTGCAATATGAAACGCTACGTGACTGGCTCAAATGTACATATCACAGGACTGAGGACAAGTAATTAATAAAAAACTGGTTACATATCAATTGCAATGTGTTATGTCGCAGAGGTTGTAGGGAACTAATAGTTTAGTGACATATCACTTGACGCTTGCAAGTGAACATGCCACACACCAAACGATATTTCTTCCGCGTGTGTCTTATTAAGAATGTGTTTCTGTGTCTTATTAAGAATGTGTTTCTGAAAGATTAAAAAACGTCCAGTTACTGAATTTACCTGTAATGTTTACTACAAAAGTTTTTACAAATTTTTATATTTTGTGTTTTTACACTATTTTCTGACAAAAAGTACAATCACAGAATGTGAATATTTTTTAAATTTTAACAAAATTGAAGAACAAAAAATTGTTTGCTATTTAATGAAGCCAAAAATGAATTATTAATTTTCAAAATATGGGTGGGGTTATCAGCAGGTCTGTGGTCGCAAATCTGCCCAGACAGTCATATTCACGCTAATTCTCTAGGACGAAGCTTAGCTCTTTGGCTGCCAATGATTTTCCGATTATATTCTCAATATCGCATCCGATCGCCCAAAGAAATATTTTTTCAAAAAGAGAATTTTTGAAAAATTTCCAAGAGAGAATTATAAATCAAAACCCAATAATTCTAATTCCAAAATTTTTTAAATAAAAATTGTTTTTGATTTGCAAATTAAAATTTAATGTTTATGAATTAATGTATTTTATATGTTATAAATAAACTTACATCTAATACATTGACTTTATAAAATGGCAAATGCAAATTAAATTTACTCCTAATAAATTAATGTTTTAATACAAATCGAGTACTTTTAACAAATTAAATATTAATATTTCGGCGAATCAAAAAGAAAAACGTTAGATTTTTCTCAATTAGTGCGAATTCAAAAATTTACGATGTTATTAAATTCGGTCGGTTTTGGTTTATGCCCAAAAATATTCTATTTTTGATTTTTCAACAGATAAATCCAAGTGATTTCTACAAAATTGTCCAATAGAAGTTATCAAATTTTGCTTGTTCTTCTCCCGCAGAAAATTCAGTTGATTCAGAAAAGGTTTTAGATTTAAAGGATTTTTAAGTCAGTATCTGGGCCATAAACGCATTCAAGACACATTTCGATAAAATACAATAAATTTAGATATCCCTTTAAAAATTGCTATTTGAATACATATTTAAAAAAATGTAATATTTAAGAAAAATCGCTCCAATTTTACGGGCCTATATTGATATGTTGATCTCTATAATTACAATCATTAACGTATTGGTTAGAATAGTATCAAAAACATGCTAACTACACAGTGGGACAAATAAATAATTAATATAACTTAATCAAATAGAGTATAAGGGCCAGTATTATGGTCACAACTTATTAAGATTTTTAACTTAAATTTTACTTAAGAAGTTTTTAAACAGATATTTATTTTCAATTTTATAGTCGTTTAAATGGAACATTGTCCATAATGGAGTTAATCGAAAAATAATTTTTATATATTTTAATTTGACGAATTTTGTAATAAAATTTTAACAATTTTAAGAGAAAAGAGTCGTACATCGAAATTTTCAATAACGAATTTTAGATTTTTGATAATAACCTCCCCCTAAGTGTATCTTAATAAACTCTTAAGTGTTGTGATACCTATTAGTCAATAGCGGGCAGCTTGATTTGCCTTTCATTGACACTTCATCATGCAAATTGGATTCATTTTAAATTAATGCAGTTATATGTCACTATCTAAACAGATGCGTAATCACTTCTTTTTGAACTAGATTAGTGTTATGTGATTATTTCTGCAGTCACAAAGTAGGTTCTGTTTAAATCAGTTCAGTAGTATGTTAGCTTTGTAACAGTCGCGGGATTGGGGTTTGCAACAGTTCCGTGTTCTGTCATTATTTCAGCAATAACAATCCTAATTTCTTTAGTCCACATTGTTGTTATGTTCTGTTCTTTCTAGTTACACGATATATCTAGAAAGAATCAGTCAATGTTCTGCCACCATTTCAATAATTGGGGCACTGGTAATTTTACAGTAATTACGACTTTTTTAGACACTGACTTATATTTTAAAACATGTCCCTCATTCAGCTATCACAGATTTACACTAATAGAACAAAACACAACAAAAATTTTTTTTTTCATATGCGTGATAAATGAGTGAATATTTGGTACTCTGTTTCAAACTCTTTGGTTTTATATATATGATTCACGTTTTTCTATTTTGAAAATCTGTACATTTTTATTTTCAAGTCTAGCCATTTTTTATGTGGCGAAAAGTTCGCATTCGGATATTCTTTATATCTGCAAATATATAGTTAAGGAGGAAAAAGTAAAAATTATTTAAGATGGACTCGGATAATAAGAGCTAATTTAACCGGTCCGAGGTTTCGGCAACAATTTTCATATTAAAAATAAATTTAAGCACGAGCTCTCATTTAAAACGAACTGATTCCGACAGTTCTAGAAACAAAATTTCATATAATTTTTCATTTTTAATACGAAATTCGCAAAAGATTGCAATCTTTGCTATATTTATTGTATTTTGAAAAATTTTAAATTGGATGAATGAGTGTTAGTTTTTTAATTACACTCAAAGAAAAACACTTGTTATTTCTGTTCATTTTGTTTGGGCGTAAACAAATAAAAAGGTTGAAAGAAGAAAAGGCTATGAATAATTTTTATTTCTTTTCTGTAAATATGTACAACATTTATGAAAGTCCAGAGTTGCATGCAAAAAATTGTTAAATTTTACAAGGAAACCATATAGCGGTTTAACCCGCAGATTTAATGAATCTTGGATATGTGATAGAGCGGACAAAATCAATCTAATTATATGGGTATAAAAATGGGGTTGAAATTTGTTTGAGAACTTTTCAATAGATATTAAAAAAGCTTTCATTTATACACAATTTCTGCATACGATATTTTTTACAAAACGATGAAAAAATATAAAAAATAAAAAACGTGGTCACGTTAGACCTCACTTTTAATTTTCAGTCCCTAAATATGATGTTTCCCACCTAAATATATTTAAATATTGCCTTCTGCAATATATCGAAGTTTAATTAAGATCTGTGGGTTACGCCATTGTGCAGTTTTCTTGTTGGTTTAAAACAGTGTATCACTAAAAAGTTTCTTAAAAATTAGTGAAATCAATTTGAAACACGATTTATAAAATGTTCATGGATTCTTATTTTAAGTGTAGGTATTTGTACCACACATATATGTATAACAATTTAACTTACTTGTTTAATACCATCTCAATTGCTTTGTAAAGAATCCAACGATAAACTGATCCATATTTTTGTGGATTTTTCCAATTATCACTGGATGTTGGATTATTTTGTTGTAGTTTTTGTACCATTCTAAACGTTCTGTTGTCATAGATATTGTTATAAATATTATGTGGACTATCATGATATTCACTATACCCTGTATAAGTTGTTTCATTGATGCTTTTACGGCGCCGATGTATTGTAAGAGGTCTTATTTTATGTCGAAATTCATCTGCTCGTTCTGGTAGAAAATATTCAGCTTTGAGAACATAGCCCGAAGTTACGGATTCAAAATTTAAGTCTTCCACAGGTATACCAATACCGCCAATAAACTAGAAAAAGAAATTAAACACTGAGCGGATTCATAAATATTTAATTTTTTCTTTAAGAATTGCAAATAAAAACAAATATATCAGCAAATATAATTTACCAAAATAACAGATCAACAATACATAAAAACTTCTTTACCATATATAATTCAAAAATATTGTCTAATCATTAACTATCAACATAGATTATGTTGTAGATTTAATATTGAATAGGACAAACACTAGAAATTAACGGCTTCATATAAGCTTTGTTATTGGATACTTTAAGAATTAAAGATCATAACAAAAAAACTGTAAAAAATAGAGGGTAAATAGAAATTGTTAAATTTCGTTTATGTTAGTCTAATTGTGTGTTGTTTTCGGGTTTTTTAATTCGTTTCCAAACACTCAATATAAGATAGACAATCATCAAAGCAATGACCCAACAAAAGCATGGATACTGAATAGGGTTGTGTTGCGGCAACCGAAAATTCTAAGTGCCGGCTCCGCGTAATTTTTTTAATTTTTATTCTCTTACAAATCAAAAACAATTTATTAAAAAAAATAATATGATTATATGATCTAAAATCCTATTAATACCATTCATTTGACGAAAATAATTTTAAAAATTAATGGAAATGACAGATAAAATATTTTTTAAAAATAAAACAAAAAGAAAATCGTTCAGCAGATTCAGTATCAGGGTTACCTGCTGAATGTCACCATTGTGTTTTGTCAGTCAGATTTGTGTCACAATATTTTCAGCAATCCTGGGAAATTTTACCCTTAATTGAATTATAAATTTAAAAAAAGGCACATGTTAAATTCAAAGTTTTCAGGAGACACAAAGTGTTGAAACAATATTTGTTGACCAGTAGTGATACCAAATTATTTTCCGCATTATTTTAAAACATAATACAATGAGTTACTTTTTCCATTATCAACTAAAATATAAAGGGGTTTTGTCATTATTTCAAATACAAAGTATGTAAATGTTCTGGATTTTTTGAAAATTATTTTTAGATTCAATATTTTTTCAACACTGATAAGAACATATAAGTACGGGGGCAGTTTGAACAACAATGAAAAAAGAGGGATAGATTTTTAAAATTATGTTTATTTTTCAATGTAACTTCAATACGCTTAAAATAAATTTGAATGTATAACTTCCCAGCAAAAACAGGGTTTCAACTACTTACCAGACTATTTACTCGCTTAATTGCTTTTGTTCGCGATGTCCAAAAAGTAATGGGTATTCATAATTTTTGGCTGTTTGTAAGCGAGAGGGTTATAACCAACCAGTACTTTAGGTTTATTGTAAGTGAGAAGAGAATGATTTCTAAGTGGCGAGCCCAGGGGGGGGGGGCCGAAATGATTTCAAAAATACAATTTTTTTTGTATTATTTTTAGTATAGCTTGCATTTTTTGTTCATTTAAAATTTTATTTAATGTAAATAAAATTGTGTATAATTTTAGGTGTTAAATAACATATGCTTTAACATAGAGGAAGGATAAGTATAGAAATTTCAAAAACTGAAAGAAAATTGAGAAAATCTTACTGATTTGAAAGCAAATTTTTCAACTTTCTTCACAAATTTTCCTGAAATCTGCTTAAAATCTATTATAAAAACCCGTGTAAAAATATCATATCTGAACTTATTTTATTAAATCTTACTGTGCCTGATCTAATTAGATCTCAAAGTTGGGGACGCACCGAATATAATCAGGTCCAATTTGATCTGGATATTATAATATGTCCATCAGTTTTAATGAGAAATTGAAAAACCACCTGCATTTTTATATACACTCTAAAAAATGTTTGTAAATTTACTACTATAAAATGGGTAAAGTCTTATGTAATATTACGATAATTCGGTAAATATAAACACCAAATGCGTAAAACTTTTTTGCGCACACTTTCATATACAATAATACACACACGAAGTATTTTTAGACACTATGTGTTTACAATTAAGCACATAATGCCTAAAATTAGTATTATTTTGTTGAATAAAAATTTTACGCCCAAAGTTTGTAAATATACTAACTAATAATGGTAAAAAAAATATGACATATTAAAATTTAAAAAAAAAATCTAAAACATTTTCAAAATTTAAAAAGAAAACTTAGTTTTTTTAAATTTATCAATTATTTGGAATTACTAATCAAAACAAGTAAAAAAGGGCTAAATTCGGCTGTGCCGAATCTTTGGATACCCTCCACCAATATCCTAAAAAGATGTTCTCTACTGTTTTTGATACAAATAATATAAGAAAACTTTTGAAGTAAAATTATGTAGGTGAACAAATTTTTTGAGGTGAAAACTTTTTTAGATGTGAAAAGAACTTTTTTGGAAGAAAAAAAATTTAGAGGTGAAACAAAATTTTTGAGGTGAAAAAATTTTTTGTTGTGAAAAAAAATTTTAATGGTGAAAAAATGTTTGAGGTGAATACAAAATATTTACTGCTAAGCGACTGGTGAAAAAAATATGAGAAAATATGTTATGTACCAGTCGCTACTATGAAATTGTACTAAATTTGTATGGGCAACTTAGAGGCACCTTTACACTTTCACTAGTTTTTTTAACCATGGACTGCACAAAAAAAAAAAACATTTTAAAGCATAGTTTTTGTCAAATACTCAATTTTGATCCGGCTAATGGGGACTAACTCTGCAGCTGAATATGCCTAAGAGAATGTACTTTCTGATGCGCCATGCATTGATAAATAGTTGCAACGAATATTCTTTCTTTATTCATGTGTATTTTTTTATGAGAAAACATTAACATAATTATACATTTGCCAATCCCTCAATTCTCAAAAATACAAATGGAAAAAAAAAATACTATTTTATTACGTCAAACATTTGAAAATTTGACTTTAAAATTATGTAATAAGTCTACCAGTAACATCTTAATGCATTAGAATTTGACGTTTGTAGTTAATTTAATATTTTTGGTAAATAAATTAATTGAAAGCCTAATTCAAGGCTATATCGCCTTGGAGTGCCACCTATTCAAAAGTAGCGGCACTAAAGCAATTATGCATTTTGCTCTTTCTTTATATATCAATTTCTTTGGACCTAGCCATGGGGCAGGGTATTGTTTTAGTTAATTCAGCGATACCTATTCAAAAGTAGTGGCACCAAAACAAAAAAATACATTTTATTGAATGAAACGAAAAACCAACAAAGCTTAACAGAAAAACCCAATCAGGTTTACTATATCTCCTATAGTAGCCAAAGAATTGGAGCTTTTTTAAATGGAACATCCTAAGAAAATGCATCGGGAAAAATTATGAAAATTTCATAAAACGATTTTTAAATAGTTACGTCTATAGGTACGCCCTTCTGTAGGTACGCCATGTCGTTGCAAGCCAGATTTGTTGAGAAACTTGAGCTACACCATAATTTGCTTGTCAGCCAAATATACGAAAACGAGAAAAACGCCATCAATGGACGTATTAACGACAATCCAGCTCCTTTGGACCTTACCTCATTCTATATGAGCCCAGCCTCCAGCAATCATAGGGGCTGAATATGATATACTTATATACTAAATTTTGGATGAACTGTAGTATGAATATGTTTTGTCAATTTATGTAACGAACTTTTGTTTTAGTAATGTTATTTATTTAGTTTAAGTAATGTTATTTACAGAGGTCTGCTCTGTTAGCGACTTTAACAATGTTGCTTTTAACGTTAACTTAGTTCTTACAGTGACACACATATAGCTCTAAGAATGTTATTATTCTCATAGTATGAAAGACAATAAATGTAGTCGAACAAGAAGAAGACTTAATAACATTTTTACTTACTTAACAGGAAATTAAAATAGATACAGAAAAATTGTACAAATTTGTATGGAAAATTTAGAGGTACCTTCACATTTTCACTCATAACTTTTGAACCGCTAAACCGATTTTGCTCATTTTAAATACCAAACTGCTCGGGAGGATGTTCAATAATCTGGGTAAAAATTGGCACCCCCGCTTGCGTCTTTGCGTCGTGATCGCCATTTCAACAGACAGACGGACAGACAGACGGACTTCGCTAAATCGACTTAAAATTGCATAAGAATCACGAATATATATACTTTATGGGGTCTTAAACCTATATTTCGACATATTCCAAACGGAATGACAAACTGATATATACCCTCACCATATATGATGGAGGGTATAAAAATTATTGTTTTTATTCTTTTTGTGAGTTTCTGAACAATAAATTTATTGTTTTTATTTTTATTGTGAATTACTAAACTAAAAATTTATTGTTTTATTACAAAACAAACAACGTAGTAGAAAAAATGCGAATTTTTTTAGGATTTTTACGAAGTATATGTGTACATTTACAGGAAAATCGTGTTTCTTTACGCACAAATTTGGTAAATATACTCTTCAATTTTAAAATTTGATTTAAATTTTAGACACTTTTAATGTAATTTTACCTATTTTGTGTTCATCAATTTACGCATAATGTGTGTACTTTTTTTCATTTATGCACATAGAGTAAATCTACCCAACTTATAGTAGGAGTACAGTTTCCTACTATAAGTAGGGTAAATTTCAACAGAAATTAATTAGAGTGTACATTTTCATTCCGCTGCCTATGTAAACGGCTCAAATGGCTACAATCTTGTATTTGATCTGATATGAACAGATCTGGTATAATGTTTTAGACGGGAATGCCGAACCTTTATAATCTGCACATATAAAAACCAAGATTACGTTTTTGCATTATGAGAGATATTGTCATGGTGTGGTACAACCAAATAAAACTGATGTTTTTTATTAAAAAATAAGGGTAAGTCGTTTCATCTTTTTAAAAAGCAAAGAAGATCAGGTGAAAGTGCAGATTTTTAAATAAATGTTCTAATTAAAATTACTTATTAATTACTAAATAATTATTTATTAGTCAGTACATCTTAATTAACTGAAGGCATATGAGCATATCAATTTAGTAATTGATATGCTGAATTCGATGCTCAGGAGGAGTTTATTATTTATATGGAGGCTACTGAAATCTTAAATTTGTATGGTATAGAGCCAGAGTTACCAAGGTTTTTACCAGTTCAAATTTACAAATAGATGATCCCACGGAATATTAAACATCAGTCTTATTCATTTCATGTATATATGAAATTATATCAAGTATGGCAAATATATTATTATTATTTATCCAACTCCATTTACGTACCGTTTTCAGGATATGTATACGGACCAGAAAACGGATTTTAAGAAACATTGAAACTGATTCGAATCCGTTTAAAAACCGTCAATGACGGACCGTTTACAGACCGATATATCAGATGAAAAATGGAGTTGTCCGTTAAATGTCCGCCAATGACGGACCGGATATATCGGATGTAAAACGGAGTTGTCTGTTGAAAGTCCCTCAATGGCGGACCGCTTACGGATCCGTATTCCTACCGTTTTTTCAACAAAAAACGGATTTACGTAAATGCTTACATTTTTTAATTTTGAATAACAAATTATAGTTTTTTTTAAATTTATTTATATAGATATGTAATTAAATAAAATAACATAATAAAACTTTTACAAAATTAATTAAATGAAATGTTCATCTTCAGCATAACTAGCATCTCTATCCATCACTGCGGTATGACCCATTGAATATCGAGAAAAAATAAAACAAAATTTTAATTTTGGTTTAATTAGTGGCGTTTTTGAATGATGTAGCATACAATGCAAATTTGCAAATTTTTTAACAAAATTTATGCGAAATTGCATAAATTTGCGCACATCACCGTTAAACTTGTTTTAAATTTTATAAATATTTAAATCAAATTAAATTTATTTTCGGTGTATCTGTTTTTCAAAACTTTAGCGCGCGACCCGTATAATGATCACACCCATGTTTCAATTATTCGTTTTTGACACCAAAACGAATTCAAAAGCAATGGAAGAAAAACTAATGAAATTTGAAGATGTCCGTATTTGACGATACAGAAACGGATGCACCGAAACGGAGTAAAAACGTACTGTTTTCGAAAATTCAATTACACGGTCCGTTAATGTTCCGTTTACGTACATGCTTTGACGGATACGTATTTATGGTCGGTAAACGTGCAGTAGAACCAGATTCATAAATCCGTACGTAAAATAATGAGTAATAAACTATCTTTACAAGTTAACGCATGAGTGTATCGCACCCATTACCAAAGTTTTGCTGGGTAATACTTCATTCTTTTATGTTTAATTGTTCGAAATATTTTGGTTCGTGAGTCAAAAATTGCTCCCGTGCCCATATCTACACTTAACTTTTTGCTCTCTATGTCATATTTTGTATACAGACGCTTAAGCATTCTTGTGAGCAGCAAAACATTTATGCACTCACAATATTATTTCGTTAAAAATAATCTAAAATACATATTAAATTAATCGAAAATACAATCAAAAAGAGGACTACTGGTTTTTCATTATATTCAGCCGATTTTGTTGTTTATTTTCAATAATTGTTTAATAATCGACAAAAGTAGTAAAAGCAATCGAAAGTCGTTTAAAATAACCATAAATTTTTAACTGACAAAAAGTAGAAAAAAACGATTTTTGTGGTTTGTTTTTCAAATTTATTTTTTTTATTTGTATGTACACTGAAGGAAATGTTGATAGTGAACATATAGTGATTCACTATTGACTTTGTCACCAGTACTACTGACAATTATGCCCCAGACAACGCTATCTGCTATAGACATTTAACATGTGCCTGTCATTGCGAATCTACACAACTATTGACTAGGTGTAGACATTGGAACTTTTTACTAGATTTCCACACTGGGAAGAAAAATAAGTATTAAAAGTTGCATTTATTTCGGAAAATTAGATATTTAAAATTTTTTTTTTTTATAAATTTCATTAAAGTAAATAAGTTTTTCGCGCAAATTTAATTTTGGAGTGAACAAATGTTCAAAAGACTGTACAAAATCTTCCATTGCTCCGTAAAATTCTCATCAGGCTCAACTAAATGTCTAGAGTTACAACTTTCACTAAAAATTGTTGCCTCTCTCGTTATTTTTATACAAAATTGATTGTTTTTTCAAAAGTCGTTTGTAATTGCTATTGCTCATTATATATTTTGTTCAAATTATATGCATATTTACCTTTGAAATTCACTTTTCTTTATATTTTTATTAAAAACATAAATTTTGCAAGCAACTATGGACAGGTATTTTCAACAAAATGGAACAAAAAAATCAAGAAGCACAGCTTTGCAGCTGCAAAGAAAGGAATGTAAAAAGTGCCGTAGACGCATTGTTAATGATGTCACCAAAAAAAGGGAATGACTATGTCACCTAAAAGTCACCCAAAATAGTCGACAAAAGTGGAGAAACACTTGATCCCAGGCTTCCAACAGCGTAATTTTACAAAACACAACACACACAGATGTATATATTTATCTATGTGTATATTTGAATTATATCTTGTAATTTTTATTGAAATAATTTTTGATAACAAACAAAATGGAATTATATGAATTTCTATTTTAGAAACAGAAAACATAAAATTCTACATTTAACAGATAATCTCAACTCCTACTGAATGTCTGTAAATTTTTATAGTTTGTTTTCTGAATAACTGATTCAAATAGTTAAAAAATATATTTCTATGAAATCAATTGATTCTTCATTTAAAAACAAACTCTACTTATTACTTTTTAAATAAACTGCAGTCGGTAACGGAAAATATATTGTATGTTATTTTCTTTCAAAAATAGATCAGTCCCAGGTTCGATTCCAGCCTCGAGCATGTTTTATTAAAACAAATTTAACAACAAAAAATTTTTTTTATAAGTTTTTTTTTAAATCTATTTTTAGACACATTATTTTTGTCCATACAGGTAAGCATAGAGGCAACTACATATTTCTTTTTAAGTGTTGCTGCGAAAGCATAACTGTTTATTTTGCGCGACAAAACAATAAATGTGACTACCCAGGAAGAAAAGTATAAAGGGCACAGTACTATCACAGTGTGGGAAATGGTAGTATATGTACTGGCAATGTGTCGGATTTTATCCTTTTACAATACTAGTAACTTCCATATGATAACGGGGGGATACTTCAGTTCAAGTCAAAAAAAAAAACAAAAACTAAAACAAAAACTTAGAGTAAAAACCGTACTTTTTATCTGCCGAATCATATACACGAACACGTTTGAAAACGGATGGCTAAAATCAAGTTGCGACAGATATTTTTCAACGCGGACGGTTTTTGGCCACACACCGACAGTTTCACCCGTACAGTTAAAACTGCCAAAAAAAGAACAAATTGTATGGCGGAACAATTGAAAACAGGAAATGTAGTGTAGTATTGAGTAAAATACATAATGCAAAAATCCATAGATTGCGTCGTCATAATTACTTAATTAAGCCTGAAAAATGCAAATGACAGGCTAAGCTAGTTTCAATTCAAGGTTAAAAAAATCTGTTTTTACTTAATTTTTCAAAGTTTTCACTAAAAATTGCAAAACTGCATAAATTTTAACCTGCATGAAAATTTAAACAAAAATATTAAAAATGATTTAATAAAAAAACTATAAAAGTTCATCAGAACCATTTGCTCATTGAAATTTTTGATTTTTAATGTTCAGAAAACAATATTTTGAATAAATGGTTTATATTCAGAAAATATACGATGTAGGATAACTAATGCTTTAGAACAGAGATCCCCAAAACACCGCACATGTGCGAATGCTCTCACACAAGTGAAGAGAGCATGAGAAGGTAATTTGTATTTTTATTAAGTAAAAACATTTAGTCTCATTTGAGGCAAAAAGTATATAATTTTCTATAGAGTATTTTTCCCGCTCTACCAGAAATTTAACATGGTACAGAGTTCAGCGGCAACATTTTTAAATAAGAGGGCAACATTTTCAAAGTTGCTAAAGTGTTGAAAAACATTAAATTTGGTGTATGCAGTGCTGCCACATAAACAGTGTAATTTTTTATCCGAGTTCTTGGGATTCTTAACTGTTTACCAGTTTTTTCATGAAAATAATTTTTTTTTCAAATTATTGCATTTTTTATAGGTTTTTAGTTATATGTTGCAACAATTAATATCATATTTATTCTCTTTATTGTATATTTTTAGCATAGAAATGGGAAATAATGGATATGAATAGACATAGTTGGTCAATGTGTGTGTACACACTTTAACACTTTTCATGTCACAATATTATGTTTGAATTCGTAACTATTTTTTAACACAATTGCAAATTTTTTTTGTATTTTTTTACTTTATTAGACATGTCTAATTTTAGTAAAAATAAATAGTATATTGAACAAATATTATATTTTTATTTGAAAAATCTGAAAAAAAACATGAATAAAATGAAAAAACATTTTTTTTATGAAATAATCTGAAAAATCTCTAGCATCCCAAAAAACGGAAAAAAATAGTAAAAATTGGTTATATGGCAGCACCGCTAAACACTACTAAAAGTTGCCGACCAAAACTCAGCTTTGTTGCCGCCAAACTATGTTCGTGTTCTAAGAGAGTACTAAAAAGTTCGTGAGAGAGAAACATACTCTATAGAAAATTATATACTTTTTGTTTGAGGTTTCATGTGCGCAGGTTGTGTAGTCGCTTGCTGCTTTTATTCAGGGTTGCCATTTTTATCTTTTATTATTTTTATGACCAGGTTGTGTAGTCGCTTGTACTAGACAACACTGAAAATGTAGAATAGGAGAATGCCTTTTTATTTGCCGAAAATTACTTCGACAAAGCTGAGTGCTTATTATGCCAACGCATTTATTTTTTTTTTGTTTTAAAACTTGTCCTTTTTATAATTATGAATTATATATACTCATATATTAAAAGCTACTGTTTGAATTCTTTTGAAAACTAGTTTAGTTTCAGCGTTCTCTATTTTTTTAAATCTTAAAATATCATATCTGAAATTAATTTATTATATACGATTTGAAATACATCAATACATCGGAGAAATTTACTCTGATTTGGTTTACAGAACAGGTTTTTTTTTGTTTATAGAGAACTTTTCAAGCTTTCATTAAATGTTTATTTAACATTTACTGTTTGTTTGAGTACAAAATAAAATGGAGATTTGTGTACATTTTTCGAATTTGTTCGAGGACAGCGACAAATATGTCTTGGCAGCTCTGGTAAAGTGAGAAAAAAATAAATTACGCTCAAAAACAAACAACCAACACAAACATAAATGTGAATGTATGTGTGTGGTGATCACTGCTTTAGAACAGTGCTGTTCAAAAATAAAAATGTAGTTGTGTTTGTGAGAAAATGAGAATTGCACTGTAAGAAATGTTCAATGGGTTAATAGCAGTGTTAGCATCTGTATGAATTTATTTTTTATGGAAAATGTGAAACTGTTAATGTTTTGTGTAAAACAGTTTTAAAGAAATAAAAAGTAAACAAAAATTTTTTAAAGGAAAAAAGAAAACAAAAGTTGAAGATTTTTTTTATCAATATTAAAGATTTCATTATATATACATATTAATAAAATATCTTTAATATGTTGGATTTCTTATGTTATTCTGTTAAAAAATGCAATTTTCGGAAAGAAAAACAAATACATTTGATCGGAATAAATGAATGAACGATCGGACTCGAATTTTTCAAAACATTTCAACTTTTATTTTAAAAAAATGGGTTTTTTTTATTAAGTCAATTAAAGATTTTTATAGATCTTGTAGTATCACAAAATATTTTTTGTACATTACTATTAATTTTTTTCAGTGCATTGAAAAAAAATCAGCATTCATCCGCTACACATGTTCAATAGTCGCTGTTTCAGTGACGACTAAAAGCAAGAGCGTAAGAATACATGTGAGTTAAGCAGGGGACAATTGTTCCACGAAATGAACAGCACTGCTTTAAAAGCAATGAAAATAGTGATTTTTAAGATATGCATCGGGCTTATATCCAAATCACTACATTAACTCAGTGATCGGCACAATAGCACTCAGGGCCGAACACAATCGGCAATTTTCACGTACACTACACGAATGTCTACAAATCTCACAGGTAAGAGCACAAAAACAATTATTTCATTCAGTAGTACGCTAACTTTCAACAGAGTAAGTATATGCCGCTTTGTTGTAGAAATAAAGTACACTCTAAAAATTTGTTTTTTATTTTTATAATAGGTTTTTTTTTATTGTAGGTATATATTTTGTTTTTCGTTAACATTTTAAATTAAAAATGTGGAACGTTGAGTGTAAAGAATTTTATTTTCTTTAAATATATTAAATGAGGCAGAGTGCCCTGTATGCAATCAAAAAATTATTATTATCATTATTATGAATTATATTTATTTATTATAATAGAGAAAACAAAAAAAATTAACAATTTTAATTCAATGAATACGGATATTCATTTATTAATTCATTCATTTATCTAGAAAGATAAAATAATTTCTTACGGTGTAAAACACCAATACATTCATATTCTCTTTTTTTCCTGACCACTGCTTTAGAACAGAGATCTCCAAAACACCGCACATGTGCGAATGATCTCACACCAGAGATGCGAAATGAGAATTTCAATTTCGTACAAAAGTGATTACCAAATTGTACTTTTTTGACCTCAATTGTACCATTTTTTTAGTATTAAAAAAAAAATAAAATACCAGTTATAGATTTTTTTCAATATTTTTATTTTTAATAAACATAACAAAAAAACTTTACAGAAAATGCAGTTGTACATTAAAAGAATATAATAAAAATATGTAAAATAAGGTACAAAAATCCATGAGATCAATATCATATTTAAGTAGATAACAAACTATTTGTTATTTTAAAATTATAGCAACAATAATTCGATAAATGTAACAAATCTTTCGTTTGGACTAGACTAGAAACTGTTGACAATTTATACAATGCAATTGATTGCGTGCAATTTTCTTAATTTCCTTTTCAAAGTTGCTTTCAAAGTTATGTCTATTTATACGGTGACTTTAATTGCACGAAAAATGAATGTGAATAAAGCAACAAAATAAGAATACATATGAGTGTGAAAGAGAGATAACAGAAACATGCACGAAAAACGAAAACTGTGTCTTTTTTGTTACTCCGCATGCTTCTTTATCCCGTTCGACAACAATCAAAAATTGTATGCAATAATTATATGCAACAAAGTCGCCGTCTAAATTGGCTCTAATATAAAAGATATTTACAAAAATGTGACAGCAAAAATGAGTTGCCAAGAAAATACAGTTTGGTGCAAAAGTGAGCCAATGGTTAAAATAAAACGAGTAACCTTTGTTTTTTATGGAGTTTATTTAATAAATTAAAATCTATTTACTTTAACGAAAATATACATCATTAAAAAATAAAACAACTAAAACATAATACTTTGAAATTCAGGCCGTTGGCTCACTTTTGCATCAAGGGTTTTCTAATTTAAATTAAATACTTTATCCAACTCATTTATTCTCCTTAGCATGGATTCATATAGTTTCGATTTATAATCCACAGAAATTTTTTTCTATTCAGCCTGTACCCTCTCCGGCAGCTCACTAATACTCTTTGGAGCCTCTTCGTAATCTGTCAAACAACATTTTAAGTAAGCCAAGCCTTTTTGGATCGGGTTAAGATCGAGGCTTTGAGGTGGTCACACAATGAGCCTAAACACCTGAGAACTAAGCCATTCCTTAACCATTTCCGCAGAATGTTTGGGGTCGTTTTCATGCTGAAAGATAACATTTTCAGGTCTATCTGGCATTTTCTCAAGAGCTTCTCTTGTAATATGCGAACATAGTCCTCCTTTCGCATAATACCTTCAACCCGTATAAGTGGGCCCACACCATACATCCCGAAATCATAAGAGAACCACCTGCGTGCTTTATGGTTTGAGCTACATGGGCTGGGTTTGGTGTGGTTATGGCTTGACCCAATACCGAACTTTTCCATCCGATTGGTATCTGTTGATTTTGGTCTAATCGGACCGTATTATCCACAAAATAAAGAAAACTGCCACATATATGGCAAAATAAGCTAGTAAAATAATTATACCTTATACCAATCAAAAACTGTCCAAAATTTATATTTTTCCAAAAATTATTTTTGCGCTTTTACGTTTTTTAGTGATAGTTTTGTCTTTTTCTTTTTAATACTGGCTTTGAGCCAACGCTTTTGAGAGCCCTTGGGACTGTCCCTCTGCTAACATTGACCGAACATTCAGAAACTGCCTCTTTTGTGATCTTGATTTTACCCGAAGTGTAAAGGCGTCCAATGGCTCTAGCTTCAGTGTCACTGATTTTTTTAGTCTTCCAATTTTTGGTGTCGGATACTGATCTGGATTAATTTTTTTCCACTTGCAATATAACTTGCCACTGTTCGCTGACCCATTTTAAAGAAATTGGATATTATACGTGTGGAATCACCATTTTTAGCTTTATCCAGCACCTCTTTTTTCACGTTATCGGCTGTTGGTTTCATCGAAAAATGGCAGATTATTTCCAAATATTTTACTAGCATTGGCTCACTTTTGCACCAAACTGTAAAAAACGATAAACTGTGAAAATTTGTAAATTGTACCAAATAAACCATAGGAGTACCATCGTACTTTTAAGACCAAAATCGTACCAAAAATGGTACAATTGTATCAACTTTCACATTCCTGTCTCACACAAATGAAGAGAGCATGAGAAGATAATTTGTATTTTTATTAAATAAAAATATTTACTCTCATCAAAAAGTATATAATTATCTATAGAGTATTTTTCCCGCTCTACCAGAAATTCAACATGGTACAGAGTTCAGCGGCAACATTTTTAAATGAGAGGGCAACATTTTCAAAGTTGCTAAAGTGTTGAAAAACATTAAATTTGGTATATGTAGTGCTGCCACATAAACAGTGTAATTTTTTATCCCAGTTTTTGGGATTCTTAACTGTTTACCAGTTTTTTTTGGGCAGCACAATCTTTTACACCTTTAAAAATTAGATTGCTGCTGGCCAAATCATACCTGATTCCGGGGTTATTGTATGGTTGTGAACTTTATGCCAATAGCGATTTCGCAAGCCAATCTAAGCTTATCGTGGCGTATAATAGCATTGTTCGTTATGTTTTTGGATTAAGGCGACGTGATGGAACTTCGGATTTCTCAAAGAAAATTTTTGGTGTTTCATTTATAAATCTTATGAAGATAAGAGTACTTCTCTTTTTACATAAAATCATTTATACGCAAAAACCTTTATACCTCTATGAAAAACTTCGTTTTGCTCAGTCTAATAGGGGCAAAAAGATTATTTTACCAAGACATCATTGTCTAGTATCTGAGTGGCAATTCTATATAAATGCAATTCGTCTCTGGAATATGCTTCCACAAAACCAACAACTTAACAGCAACGTTACTCATTTTAAAAAATTTGTTTTTCTAAATTATTCTTGATATTTTCTTACTTTTCCTGTTTGGCTTTAAATATTTTTTTTTTTATTATTATTATTTTTATTTTTAATCTTGTGTAATTTAAATTTAAGCTTTAAAAATATTTTACCTAATTGCAACCTATTCCTAAATATGTTTTAACAATTGTCATTATTATTTTTGCTTGGTAATTCCTGTACTGTAATTATAAGATTAAATCTTGTTGTGCAGGATATGACATTAATAAATAAATAAATAAATAAATAAATAAATAAATAAACCATAGGAGTACCATCGTACTTTTAAGACCAAAATCGTACCAAAAATGGTACAATTGTATCAACTTTCACATTCCTGTCTCACACAAATGAAGAGAGCATGAGAAGATAATTTGTATTTTTATTAAATAAAAATATTTACTCTCATCAAAAAGTATATAATTATCTATAGAGTATTTTTCCCGCTCTACCAGAAATTCAACATGGTACAGAGTTCAGCGGCAACATTTTTAAATGAGAGGGCAACATTTTCAAAGTTGCTAAAGTGTTGAAAAACATTAAATTTGGTATATGTAGTGCTGCCACATAAACAGTGTAATTTTTTATCCCAGTTTTTGGGATTCTTAACTGTTTACCAGTTTTTTCATGAAAACAATTTTTTTCAAATTATTGCATTTTTTATAGGTTTTTAGTTATATGTTGCAACAATTAATAGCATGTTTATTCTCTTTATTATAAATTTTTACCATAGAAATGGGAAATAGTGGATATGAATAGACATAGTTGGTCAATGTGTGTGTACACATTTTAATACTTTTCATGTCACAATGTTATGTTTGAATTCGTAACTATTTTTTAACACAATTGCAAATTTTTATTGTATTTTTTTACTTTATTAGACATGTCTATTCTTAGTAAAAATAAATTGTATATTGAACAAATTTTGTATTTTTATATGAAAAATCCGAAAAAATACATGAATAAAATAAAAAAACATATTTTTTTATGAAATAATCTGAAAAATCTCTAGCATCCCAAAAACGGCAAAAAAATAGTTAAAACTGGTTATATGGCAGCACCGCTAAACACTACTAAAAGTTGCCGACCAAAACTCACCTTTGTTGCCGCCAAACTATGTTCGTGTTCTAAGAGAGTACTAAAAAGTTCGTGAGAGGGAAACATACTCTATAGAAAATTATATTCTCTTTGCTCTCATTTGACCTTTCATGTGCGCAGGTTGTGTAGTCGGTTGCTGCTTTTATTCAGGGTTGCCATTTTTATCTTATATTATTTTTATGACCAGGTTGTGTAGTCGGTTGTACTAGACAACACTGAAAATGTTTAATGAAGAATGGGATAATGCCTTTTTGTTTGCCGAAAATTACTTCGGCAAAGCTGAGTGCTTATTATGCCAACGCATTTATTTATTTATTTTTTTGTTTTAAAACTTGTCTTTTTTATAATTATGAATTATATATACTCATATATTAAAAGCTACTGTTTGAATTCTTTTGAAAACTAGTTTAGTTTCAGCGTTTTCTATTTTTTTAAAACTTAAAATATCATATCTGAAATATATTTATTATATACGATTTGAAATACATCAATACATCGGAGAAATTTACTCTGATTTGGTTTACAGAACAGTTTTTTTTTGGTTTATTTTTGTAATAATAAAATTTTATAGAGAAATGGGGGTTTGTGTCGATTTTTTCGAATTTGTTCGGGGACAGCGACAAATATGTCTTGGCAGCCCTGGTAAAGTGAGAAAAAAATAAATTACGCTCAAAAACAAACAACTAACACAAACATAAATGTGAATGTATGTGTATGGGGATCACTGCTTTAGAACAGTGGTCAGCAGAAAGAGATAATTTGTTTGTATTGGTGTTTTACACCGTAAAAAATTATTTTATCTTTCTAGATAAATAAATAAATAAATTAATAAATGAATTAATCGATAAGAGAATATCCGTATTCATTGAATTAAAATAGTTCATGTTTTTGTTTTCTCTATGATAAAAAATTAAAATAATTCATTATAATGATAATAATAATTTTTGATTGCATACAAGGCACTTTGCCTCATTTAATATATTTCAAAACTAAAAAAATAATCTTCCCACTCCACGTTCCACATTTTTAATTTAAAATGTAAAAGTAAAACAAAAAAAAAAAATACCTACAATAACTATAATAAAAAAAAACAAATTTTTAGAGTGTACTTTATTTTCAACATAGCGGCATATACTTGCTCTGTTGAAAGTTAGCGTACTACCCAAGAGAATATAATTTTCTATAGAGTATGTTTCCCTCTCACGAACTTTTTAGTACTCTCTTAGAACACGAACATAGTTTGGCGGCAACAAAGGTGAGTTTTGGTCGGCAACTTTTAGTAGTGTTTAGCGGTGCTGCCATATAACCAATTTTAACTATTTTTTTTTGCCTTTTTGGGATGCTAGAGATTTTTCAGATTATTTCATAAAAAAATATGTTTTTTTATTTTATTCATGTATTTTTTCAGATTTTTCATATAAAAATATAATATTTGTTCAATATACTATTTACTTTTACTAAAATTAGACATGTTTAATGAAGTACAAAAATACAACAAAAATTTGCAACTGTGTTAAAAAATAGTTACGAATTCAAACATAATATTGTGACATTAAAAGTATTAAAGTGTGTACACACACATTGACCAACTATGTCTATTCATATCCATTATTTCCCATTTCTATGGTAAAAATATATAATAAAGAGAATAAATATGTTTTTAATTGTTGCAACATATAACTAAAAACCTATAAAAAATGCAATAATTTGAAAAAAATTGTTTTCAAAACTGGTAAACAGTTAAGAATCCAAAAAACTGGGATAAAAAATTACACCGTTTATGTGGCAGCACTGCATATACCAAATTTAATGTTTTTCAACACTTTAGCAACTTTGAAAATGTTGCCCTCTCATTGAAAAATGTTGCCGCTGAACTCTGTACCATGTTGAATTTCTGGTAGAGCGGAAAAAATGCTCTATAGAAAATTATATACTTTTTGGTAGTACGCTAACTTTCAACAGAGCAAGTATATGCCGCTTTGTTGAAGAAATAAAGTACACTCTAAAAATTTGTTATATTTTTTATTATAGGTATTTTACATTTTAAGTTAAAAATGTGGAACGTTGAGTGTAAAGAATTTTTTTCTTTAAATTTATTAAATGAGTCAAAGTGCCCTGTATGCAATCAAAAAATTATTGTTATCATTATTATGAATTTTATATATTTATTATAATAGAGAAAACAAAAAAAATTAACAATTTTAATTTTATGAATACGGATATTCTCTTATCGATTAATTTATTTATTAATTAATTCATTTATCTAGAAAGATAAAATAATTTCTTACGGTGTAAGGCACTAATACATTTATATTCTCTTTTTCTGCCGACTACTGCATTAACTGAAGTTTAGGAAGCAATGAAAGCAGTTATAGCCGCAGAATGACTACCATTTATGTTTTGCTGGGTTGATAAATGCGATGTTTGATTTTCCTTTTCTTATGGTGTCACACCTAGCAAACAGTTCACACCCGTACAATAAAACGGATATTAAATACGATTCGGCAAATAGAACCCTTATTTTAATTGGTGTACAGTGTTGCGTTTCTTTTTATAGAGAAAATACGGCCACAAGCATAATTAATGTGATCAAATCACGTAGGAGTGTTGTTGAAAAAGATGACAATATTTCTATCAGATTGCACTATCTCGGTTTGTTGACTATATATAAATATATTGGATTGAATTTTAAATTTTACAAGTCGGTTTTGAATAACAATACATTTAGATTTTTTGAGACTGAAGCACATGTCTGTATGCGACGCAGTTGCTGATATAGGGAGATAATACACTGGTCCATCAAAGCATTGATGCAACTGGTATAAAGTTGTACGTCATCTGTATATACATTGCCACATGTTAATATACCAGGGAGATCATTAGAGTATATTAGCCCAACTCTTGATCCCTACGGAACCCCTCTAAGTACAGGCAACGCTTTCGATCTTTTAGAGATCTTCAAAACACCGCACATGTGCGAATGCTCTCTCACATGAGAAAATAATTTGCATTTTTATTTAATAAAAACATTAAGTCTCATTTGATCATACATTATATTATTCCTATGAGCAGCTTGTGTAGTCGCTTGTCTTGTCTAGACCGATAAAAAATTTTAATATAGAATGGGAAAATTCATTTTATTTGTCGAAAATTACTTCGGTAAATCTGAGTGATTATTATTCCAACGCACTGTAATGCGTCATCAAACCTCGAAAAAGATAAATCTTTATTGAATTAATTTTCGAAAAAAATAATTCTTTTTGTAAATCAACGAGTTGATTCAATACCTTATAAATCAATTTATTAAATCAGATTTAAAATCATAGTTGATTAACCAATTTCATTTGAATCTTTTTGATTCAATTGAAACAAATCATTTCAAACGTAATTGTTTTTTTAATTCAAAAAAGATTGATTTGATTTGCGTATTAAAACAAAATAAAAAGAAAATTAAATTGACTTGCAAATCGTTTAGTTTTCTAAATATTCGTCAATTTGTAAACAAACAAAATGTTTGCTAGAGTATTAATATACTGCGATAATAAAAATGGGCCAGGTCCAGAAGATATCCCGAGTAGTCTGCTTTATAAAAACTCCATGAAATCCTTCGGGTTTTAAATTAATAGTGATTTAAAAAAAAATATTTTCAATCGCAATTCAAATCATATTAGAAAATCAAAATAATTCTTTTTTGATACGTAAATCAAATCAAAACTTATTTGATCTTTGATGTAAAATTGAATTATGTCGTTTGATGTAAAATTATTTAAATCAACTTGATTATTCTAATAAGATAAAGATTGAATCATGGTAGTAAAATAATTCAATCAGAAAAATTAATTCGTCATAATTTAAATCAGATTAGAAAATTGATTTCAGGAATTATGATTTAAAGGTCTGTGTGTGATTAATAATTATTTATAGAAAGGCATTGTCGCTTACGAGTAAGAAAAATTATCAAATAATGATAGGCACCCTATCTTGGAAAATTCGCAAAAGACAACAAATATAAACAAATAAAAACGACGGAGAAATAAATAAGCAAGAACTATATTTGTTATTAAAAAATGGAGGTAAGTATATCTTTTAAATTAAATATTGTGCTCTGTGTTAATTTTGGTATATATTTTTGTTTGTTTTATCTTCCTTTTTTAATTTAAAATTTAACGATCAAATTAGATAGTTCATCAGGACAAAACGGATGGCAAATATAAAGAATATATTATTCAGTTCAATTTCTTCGACCTTTTTAATATAAATTCCAGGTAATAAGTATTCAAGCTTAAGGTCTTTTTTAACAAAATTATTTATTTTTTATCCAATATTTTGCTATCTCAATGGATAGCTTCTTCAGGGATATTTAAAAAAAAAATATCCCTGAAGAAGCTATCCATTGAGATAGCGAAATATTGGATAAAAAATAAATAGTTTTGTAAAAAAAGACCTTAAGCTTGAATACTTATTACCTGGAATTTATAAAGAATATAACTAATTTTTAAAACTTTAATATATTGTTTTTTTTTTTTGTTAAATTTTAATTTACAAATCACAAATACCAATATTTTAATGTACTTTTTTGTTAAAAAAATCAGGGTTGTTATATTTGTTTTTTGATAACCCTGTTTTTATCGTTTTGACGTAGCGTAGCCGCTATTGTTTGGGTATGGCATTTCAGCGTAAAAGCTAAGCGGAAGAAAACGTTCCGCCTTCCGCTCATGTTTAGGTATGACTGTAAGACGTCAGCTGTCTGTTCTCAATTTTGTATTGATGGCTTCGAAAATGGGAGACAAATTGACACAATCTATACAGATCTAAGGCGTTTGATAAAATGCAATGCTCGATAAAATAGAATTTCACTCCATATTTATGAAATGGATGCGTTCTTATCTAATTAACAGACTATGTTATGTTACAATCAATGGATTTAATTCTTCTGCATGTGGCCACTTCTGATATTCCACAGCGAAGTGTTATTGGTGAATTATTTTTTAATCTCTTTTTCAATGATATAGCTGTTTGTTTTCAAAATTCAGAATTTTTCCTGTACGCAGATGATCTTAAAGTTTTTAAATCTATATCAAATTTCTCGGATTGTCTTTTATTACAGAAAGATTTGGATAAATTATTTTCTTGGTCTAATCACAATAATCATTAATAAGTTTTTTTCCAGTATCTTATAATAGATCACAATTGATTGTTAACTAATATATTATTTCATCATTTACCTAACTTTTGTTAATTTAATATTAGATTAAGGTGTCGTATTTGGTTCAAAATTAACATTTGCCAACCACATTGATAATATTATGCCAAAAGCTTATGCTTTAATGGCTTTTGTCCGAAATTGTAAAGCATTTCAAGATCCAATAAGAACGCAATTTTTAAATCTAGCAACATTCGAAGTGTCATTGTTTGACATTTGAACAATTGTTATTGTTTGCTAGTAGAAGGTACGAGGTTAGTAAAAATGGAGCGCTACACAAATGAATAACGCATTCTCATTGTGAAATTGTTTTACCAAAATGGTAAAAGTTTTGCGGCTACAGTTCGCAAATTGCGATCAATTTGGGGTCACAATAATGCTCCAAAAGAGTCAACTGTAAAGAGACTAATGGATAAATTTGCCGAAACTGGGTCTGTTAGTGATGTAAAGACAACAACGCGCCATCGACCAGGTCGATCGACCGAAAATGTCGCAGCTGTACGTGATGATGTCGCTCAAACTCCATCCACCTCAATTCGACACCGAGCTCAGCAAATTGGTGTCTCCAAATCCACTTTGCAGCGAATTTTGACGAAAGATTTGCATCTTCATGCATACAAAGTTCAATTGACTCAGGAACTAGGGAGTTCGTTAATTGGGTATTGGAGAGACAACATGAAAATGCTGATTTTGCCGATAAAATCATCTTCAGTGACGAGGCCCATTTTCATCTTGATGGCTTCGTCAATAGGCAGAATTGTCGCATTTGGGGTGAGGAAAATCCTCGAGTGATTCACGAGAAGCAAATGCATCCTCAACGTGTCACTGTGTGGTGTGGTTTTTGGGCTGGAGAGATCATTGGACCTTTTTTTATGAAAATGAGGCAGTTCAAGCGCAAACAGTCAATGGTGTTCGGTATCGTGAAATGATAACCAGTATTTTCTTGCCTAGAATTGAAAAAATGAATGTGGAGGGCATGTGGTTCCAACAAGACGGCGCCACATGTCATACAGCCAGAGAAACAGTTCAATTGCTGCATCAGTCATTTCCCGGTCGTGTTATTTCGCGTTTTGGAGATCAGAATTGGCCGCCTAGATCGTGCGATTTAACACCATTAGATTTTTTTATTTGGGGTTTTTTGAAGTCGATGGTTTACGCGAATAAGACGACGACGACTCAAGCCTTAAAAGAGGAAATTGGACGCTGCATTAATGAAATACCGCAGCATTCATGCAAAACGGTCATTGAAAATTTCATTAAAAGATCGCGTGCATGCCAGCAAAGCCGCGGCGGCCATCTGCACGATATATTGTTTCATACATAACCTCATTCTGTCTACTTTACGATATAATAAAGTTTCACGATTTTTTTTTAAATATCTGTGTTTTATTTAAAATTTAAAAATTTACAAAGAAGCTTTTAAATTATAGCCTTGTTCGCTCTGAGCTTAATTATGCCTCTTTTATCTGGAAGCCTTATTATATTGTTCATACTAGCCATATTGGGCGACTTCAGAGAAACTTTATCAAGTATGCTTTGTCTTCTTTAAAATTTTATGAAGAAACTCCATCATATTAATCTGCATGTAATTTAATTGGATTATAAATGTTAGAAAAGAGGAGATCAAGTCAAGTTGTTATCACCTTATATGATATTGTCAACTATAATGTTGACTGTTCATTTTTACTGTCCCTTATAAATTGCAACAACAAAATGATTATTTTTGTGTTAAAGCTCATAGAACGAATTATGCATCTAGTAAACCAATCACAAGAGTTCATAACTTATTTAATAAAATTAACAATAAATCCAAAGAAATTAATTAATTATTTGCCATAAAATTGTAGGCAATTTAAGAGAATTTTTAAAAACATTGTAAATTCCATAATAAGAAAATATTGTTAGTTGCAGGTTTAGTCTGCAATGTTTTTTGTATATCCATAGACGAAAATAAACGAAATGAAAATAAAAAAATAGTAAAATGATTTAGAAATCACCTGTTTGCTATTGATTTCGAACTAAAGAAACAAAAAGTTGAAATTAATAGAAACAGAGTTTTAATGTAACCCAAGAAACATTTTTACGGACCTCCGATACGTACGGATTTATGAATCCGGCTTCTGCTGTACGTTTACGGTCCGAAAATACGTATCCGTCAAAGCTTGTACGTAAACGGAACATTAACGGACCGTATAATTGAATTTTCGAAAACAGTACGTTTTGACTCCGTTTTGGTGCATCCGTTTCTGTATAGTCAAATACGGACCACTGTTTTTCATCAGTTTTTCTTCCGTTGCTTTTGGATTTGTTTAGTTATCAAAAAAGAATACTGAAAAATCCATGAGGTAAATATTTATGAAATTTAAAACAAGTTTTAAATTTATGTACACTCAAAAAAAAAGACATGAACTAAAATGTAATCAAAAATTTCCTCCAAAATAGTTTATAAATTGTCCTCAATTTAAGTAAAATTTTATTAAAACTTAGAAAAATTTTCTTAAAAAGAATAAAAATTCCTAAGTTTGAGGAAAAACGAAATAGTTTATATATTAAGAAATAGTTCATGTTTTTCCTAAGTAATATTTCTTGATTTTAGGAAAAAAAAACAAGACAATTAAATAAAAATTTATTAATTTTAGAGAAAAGCATCTTAGTTTTAAGAAAATTGCATACTTAAATGTAATAAAATTAAGTTTAGTTTAAAAAAGAAATTTAGGACATAATTTACTCACATTTAGTTCAAAAAATGCGTCTAACTTAAATCAAGAAAGTAATTGAACTTAATATGTGTTAATTTTTTGTTCGCGAGTAGTAAAATTAACTAAATTTTAGAAAGCCATTTCCTAATTCAGTTTTTAAGTATACCACTTTCTAATTTTGAAGAATTGTTTTCTAAAAATTAGTTCAGACAATTAAAAACAAAAAGTAATAAATTTTTTCCTATGTTATAATTAAAATTTACTTGATTTTAGAAACTGATGAACTATTTCTAAGGAAAATTTGCATGCGACTTAGTTCAGATAAATTTTAAAAATTTTAGTAAAATATTCTTTTTTTCAAGTAAAAGTTTTCTAATTTTTAAAAAATAATAAAATTTGGTATAGGATTTTTTGTTGGAAAACGTTTAAATTATTTTTAATATTCTATTCCAAAAAAAAAACAATCAATTAAAAACAAACCAGTTAGTTTTCCTAATTTTCATGAAAAAATACTAACCATTTAAAAAAACTATCGTGCATGATTGTAATTTTTGGTTCGTGATCGTGCGTGAGCTTGAGTCAAAAATCTCTCACGTGCCCATCTCTAATCTTAATAGTCTTAAATATTGAACTTAAAGTAGCTTAAAATATATTTTAAAATTTTGTTAGCAAAGGATACAAAATTCGAATTTGCGCATTTATGTAATAAATACAAAATATCGCAGGCACATTTTATGCATTACGGTATAATGGCTTTCCTATAATTCACGTAACGCTTATTAAACTTTATATATATCGAACGATTTTTTTCACTTAATAATAAAAAAGTTTAAATTTGTATATGTCAAATAAAGTTTAAGCTTAAAATCCCATAAAATAAATTTATGACTTTTCCATTTTCCAATAATAACAAGAAATGTAACTGTGATATTTTGTCTTTTTGCAACAATTTCCTTAAATTAGTTAATTTAAGAAGACAAAGGACCCCCAGTGTTTCTTAGCCCAGTGTTCAAGCAGAACCGCTAATTAACTACGAAAAGGATCTGAGTTTGTCACAATTTATTACGTTTCAGGATATCCTGCAGTACATTTTTTTAATTTGTTTACCTTTTTGCTAATGAAATTTAGTATAATTCAGTTGTTTTAAGACAAAATTTTATAGCAAAGAGAGCAGTGTCCTCACAAAGCGGAAGTCCTCCGAAAGTGGGAAAATACCTACTCAATAAGTGTAAAATACTTTAAAATATATGATTAAATATATTACCTTTACCATAGATGCAGGATAAAGATAATTTTCACTTAAAAGAACTTCTGTTTAACTTGTTGTTAGAAAATATTTTCTTATTTTTAGGGAGTCAAGTCCTAGTTTTTAGTATAAAAAAATATCTAATGAACTTAAAACCAAGGAAACTAACTAACTAACAGTACAATTTTAGATGATGTATGAACTAATTAGGAGGAAATTATTCTGTTTTCTAATAAAAATTTACTTCTCAGTAGTAAAATTTTTCTATAGTTTAGAAATTTGGACCAAATTTTAAGTAAAATTTGTTTCTTAATTTCAAGGAAAATTTGATTAAATATTGGTATTGGTTATTGGTTTCCATTTCAATTTTTCCTCTAAATAAGTTAATTTTTCTAAATTCTAGTTTATTTTTTTTTAGTGTAGATTTGCAAATAAAAATATTGCCTGAAAGTTTATAATAGATTTTATGCAAAAATTTGCAAATTTGCATTGTGTGCTACATCATGTCGTAAATCCACCACTTAAACCAAAATTAGATTTTTGTTTTATTTTTTTCATAATTTTTAAGGGGCCACAATCGCAGTGATTGATGGATGCTAATTGTGCTGGAGATAAATATGGTATTTGTTTGTAATTTTATTTTGTATTTGTTGTATTTAGTTTGTAAAAGTTTTATTTAAAATATCTTTGGAAATAAATTTAAAACAAAAAAAAAATTTGCTATCAAAAATCAAAATGATAGATATTTACGGTACCAATACGGAACGAATATGGATCCGTAAACGATCCGTCATTGACGGACTTTTAACGGATAACTCCGTTTTTCATCCGATATATCGGTCCGTAAACGGTCCATCATTGACGGACTTTTAACAGACAACTCCGTTTTTCATCCGATATATCGGTCCGTAAACGGTCCGTCATTGACGGCATTTCAACGGATTCGAATCAGTTTAGATGTTTCTTAAAATACTTTTTCTGGTCCGTTTACGGACCCAGAAAACGGTACGTAAACAGAGTTGGACGTTTATGACGGGCCGAAAACGGCACTTAAACGGAACGTATTGTTTGTTGGGAACTTTTACAAAAAATATATAAAATATTGTTAGTGTAAAAACTAAAAACATCCCACCCCAAAAGCAAGGGCTGGATTCACCACTGAGTAAATAAACGAAATGAAAATAAAAAAATAGTAAAATGATTTAGAAATCACCTGTTTGCTATTGATTTCGAACTAAAGAAACAAAAAGTTGAAATTAATAGAAACAGAGTTTTAATGTAACCCAAGAAACATTTTTACGGACCTCCGATACGTACGGATTTATGAATCCGGCTTCTGCTGTACGTTTACGGTCCGAAAATACGTATCCGTCAAAGCTTGTACGTAAACGGAACATTAACGGACCGTATAATTGAATTTTCGAAAACAGTACGTTTTGACTCCGTTTTGGTGCATCCGTTTCTGTATAGTCAAATACGGACCACTGTTTTTCATCAGTTTTTCTTCCGTTGCTTTTGGATTTGTTTAGTTATCAAAAAAGAATACTAAAAAATCCATGAGGTAAATATTTATCAAATTTAAAACAAGTTTTAAATTTATGTACACTCAAAAAAAAAGACATGAACTAAAATGTAATCAAAAATTTCCTCCAAAATAGTTTATAAATTGTCCTCAATTTAAGTAAAATTTTATTAAAACTTAGAAAAATTTTCTTAAAAAGAATAAAAATTCCTAAGTTTGAGGAAAAACGAAATAGTTTATATATTAAGAAATAGTTCATGTTTTTCCTAAGTAATATTTCTTGATTTTAGGAAAAAAAAACAAGACAATTAAATAAAAATTTATTAATTTTAGAGAAAAGCATCTTAGTTTTAAGAAAATTGCATACTTAAATGTAATAAAATTAAGTTTAGTTTAAAAAAGAAATTTAGGACATAATTTACTCACATTTAGTTCAAAAAATGCGTCTAACTTAAATCAAGAAAGTAATTGAACTTAATATGTGTTAATTTTTTGTTCGCGAGTAGTAAAATTAACTAAATTTTAGAAAGCCATTTCCTAATTCAGTTTTTAAGTATACCACTTTCTAATTTTGAAGAATTGTTTTCTAAAAATTAGTTCAGACAATTAAAAACAAAAAGTAATAAATTTTTTCCTATGTTATAATTAAAATTTACTTGATTTTAGAAACTGATGAACTATTTCTAAGGAAAATTTGCATGCGACTTAGTTCAGATAAATTTTAAAAATTTTAGTAAAATATTCTTTTTTTCAAGTAAAAGTTTTCTAATTTTTAAAAAATAATAAAATTTGGTATAGGATTTTTTGTTGTAAAACGTTTAAATTATTTTTAATATTCTATTCCAAAAAAAAAAACAATCAATTAAAAACAAACCAGTTAGTTTTCCTAATTTTCATGAAAAAATACTAACCATTTAAAAAAACTATCGTGCATGATTGTAATTTTTGGTTCGTGATCGTGCGTGAGCTTGAGTCAAAAATCTCTCACGTGCCCATCTCTAATCTTAATAGTCTTAAATATTGAACTTAAAGTAGCTTAAAATATATTTTAAAATTTTGTTAGCAAAGGATACAAAATTCGAATTTGCGCATTTATGTAATAAATACAAAATATCGCAGGCACATTTTATGCATTACGGTATAATGGCTTTCCTATAATTCACGTAACGCTTATTAAACTTTATATATATCGAACGATTTTTTTCACTTAATAATAAAAAAGTTTAAATTTGTATATGTCAAATAAAGTTTAAGCTTAAAATCCCATAAAATAAATTTATGACTTTTCCATTTTCCAATAATAACAAGAAATGTAACTGTGATATTTTGTCTTTTTGCAACAATTTCCTTAAATTAGTTAATTTAAGAAGACAAAGGACCCCCAGTGTTTCTTAGCCCAGTGTTCAAGCAGAACCGCTAATTAACTACGAAAAGGATCTGAGTTTGTCACAATTTATTACGTTTCAGGATATCCTGCAGTACATTTTTTTAATTTGTTTACCTTTTTGCTAATGAAATTTAGTATAATTCAGTTGTTTTAAGACAAAATTTTATAGCAAAGAGAGCAGTGTCCTCACAAAGCGGAAGTCCTCCGAAAGTGGGAAAATACCTACTCAATAAGTGTAAAATACTTTAAAATATATGATTAAATATATTACCTTTACCATAGATGCAGGATAAAGATAATTTTCACTTAAAAGAACTTCTGTTTAACTTGTTGTTAGAAAATATTTTCTTATTTTTAGGGAGTCAAGTCCTAGTTTTTAGTATAAAAAAATATCTAATGAACTTAAAACCAAGGAAACTAACTAACTAACAGTACAATTTTAGATGATGTATGAACTAATTAGGAGGAAATTATTCTGTTTTCTAATAAAAATTTACTTCTCAGTAGTAAAATTTTTCTATAGTTTAGAAATTTGGACCAAATTTTAAGTAAAATTTGTTTCTTAATTTCAAGGAAAATTTGATTAAATATTGGTATTGGTTATTGGTTTCCATTTCAATTTTTCCTCTAAATAAGTTAATTTTTCTAAATTCTAGTTTATTTTTTTTTAGTGTAGATTTGCAAATAAAAATATTGCCTGAAAGTTTATAATAGATTTTATGCAAAAATTTGCAAATTTGCATTGTGTGCTACATCATGTCGTAAATCCACCACTTAAACCAAAATTAGATTTTTGTTTTATTTTTTTCATAATTT
This sequence comes from Eustalomyia histrio, assembly GCA_949748255.1. Lineage (NCBI taxonomy): Eukaryota > Metazoa > Arthropoda > Insecta > Diptera > Anthomyiidae > Eustalomyia > Eustalomyia histrio. The sequence continues at coordinate 108,703,610 of OX456525.1, read as the reverse complement.
TTAAGGGGCCACAATCGCAGTGATTGATGGATGCTAATTGTGCTGGAGATAAATATGGTATTTGTTTGTAATTTTATTTTGTATTTGTTGTATTTAGTTTGTAAAAGTTTTATTTAAAATATCTTTGGAAATAAATTTAAAACAAAAAAAAAAATTTGCTATCAAAAATCAAAATGATAGATATTTACGGTACCAATACGGAACGAATATGGATCCGTAAACGATCCGTCATTGACGGACTTTTAACGGATAACTCCGTTTTTCATCCGATATATCGGTCCGTAAACGGTCCATCATTGACGGACTTTTAACAGACAACTCCGTTTTTCATCCGATATATCGGTCCGTAAACGGTCCGTCATTGACGGCATTTCAACGGATTCGAATCAGTTTAGATGTTTCTTAAAATACTTTTTCTGGTCCGTTTACGGACCCAGAAAACGGTACGTAAACAGAGTTGGACGTTTATGACGGGCCGAAAACGGCACTTAAACGGAACGTATTGTTTGTTGGGAACTTTTACAAAAAATATATAAAATATTGTTAGTGTAAAAACTAAAAACATCCCACCCCAAAAGCAAGGGCTGGATTCACCACTGAGTAAAACAGAGTAAATAAAATTTGATTTTGAAATGTACAACATTTTAGAACACACTGTAACTTGTATTTAGGGTGATGTATTTATAACCGCAATTTTCCTTAAAATAGATACCGAACGCAGAAATAAACCAAACAGTAAAAATACGGTCAAAAAACTACACAGCAGAGCAGAAAATATGGCAACTTCAAATGCATAAACCTTACGTTAAAAGTTAAAGGTAAGATGAACTTACCTTTTGCTTATCGGTCACTTTTAGGTTAAAGTATACTTATAATAACGAAAAACTAATAATATGTCCGTTAACATCCTAACTTTAGCTATCGGCAAGTTATAATAATGGGCCTTAAATAATTCAATTTTAACCGTAACCGCACGATTTTTTTATGCGTCTACGGTTAAATGGTTCGGTTAGCCGCGAATACGGTAACGGTTAAAACCGACATGCAAACTCTTATCGACTTATTCCAATATAAAATATATACAATTCTTTACTACGTTAATTTTAAAGCACCACCACAACATCATTTCGTCACGATATATACCCAGAATGAAATTAACAACTGTACAAAAACAAATAGCTCTTGTAAGCTACTGTTCTTCTTTTAAAACTTACCCAGTAACAAATAAAAGAAAGAACTGGAATTGTAGTAGCGAGGCACTCTTGTTTCTAAATCTAAGGTTTTGTCAGTAGCAATCCAAAAATTTGTTTCCAGTACTTTTTTAATTAATATTGCAACAATTCTATAGTATAATTTTATATAAATATTTTATTGTTATCAATCTGGTAACAGGACAATACTGTCAATATTGCTAAATTCACGCTATGCCAACCCATAAAATATCGTCGCCGACACTTTGTACTGAACTTCTTTTTGAATAATCAAAAATATTTAAGAATTCTTATTGTTTTTCCAACACTGTATAACCGAATTAATTTGTTTTTACAACGACTTGGTACACTCAAAAAAAAAAAAAAACATGATCTAAAATTTCCATTAAAATAGTTTAAAAATTTTCCTTAATTTAAGTCAAATTTTATTAAAACTTTTATTAAAAATTTACTTTCAAAGAATAAAAATTGCTATGTTTAAGTAAAAACGAAATAGTTTATATAAACAAGTATATTAAATAAAAATTTATCAATTTTTAAAAAAAATCTTTGTTTTAAGAAATTTGCATACTAAAATATAGTGATTTACTACCATTTAGTTCAAAATATTTATCTTACTTAAAATGAAAAAGTACTTGAACTTAATGTGTGTTCATTTATTTTCGCGAGTAGTAAAATTAACTATATTTTAGAAAGCCATTTCTAAATTCAGTTTTTAGGTCTAACACTTTCTAGTTTATAAGAATTTTTTTCTAAAAATTAGTTCAGGTAATTTAAAACAAAAAGTAATACATTTCTCCCTATGTAATAATAAAAATTTATTATAGCTTGTTTGTAGCGAGCTTTCAACCTCCGTATATTTACAAAAAACAAAGCAAATTCACGATTTTTAGCTAGGATACATGTATTTCGATCCGGCAAAAGATCTTTTCCGAACCCAAAGTTTTAGACAATCTAGAGCCTTCAGAAATAAAATGAATGAAATGAATGAATAAAAAACCTATTAAAAACGTATATTTTGCTACATTTCTCTCTTCTTAGCAATCACACACGTGGTTAGTTGTTTTCCTAATAGGCACAATGATTATACTAAAACTGAAAGAGACCAAAAATGTTATATTTATAAAAAAATCATAAAAATAAACTTTGTTTTCTCAGTTATACTCGGGCTCAAGTAATAATTATAAAAGTTTTTTGTTTTCTGGGTTTTTTTTATATACCACGAGATTTTTTGATTGTTATTTACGGAAGTTGAAAGCTCGCTACAAACAAGCAATAATAACAATCAAAAACCTCGTGGTATATAAAAAACCTAGAAAACATTTTTTTTTTGGTTTTAGAAACTGATGAAATATTTAAAGGAAAAAATTTCAGATAAATTTTAAAAATTTTAATGAACTCTATATTTATTTTCCTTTATTCGATCTTCAATATTATACTATATTATTCTTTAAAATCGAGTTCAAGATCCTTTTTATAAAAAATAATAATAATGATTATTTATTATTTCTTTCTTTCCAATATTTCGTCACCATATTGGGTGACTTCTTCAGGGAAATTATATAATTTTTTTTTTCAACAATAAAAACATATATATATAAAATTTTTAAAAAAGGCGGGAAATTATAAAAATACTTTTTGACAATATGAAAAATATAAATATCACACGAAACAAAAATATTTTAAGTTTAAAAAAGATAAGGAAACAAAAATGTTTTTATAAATATTTAAAATGAAAATATAACACAGAACAAAAAACTATTTTGAATTTCATATATTATTTAAAATTAAAATAATTAGCTCAGTTCTTATTCACTAAATGTCTATAATTTTGGGCTATATTCGCTATATCTGTTTTATAGTTAATGTGTTGTGTAGATGGTATTTTCATTATCTGTAACATTTCTAACATATATCTACGTCTGTTATTATTTTCTATGTTCAAAATTGTCGGATAATCAAAATCAGGATAATGATTAGAGTTATTGCAGTGTAATGATAATGCTGTTTTTTGTGTAGGAATGGTGTTCTTGTATTTTTGATCTGATTTATGTCCTGCAATTCTGGTTTTAAGTTTATTTTTTGTTGTACCTATGTATACCTTATTACAGTTTTCACTATTATTACCATTACACGGAATTTTATAAACTAAATTTGACATTTCCGATTTATCTATTCTGTCTTTTGTGTTGCTAAATAGTCTACTTAATGTGTTATATGTTTTATGTGCTACTATATATTTCCTATTATCATAAATTTTTGATCTTTCTAACCTTTCAGATATAAGAGGAACATAAGTTAGAGATTTATAAATTTTAGGTTCAATAACGTTTCTTGTGTTAAAATTATTTCTGTTCTTATATTGCCTTATTAAATTACATGTTAGTTGAATTGGGTAATTATTATTGTTTAAAATATTTTTAATCTTTTCTATATTTTTTCCGTGAAATTCTAAGTCGCTAATATTCAATACCCTCTCAATTAGATTCTTTGCTGTATTAATTATGATTCTTCTTGGGTGTTTCGAATAATAGTTTATAATTCTTCCAGAAGCTGTGGGTTTTTGATACCAATCTATTAATAATCTATCACCTCTTCTCTTTACTAATGTGTCTAAATAAGGAATTTTAGAATCATATTCCTTTTCAATCGTAAATTTTATATTATCATGAAACGAATTAAATGTTGATAAAATATTATCAACTGAATTTTCTGAAATAATACAAAATAAGTCATCACATATTTTGTTATGATTTTTGGTTTTATATCCAATTTTTCAATGCAAGAATCTAATAATTTCTCCATTACAAAATCAGCTATAATTGGAGAAGCTGGAGATCCCATTGGAAGTCCTTTTTGTTGTATATATATTCTATTATTGTATTTGAAATATCTATTGTCCATTATACAGAATTTCAAAATACGTAGAAAAAGATTCTTCTCAATTTTATTTTTTTTTAAGTAAAAGTTTTCTAATTTTTGAGAAATAATAAACTTAGTAGTTTTTTCCCAAAAATATTTTTAGACAAATAAAAAACCAACGAGTAAATTTTTCTTAAAGAAGCTTTAAATATATGTTTAAATTTTGTTAGCAACAGGTCAAAATTTCGAATTAATGGTTTTCCTCGAGAGAATTACAAAAAGGGACGCCCTAAGTGACACACGGCATCTGTGGCTAAGTAACTCAGGGGTCCTTTGTCTTCTTAAATTAACTAATTTAAGGAAATTGTTGCGAAAATACTAAAAATTACAGATACATTTCTTGTTATTATTGGAAAATGGAAAAAGGTCATAAGTTTCTTTTTAATGTCAAATGTTGCTTATAGGCAAGATTGTATATTTTTGGTCATAGTTTCTATAGTTTTTGTTATTTTTGCTAACGGTTTTTTCCAACTGAAATTAATAGGTGTGATAGAGGCTTGAAATTGATATCAGTTCATACTCAAGGCTCAATCAATATTCCAAATATTTTTAACCTCGCCCACTTTAATTCTGACATCAAAGGGTTAACATATAAAAATTTTAATTTTTTTCCTATAATTGACGTTGCGCCTATTAAACTTTATATTTATCGAAGGCACTGAGAATATTTTTTTCAGCTAATCAGTTAAAAAAGTTCAACATTTTTATACGTCAATTAAAATTTAAGCTAGAAATGTCATAAAATAAACTTATGTCATTTTTCCATGAGCTTAGTGTAATTTAATTTAATGATAAAAATGTATAGAAAAAAGCTTGTTAAAGCAACGTCCTCGCAAAACGGAAGTCTTTCTTCGAAAGTGAGAAAATACTTACACAATGAGTGTAAAGTACATTAAGATCTATGGCAAAATATATTACCTTTATATTTATTCGGAATTTTATTAAATTTAATGATAGTTTTCACTTAAAAGCTGTGCTATTTAACTTGATGTAAGAAAATATTTTCTTATTTTTAGGGAGTTAGGTCCTGGATTTTAATAAAAAAAAATTATATAACAAACTTAAATCAAATAAAATTTTTCTTAAACCAAGGAAATATTTCGTAACCAAAAGTAAAATTTAAGGTTCTATATGAACTAATTAAAAGGAAATTTTTCATGTTTTCTGATAAAAATTTAGTTTTCAATAGTAAAATTTTTCTATAATTTAGAAATTTTGAAAATTTTACAAAATTTTGGTAAAAAGTGTCTGACGCCGTTTTGATTTAAATTTTTCCTCCAAATAAGCTAATTGTTCTATTTATTTTTTTTTGGGTGTAGAAGAAATATTTAAATATTGCAACACTTATAAAGGGTGGTCCAACCATAGTGCACGATGTTAATTGTGAGTCACACCTTAACGTCAAGTTTTTTGCCCAACTCAATTTGACAATTATTTTAGTGTTTGACAAATTCAACCATGGGGGGAGGTACACAATTAAACAGCTCCTTAAGATTGTTGAAAATGAGCGTTCAAATCAAAATGCATTTCGTGTTGTCCACGTCGTGGCGATGTTAATTGGCCGCCACGATCATGTGATTTGACACCGTTGGACTTCTTTCTTGTGGGATATTTAAAAGAAAAAGTGTACGACAATAAGCCAAGAACAATTCGAGAGCTAAAGGATGAGTTAATTCGGCACATCAACGACATTGAACCTAAATTATATCTCAGAGTCATCGAAAATTTGGACCATCGGATAGATGTATACTACTGAAGCCGTGGCGAGTATTTGACCGATGTTTTGTTTCCATATATTTGTCATAGATTCTTTTAAAATAATAAAAAATATTTAGATAATTTTCTGAAAACTTTTTGTTTTATTTACAACTAACATCGTGCATTATGGTTGGACCACCCTTTATATGTATTTAATAATATTTATGATTTTAAAAGATTTTATTCTTACTTGCACTCGAGTTGGTGCTGTTGGCGGAAATATTAAGGATCGAGGCTGCATACTATGTACATTTTTTAGATTTTGTATTCGTATTGCGTTAGTAGTTATGTAACGATATTCAAATGTTGTTAAAAATACAATAGTTAAAAGAATTTTCAATGATCCGGTTTTCTTGAAAATCATACTTCAATATTTTTTTACTAAACTATTTATTTATTTATTCATTTCTCTAAAAATTCTCTGTTCTATTTATTAACGATGCGATACTTGTGAAAACGCGCAACTAACTGAAAGGTAATTGAAGGTGTTGTTTGTTGAATAATTTGTGCTTAAGATTCTAGTATGTTACATACATTACCGCATGTATGTACTATATATTTGTATGCATGATATATATGTGTATATATATAACCCATTTTAATTATTTACGAGAATTGTTAAAAATGATTTAAGATGACTTTTATTTTTCAAATGTGTTGAACTTGGAGAAATGGATGCCACATTTAGATAGGCCATACTAAAAAACTCGGAAATGTGAAGTTTATTCATCTCTTTTAAGTGTTGAATAATTAGTTAATAATAATAATATATGTATATAAACCAATGTAAAATGAAGTCTTTGGAGATTTATACAGATCATAATAAATTGCTATAGCGCAGTATTTAATATAGTACATGCTCCGTTTAATCAAATTATACACTCGAAAAAGACGTGAACTAAAAAATAATCCAAAATTTCCTTTATAGTTTAAATATTTTCCTCAATTTATGGCAAATTTATTAAAACTTAGAAAAATTTTGATAAAAAAATTAAAAATTCTTATGTTTGAGTAAACAAGAAATTGTTTACATATATACTCAGAAATAGTTCATATCTTTCCTAAGTAATATTTCTTGATTTTAGGAAAGAAAAAACAAATATATTCAATAGAGATTTATAATTTTTTGAGAAAAACATTTAAGTTTTATGAAATTTGTATACTAAAATATAAACCAATAAACAATGAAAAGTTAAAAATTTAAGTGCTTCAAAAATATAGCTTGTATTGTGCTTTATTTTATGTATTTCTTTACAGTCAAAATCAAGTTCATACAAATAAAAATATTTTTTTTCATGTTTTTGGTTTTTTGACAAAATTTTAAAATAAAATTAAAACATTTGTTTAAACTTACAATTTTCCTGTGAAGATTTTCCATGGAGTTTAATAAAAAGGTAAGCCACGTTTCTTTGAAGCTAAATTCCGTCCTTTTATTACCTTTTATCTTATTTTAGAAAGATTATGCAAATTTCTATGCTTTTAGATAAAAAAGGATTAGTGAAGAAAACATCAAAAATAAAGATCAAATATGTAATGTGTAGCCATTACTTTACACCTTACTTCACTGATAAATTTTTCAGGCGACGAGCCTCAAAGTAAATTATAGACCCATTACTTTTGAGGTGATAATGTAAGGAGTTACTTCTATGGTTACGAGAATCAACAAAGAGGAATTGTTATTAAAAAAAAAAAATTATTACAAATATTTTAATCGTTATTAAAAATAATGTGGTCATGATGGGAATCAAACCCGGGATCCCTGGTTGCCAGCTAAGAACTATGTCCACTGAGCTATCGACGCATATAACTTTTGATTGCTTTAAACTTAAATGAATTGTTGCGTTTCGTTTTTTCGTTAGTGTTGTCAAAATAAACATACATTACCCTTTTGCCTATAAAAAAACACAAAGTAATGCATCTAAAAATAGATTTTCAAAAATATTTCAATTATTACTTTACATTTATAAATAAATAATCAGTAACTTTTTTCTTTATGCTTGCAAATAATGATAGGGGTAACGAGCTATTATTACAAGGTAACGCATGAGTATATCGCACCCATTACTAAAGTTTTGCTGGGTTGTTTAGACTTCAAATAGGGATTGACATCAAGTATGTTGTTTTAACTTGAATTAAACTGTGAGTCATGCTTTGAATTAATGTATATTTTCTCTGTTGTGTTTGACTTGAATTCCTGTGTCCTTTTTGCTGAAATATGCTATTGAATTGAAGTGTTATTCAAATATAAATCAAGGCTTGAAATTGGAAAAAATGACTTGAATTACACTTGATTTTAGCTTTAATTCCAGCAAAAATATTTATTAGGAATAAAACTAAGTTTAGTTAAAAAAAAAATAGAACATAATTTACTTTATTTAGGTCAAAAAATGTGTCTACATTAAAATGAGAAAGCATATACTTGTACTTAATGTGTGTTTAGTTATTTTTCGCGAATAGTAAAATTATCTAAATTTTGGGAAGCCATTTCTAACTTCAGTTTTTAAGTCAACCACTTTCTAAGTTTTAAGAATTTTTTTCTAAAAATTAGTTCAGGGAATTAAAAAGAAAAAGTAATAAATTTTTTTATATGTAATAAATTATAATATTTCTAGGAAAAATTTTAATGCAACTTAAGGTTTGTTTTTTTTTAGAATTTTATATAAATATTCCATAAAAATTAAAGTAGATATAGACTTGCTACGTAGTTATAAATATATCTACTTAAAAATTAAGAATGTATAAAAATGTTGCCAAGCCTGGCTTTTCCCGTTCCGGCGAAGTCCATATACGAAAACAGCTTTCGTACAAAGGCGGCCCCAAATGTTCAAATTATATTTGTTTACAAAAAATATAGAAAAGTCAGTTAAGTAGGGATAGTCGTTTTCTTTACAATTAGTTACAGATATATATATAAAATTCGAAAAAAAACCTTTAGTTCATATAAATTTTAAAAAATATTAATAAAATATTACTTTTTTTTCATGTAAAAATTTTCAAATTTTTGGGATATAATAAACTTAGGTGTAAGATTTTTTCTTTAAATACCTTCAGATAAATCAAATAAAACTGGAGTAAACTTTTCATCAATCGAGGAAAAATTTAGCTTTTGTCGGAAAACGTTTAACTTATTTGAAAAAAAAACAATAAATTAAACCAAACTTGTTAATTTTCCTAATTTTAAAGAATAAAATATTATTTCAGGAAACAAATTAATGTATCCAAAATAATCGTGCATGATTGGAATTTTTGGTTCGTGATTGTGCGTAAGCGTGAGTCAAAAATGGCTCATCCCATCTCTAATCTTAACAGTCTTAAATACTGAACTTAAAGCAGCTTAAATATATTTTAAAATTATGTTAGGAAAGGGTAAAAAATTTCGAATTTGCGCTTTTCTATATACTTAATATAGGAAATCTCCGTAACTACACATCTGATTTCAAAAATATTGTTACAATTATTTAGAACGGTCCTTAAGTATGGTTATAGTATATATACCATTCCATTAAAATAACACTGTAAAACAATTTCAAACTTTTTCCAAAATTACGGGGTTCCGACGATTGATTCTTGTTAAGAAGATCAACAAAAATATACGGAATTTCCTTTTAGAGGCGGTCAAAGTTTCCCAGCTCTGACCTGTTCTTGCAGCATATCGGTATATAAAACTATGTTTTCTTTACATCTGAGGTGTAGGATATGTTTAGCAACTTTGTAGATAATGGTATGGCAAATATGTTTGTAGAACATATTAACCCTCTAACTCCCCCTCATAACGGCATTTTTTGGCTTTATTCTAACAAATTGTAAAAAACACCCCGAATAAGGGTAAGGGCGGGGATGAAATGTTCTACAAAAATGTTGGCCATAGTTATATATAATAATAGTTATACATAATAATTTATAAAAATGCTGCCAAGCCTTGGAAATTCTCGGCATTTCTCTTTTAAATACAAACAAAAATATTTGTCATAAAAATATTTGAAATTTTTGTATTTGTAATTTGATAAAGCAAAAAATGAATTATGTGGTAGAGCAGATTGTAAGTGTAATTTACTATCAAAAATTTTACACTATTGTAAAGTAATACACTATACAACAGATACAACGATACATTAGCCGTTGCGAATTGAAGTAATATATTTCGCGTTCCGGAGAAGTCCATGTACGAAAACAGCTTTCGTACAAAAGGGGCTCCAAATGGTCATATATATTTAATTTGTTTTGCAAGTTGTTAATAACAATATAGAGATAAAAATAGAAAAAAAAACTTTTTTTAAAATAGAAAATATTAAATTCAGTGTTGCCATAATAAAAATTTAAAATAACCCATATGTTATATATAGACAAACTTGCCTAAAAATGCTAATTGAAATTAAAAGAAAATTTAAATTATTAAAACACAATTTAAATTTAACAAAATTCAAAAATTAGCAATTGATACACAATAAAGATCTAATTTAATTAAGTTAAAAAAATATTGAAATACAAGAAATATTTCATTGATTTAGTGTTTTTGAATTTCAAGCGATGTTTTATAAATTACATTTGGAGTCATTCCAAAAGTTTTTGAAATGGTTGTCTTTGGATTTAACTAAAAATTTCTATGTTGCTATTCTACGTTCCCATGATATCTGTACAGATTTTTGGAATTACCTTAAAATAGAAGACCTAAGCTTTCATATATTATAAAATTTGTAAAAATAATTGCTTAAAACGTTAGGTCAATTTAAACATGTACACTCACAATATTATTTCATTAAAAACAATTTGAAATACACATCAAATTATTCGAAAATACAATCAAAAGAAGGACTACTGATTTTCCTGAAGATGCTACACAATGGAGTAGCGAAATATTGAAAAATAAATAAAAAAACGAACGAATAATTTTGTTATTAAAAATAAAATTTTACATTTAACAGAAAATATCAACTCCTACTGAAAATCTGTATTTTTTTATAGTTTGTTTTTTGAATCACTGATTGAAATAGTTAAAAAATATATTTCTATGAATTTCAATTGATTCTTCATTTACAAACAAACTCTACGTATTACTTTTTAAATAAACTGCAATCGGTAACGGAAAATATAGTGTGAGTGAAGTAGTTTTCCAACTTTGAGCCGCTAAAACTATTAAACTTTGCCATCGATGTACCGTGAATTTTGAAAAAGCATCACAGATATTACAGAAACGTTGAATATCCATGTACCAAGCTTTCAGTGGTATCTATAGAACGATTCTTTGTTTTTTTAATAGCATTTCATATTTTTTAAATATCAACATTTTTAAAATTTAAAATGTGACTATTTGATTTTCAATTGCTATTTTTTAAATGAAAATGCTGTTTTAAATTTAAATTACTTACTATTTATTAATTAGTAAATTTAATTAATTAGTCATATAAATTTAGTAATTAAATTGAGTTGAATTCGATGCGGAGAAATGCTGAGTAGGAGTTATTTATTATTTATATGGATACTACTGATACCATAAAGCTGTATGGTATAGACCCACAGTTACCAAGACGGAACACAAAAATACTGTTCAAATTTACAAACAGATGATTCAGTTTTATTCATTCCATATTTAATTGAAATAATCTTAAGTATCACAAATAGATTTTCCGATCATAAGCTTAGTCGTTGACGTTTCGTCAAAGAATTTTGTAGTCTCATAGAATTTTATCAAAACTATCTAAAAGCAGAGAGAACAAAAATAATCAAATCGTACTTTAATATTCAATGGACGAAGTAAGATTTTCTGCATTGGCTTTGATGTCTGTATATCGTAAAGAGGCAGATCCAGACAAAATTGCTGACAGTTTTATGTAAATAAATAGTCACATTATTTTGTAAGTTCAATATTAAATGTATACATTAGATCTTATACCCCAATGATACTGAACCCCAAAATACGTTTTTTTCAAGTTTTCAACTTTAAAATTCCATAGAAATTTTAAATCGAATACTTGAAAATAACGAAAATACTTACATATTTTGGTGCCCAATATGAATGGGGTATTAGTCAGTGTGATATATGTTTTAAATAAAAATTTTATATGAATTTAAGAGCTGTAAATTTTGTTTTAAATGATTCAAATAGGTCGAAAAAATCAGGTTTTGAAATTACCAGGTTCTTAAAAAAATTTTATAGAAAAGGTTCTTGTACGTCAGGCGTCCTTAAAACTCCGAATACAATCCAAAATACACTACTGAAATAATTAAACATGGAAGGTTAAGCTTAATGGTATGGGGTTGCTTTTCTTATTATGAAGTAGAGCCAATACTTTGGATCAAAACCATAATTGCCCAACACGTTTACGTTAATATTTTGCATACTGTGATGCTACCCTACGCAGAAAATGAGATGCAGCTGGTATTAGTCTTCCAACAAAATAGTGATCCCAAGCACGCCAGTAAGAAAGCAAAGGAATGGTTCGGAAAAAATTTGGTAAACGTTTTTGAGTGATTTGCTAAAATCAGTGGTTTTTAGTCAACAGAAATCGAAATAAGTCCAAAATTTAAAAAAATTTTGAATAAAATTTGTTTAAGGCAATTTTTGACTTATTTAAAAAGCTTTATAGTCGAAAAAGGTTTATTTCTAGTCTAAGTGAAATCTTTTTATTTTAAAAGTTACCAGGCTTCTATTCGAAATTTGGCTGTTTTTTTTCGACGTTCGGTTTGAAGAATTTAATTTAACCGTAACGGCACGATTATTTTATGCAACTACGGTTAAATGGTGGGGTTAACCGCGGTAACGGTTAAAACCGAAATGGAAACTTTATGTAAACGATGCCAGGACTTGGTTGAATCAATGCCAAGACGATGCGCAGCCGTTGTTGCCAATAAATGCAATGCAACTAAATATTAAATTTACAGTTATCTTATCTTTAATATTCAATTATTTGTAGGTAACGAAAATATTATTTATATCTTATTTTTATAATTTTAAGTGCATATTTGAAAAGTGGTGCTATTTTTTCGTTATTTTTTAAATTTTGTATAAAGTTTTTTAAACTCCTTGGAATCGGTAAATAAAACTATTATTATTTTTTCCTTTCTTTAATTTTTTAGAGTTTTCTAGCTCAAAAAACGTATTCATACACCAATATAAAAAATGGACTGGAATTTAGAAAAATTCACTAATTTGGAGGAAAAAATTTAATTGAAACGGCGCCAAAAACACTTTTTAACAAAGTTTTATAAAATTTCCTTGAAATTAAGAAACAAATTTCGAAGTTATAGAAAAATTTTACTATTGAGAACTAATTAGTTCATATATCATCTTAAAATTTACTTTTAGTTAGTAAATGTGTCCTTGGTTTTAAGAAACATTTTATTTGATACAAGTTAAATAAGAAAATATTTTCTAAATTATTTTAAATGAATTCTATCCTTTTATTTGATAAAAACTTTCTAACAAATATGAAACTGTTTCTATGGTTAAGATAATATATGTTAGCATATATTTTAAAGTACTTTACACTCATTGTGTAAGTATTTTCCCTTGCTTTTAACGAGCTTTTTGCTATAGATTTTTATATTTAAATTAAATTTAATCATACTAAATTCGTGTATTTTAAATATAAATCAAATATCATTAGCAAAAAGGTAAACAAATTACAAAAATATACTGCAGGATATTCTGAAACGAAATAAATTTTTACAAAGTCATTTCATAATTAATTAATTAAAGAGAACTACAAAATGGGACGCCCTAAGTGACGCACATCATCTATGGCTAAGGAACACTGGAGGTCCTTTGTCTTCTTAAATTAACTAATTTAAGGAAATTGTTACAAAAATTCAAAATATCACATTAACATTTCTTGTTATTATTGGAAAATGGAAAAAGGTCATAAGATTATTTTATGGCATTTTTAGATTAAACTTTCATTATGACTTTTTTTTTATTATTAACTAAAAAAATTGTTTCTTGCCTTCGATAAATATAAAGTTTTATAGGCGCAACGTCAATTTTACGAAAGCCATTTTGCCGTAATGTATAAAATGTGCTTGCGATATTTTGTATTACAGTCCGCAAACAAAATAAGTATATACGTTGTTAGCGTAGAAATATGTTGACCGGGCTAGCGCCCGGAAGTACACGGAGTCCCCCCGTTATTGCCAAATTCTAAAGTTAGCCTTATCAATGAAATAGCCCATACTCCCGGTAATACATACTTCAAATTTCAGATTTCTAGCTAAATTGGTGTGGGCAGGCCATCAACAGGGAGACTTTTCTCCTTTTTGCTACTTCCCGTAAGAAGGAGGATGTCTACGCCGGAGGAGGAACCTGCATACCAAATTATAGCTCTGGTATTATATGTTTGTATTACTTACCTAAACTAAGTATTTTTCGTTTAAAAATTAAATAAGTTTTATAGCCTATTTCTATAACTTTTTTAAATTTTTGTTTTTGTAGAGTACCAAAACGTTAACATTAAAATTTAATATTCTGTAATTTTTTAAGTGCTAACATTTCTTTTAAATGTAAAATACATGTTCATTACGTTATGCCTAATCAAGGACTGTTGAAAAAAAATAGTTTAGTACCTTCGATAAATATAAAATTTAATAGGCGGAACGTGAATTATAGGAAAGCCATTATGTATAAAATGTGCTTGAGGTATTTTGTATTGTAGTCAGCAGACAAAATTATTACATCAAAGCTTAAATGAAATCAAGCCGCTTGGATTGGGTTCAAAAATATCGAAACTGGACTCTCGACGACTGGAGAAAAGTTTTATGGTCAGATGAAAGCAAATTCAACTTGCTATGCGCAGATAATCTGCCGTATGTTTGTCGTTCAGATGGTGAAAGTTACAAGGATAACAGTGTAGTTAAAAGAGTGAAGTTTCCAGAAAGCCAGATGGTGTGGGTTGTTTTTCCTACTTTATCCGGGGTTCCTTATTCCATATTCACGGAACCGTAAGCGCATGCATAGCTGTTTGTGTCATCATGGGGCAAACATGAGTGCTCGTCTTCAGTGAGTTATACTGTAATTGGATTTGTATGCATATTACGTAGATACAGACGCAAACAAAGAAAAAAATAAAAAAAAAAGAATATTAACAGAAGTAAAAGGTGTAAAATACTTGAATACGCTTAATAAAATTATTTTAAACTTCCATTTAAAATTCAATTAACAAGTGATTGTTATTTAAAAACAAGATAGAAGCATGATAGGCCCAAAAATTTAAAAGGAAAATAAATACATAAATATGTATGTACATAAAACGATGTTTGTAAATTAGGTTAAGCAGGTATATGATTTCATTTTCTTTCGAAACATTAATACTCAACCTTAAATTGTTTCAAAACGAAAGCTGTTAGATCTTTTTATTTTTAAAGACCCAACCACCATTAAAATATCATATTCTTATTAGTAGAAAAATACTAATTTTTTGAAAATCCCATATAAATTTGTACATATCAATACAGAACATAATGGGATCCAAAATTTAAGCTTTTGGATCCCAGACCCTTTCGGTTTTCAATACATTATCAATATCGGGAAAATCATTTAAAATTTACAATGGTCAGCAAAGCATTTTTCAATATCTGAACCAAGGCTAACATAACCATAATAACTTATAAATTTTTGAATGGATGTTTTACTAAAAACTGGGTTTTTATAGATATTTTTTTTAATTTTTTTTAATCACAAAGAAAAAGATAACAAAAGCAAGTTAAAATATGCCAAATTTGGCTGTGCCGAATCTTTGAAATTGCAGATAATGCATTACACATAACAACAAAATATTTTACTTTTTTAATTTATCTAAAATCGGAGAAGGGCTGGCCGATTTGTCTATTTTTTTATTTAAAATTGACCAGGCCCACTTTTCGATATATCTAAAATCGAAGAACGCCTGGACCGATTTGGCTAATGGCCCACTTTTTTAATTTCTCGGGCAGGTTTATGTACAAGTTTAAACAAGGACCCTATAAACCAGAATGAACAAACTACAAAATTTTTAGCCAGTCATGATGCCAAATGGTGCGACTACAAACAAATTCTTAGCCGATACCACGAAATTCTTAGCCAATTTACAGAAACATTTAGCCGTTAGCAAGGGTTGTAGCGCAAGTACAGTGATTGTGCTGTGAATGTATACATGTTTGAGTTAGTACAATTGGGTGGCTAAAAATTTGGTAGTTTTTTCATCCTGGTATAGGGTCCTTGGTTTAACTACCCACGCAAATTTTTGCGCCCACGAATAAGGTTTTTAGGGAAAGAAAAATAAAAGTGTCCCGGTAATTTTTTTGTGTGAACTCAAGACTATAACTTTCATTACGAACAATGGACATGTGTGATTCTTTTTTCATTGTGTTCGTTAGAAGGAGTTTCAAAATATTAATTTTTGTATGCACTCTTCATGATAACTGACAATAGGAACGACATATTTTGTTAATTCGTTTTTGTTTTGTTCGTTTTACTCTCAAGATGTAAACAATTCATTTGTTATTACTTTTGTATTGTTTCGCAATTTGTCCAAAAATGCCGTTATTTTAGTTATTTATGTTCCAATTTATTTTGTCACATGTGTAAATGTTGATTGACTGCTTATTGTCAAATTGTGGATCATATTAATGGGTTGACGAAAAATAAAATCAGTTAAATGGTTAATTGTGAATTGAAAAAGATTTAAATTGTTTCCGAAAAAGTTATTTTTTTAACGGTGATAAGTTAAGTTTTATTTTAATAAATTTTCCATTCTAAGTACACTGCAATTGTTTTACGTATTCAAATAAGTTACATCGTTTTATATAAAATAAATTTATAGATTATCGTACTATAGACGGTGGGGTTTAAAGTTATAAACGGTTAAAAAGTAAGAAGGAGCAATTTGTGACGGTTGTGCTAAAATTTTTAGCATTACTGTAATAATTTTTTTTTAATCTTTATTAGATGCACTGATGCCAGATTTGACGATTTATCGTCATTTTGACTTTTTTTTGGTACCCAAAATGAGTAAATGACGATTTGACGATTTTTTAAAAAAGCCTTGAATTGGCATCATTTTAGCAATAAACTTATTTCGTGATATTGCAGCCTTGTTATTCAACAAATGGAATATTTGTTTTCCGTATAATAGAAGTAAAGTGTAAGAGGGATAGATATGTTATAAATGTTGTAATTTTTGTGTTTTAGTGCTGATCATCTTGGTATTATACGAAAATTTTAATCTTCAAAACATAAAAATACCAACACTGTTAAAAAAAAACAAGAAGCAATTAAATTCTAATGGTTGTTGAAAAAAGCAGAAGTTATAGAAAAGTAAAATTAAAACTGCTTTAAAATGCTAAGACATCTACAAAGGAAAGGTATTAATAAATTTTGGTAAAATTGTTTGATTATAATTAATTTATTTTGAATTTTACAGAAAATGAACGATGATGAATCCCTTGATTACTAAAAAAAGATATTCCCAACTTATTTATTATGTGTCTGTCATTCGATAGCATTATGTTCTAGTTATGTATATCTTCAATTACCGTCAGCTGTTGAAACTTTAGCTCAAGATATTTACAATTATAATTTAAATAGTCCCAAACGAAGTAGTCAGTTTGATGATATTCAAAAATTATTGTATATTAAACCCAAAAAAATTTTACATCCGAGTCAAACTCAGTGGCCATCATTGGAAATAGTTGTAAACCGCTTGTTGGAACTGTTTGAAAATTTAAAAATTTATTTCTCATTTTTTGTAAACATTGATAAAATCGACACGGCCAGATCCATTTTAACCAATTTGAATGAAACAAATCAAATTTACTTATCTTTCTCAAAATATATTCTTTTTGTGATTAATAATGTAAATAAAATATTCCAAAGTGAGACCACATAGATTCAAAAATTCTTAATACAAAAGATTATTAAAAAGTGAAAACATCAAATTGCTTTGATATAATGTATAATAAGGATATATATTTGTAAAATATATAATTGTCAATATTCTATCTTATTGGGTTTTACTTCAGATCTTTAAAATGAATACTATTGTTTTTCTAAAAAATGTATGTCATGCTGTGTTTAAAATATGATTTTAAATTCTATTTTTTGTTATAAGAACACATTTTAATGAATTGTTGTCTTGTTTTTTTGTCAATAAAACTTTTATACTAGTAAAAACAAAATTTGTTTTATTTTGACGATTTTTCAAAATAAATTGACGATTTTGACGATTGTTTTTAAAAAAAATTGACTATTTTAGGACAAACATGCCTGGCAACCGTGATTAGATGCCATTCTTAACATCTCTTAAAGGGCTTATTACACACGCATACTTGTCTGCAGACATGTACGATGGAATACTTTGCGTTTTGCTATTATGCATGGTTTTCACTATGTCATTTTTAATGTTAATTTGTCTAAATTGTTGGCAATTGTATGAAAACGGGTTGTCACATGGTGTCATCTGAGTTTGCAGTCAGTTATGCACACGAACTGACAGCCAAGTGAAAACGTCAAATTCCATTTTGTCAACAGATATGCCAGCATTTTGTATCTAAAATAAAATTGACAACAAGTTGTCAAATTCTTTTGGTTGGCGATCGCAAAGCTGTTATTATGTTTTTTTTGCTAGAAAAATAAATTTCAATGGTAATTTTTTAAATGAAGAAAGAAATGGTAATTTTTTAAATAAAAAAGTGGACGAGTGAGCAAACGGAGAGGCTCATTCAAGAGGTAGAAGAAGGTACTTGGAATTTCCTGGGAAGGTACTTGGAATTTCCTGGGAAGGTACTTGGAATTTCCTGTCCAGAGAATATCGGGACAGAAATCTACGAGATGCTCTCTGGCAAGAAGTGGCAGATATAATAAAAATTAGGCGATCCGAAGTGGCAACGTAATGGCCTAATTTAAAATAATTTTTTTTAGCTGCTTTTTTTTATTTTTCCAAGCCCTTAGTGTTGTAATAACACAAAGCGCCGCACTAGCTATAGCCATTTGTTTCTTTTTTATAATTTTTAAATTTTTTTACACTTTTTAACTGTTTATTTAACACAAATTAATATTTTCTAATCAGCTATTCACTCCAGTTTATTTTTTATGTAAGCGTTTACAATTATATAAAATTTAGAAGCAGCTTAAGTCACTGTAGACGACATGTATTTGCCATCTAACTTGTGACTTTAACGAGTTATTTTAACTTTACCATTAACTAGTTGTTTTACTCCCTACTCATAAGGTTGTAGGTAACTAGCTACCTCCAATGACATGTTAAAATAATGATCTTAGCAGGCAAACTTCAACCAGTTAATGCTCGTTCTAAAACCCATTATTTGCAAGGTCTTTTGCTGGATGATTTATATAAAATGATTTTTATTCTAATTCTTTAAAATATTACATGTACATGTACATAGTACATGCAATCTAAATGCGCATAAGCAACATTTCGTTGCTTTTCACATTTTGGGGTCATTTTTCATTTCATCATATTTGGAGTCATTTTTTATTTCTTCAAATTGGTGTAATTTACATAATGAATTAAAGTCTCAATCTAATAAATGAAAATATGCCCCAAACTTAATTTTGGAGTTAATTTTCATTTGGTTGGGGTAATATTTCATTATATTTTTAGTGTTAAATTTCATAATGAAAATTTGCCCCAAAGAATGGGGCTTAATAACATTTTAAGATTTGGGTCATGATTTTTTTGGGCCATTTTGTACAACGCCACTATGAACTACATGGAATTTATAAAAATAGAAAAGACCACAGACGTAGAATAGCCTCGTGCAAATGTTTACCCAAATTCAGAGACTATTTCAAAACCGTTTAGATTGTTTCAAAAACTTTTGGAATGACTCCAAATGTAATTTATAAAGCACCAATTAAAATTCAAAAATACCATATAAAAATAAATAAATAAATATATCTTGAATTTCAATAATTTTTTTAATTGCGTTTGGTATTTTTTTAATTTTAATTTCGGTTTTATTTTAATTTCACGAAAAGTAGCAATAATATTGTATGCCTTGCTCTTCATTTACTTACAAACACACAATTTATTTGTAAGAATAGCTTTTGTTGTTTTTAATATTTTATCAAATTACAAGTAGAAAAATTTTAAATATTTTTATGACAAATATTTTTGTTTACATTTAAAAGAGAAATTCTTGGCTTTTTGCCAAGACTTGTCAGCATTTTTATAAATTCTTGCTTTTTAACTTCTGTAACTACTTTGAAATTCTAAATAAGTTAAGTTGTTAATTAAATATTTTTAATTTTAAATGCATATGTTTGGATATAAAAATACAGTTAAGACTTATACCGCATTTCCATATACGTGTTTTGATTGAAATTACATGTTTTGTTCAAAATACATATTTTCCAATATATTTTTATGGGAGCAAAATATGTGCAAAACATCTCAAGCAACGTGTCTAATTTCAAAACAACACTGAATTGTGTCTATACAACTCTGTGTTATCCATTCATGGAGAATAATAAATTCGAAAAAATGACATTTAACATTTGACAAGTTCAAAAAAAAATTTAAGCGTCATTCAAGTTGGTAGTAATAAATAAAAAAGTTTAAATATACAAAAAATAGAAAATTTAATAAATGGAACGAACAAAAAATTAATTTTTTTTATTTTATTTGTTATGAATATGAAACGTCAAATAAATAAATTAATTTCGAAAATTCGAACACTCAAACGACATTTTTGCTAGTGGAAAGAGTTTGAAATGTTTTCCTCAAAACATGTTATTTTGGTCATAATGGAAACATGGTTTTAATGTATAATTAAAAACTCAGGTTTTTAATTAAAAAATTAATGCAATTTGAAGCACGATTTTTTTTTTTGTTTTAAAAGAAAATATACAAATAAATAATTCCACTTAAGACCTGTAAGAGGTAGTTAAATAAATTCTAAAGTAAATACAAATTGACAAAAGATTTTAAAATTTCTTTGAAAAAATCTTTGAACAATTTTTAAAATTTCATAGAAATTTCATTGAATTTCGTTTAGATTTCATTTAGCCAGCTCACACGCACACAAAATGCAAAATTCCCAGCAAAAACAGGGTTTCAACTACTTACCAGGCTATTTACTCGCTTAATTACTTTTGTTCGCCATGAATAAAAAAGGCAATTCATCGGTTTTGAAAACTTAAGTGTATTTTTGGTTGTTTTTTTACCCAAATAATATTACGAGTGTGGAAATAATTAATAATAGAGGAAGGAAAAGTATAGAGATTTCGTCGAAAGAAGCGGCCAAATAATTTTTTTTACATATTACATGAGAGAAAATTGAGCCAATTTTCCTGATTTCAATGCAAATTTGTCTCATATATGCACAAAATTAAGCAAAATCTGGTAAAACACAATTGGACTTGCAAAAAAATCAATTGGTCTTGCAAAGAAAATCAATTGGAAACAAAAAAATACAAGCTATTTTCCATATATATGTGTACTAAACAGTAAAAAAATTGTATTTTGGAAATAATTTCGGGGAGGGGGGCCGGGACCCCTAGACACGCCACTGCCTGCAGTACATTTGTTTACCTTTTTGCTAACGAAATTTAATTTATATTTTAAATACATGAGTTTATTATTATTAAATTTAATTTAAAGGCAAAAATGTTTAGCAAAAAGCTTGTTAAGAGCAGTGTTCTCACAAAGCGGAAATCCTCCAAAGGTGCGAAAATACATACACAATAAGTGTAAAGTACTTTAAAATATACGGTAAAATATATTACCTTTAACATTGAAACAGTTTAATATTTATTAGAAAACTTTTATCAAATTTAAGGATCTTAACTTGATGTTACAAAATATTTTCTTAGTTTTGGTAAAAAAAATTATCTAATGAACTTAAATAAAAGAAATTATTTTAAAATCAAGGAAACATTTCCTAACTAACAGTAAAATTTTAGATGATGTATGAACTAATTAGAAGGAAATTTTACTGTTTTCTAATAAAAATGTAGTTCTCAGTAGTTAAATTTTTCTATAATTTAGAAATTTTGACCAGATTTTAAGCAAAATTTATTTCTAATAGCATTTTTCCACTGAGCTACATCTTACAACTTTCATCAATGATCCAATGTAAACACATGTTTCGCGTTTTCAACATCTTCCATGCGTTTCACAAAGATGTTGTGCAGTGTAAATAGCCTATAAATTAAAAGCAAAATTTTATTAAATATTGGCAAAAGATGTCTTTGGCGAAGTTTTCATTTAAATTTTTCCTTCAAATAAGTTAATTTTTCTAAATTCTAATTAATTTTTTTTGGGTGTATCAAGGAAAATTTAATTAAATTTTTCCCCTTATAAGTTAATTTTTCAAAGTTCTATCTGTCCATATCGATTATATCCCATTTGTATTGTAAAAATATAAAATAAAGAAAACTAATATTCTATTATATGTATGAATTTGGAAAACAGCTGTATGAATTTAAAAAACAGTTGTTTTCATGAAAAAACTGTTAAGAATCCCAAAAACTGGGATAAGAAATTAACTACATACTTATACGGCAACTCTACATCAACCTTATTTAATGATTTTCAGCACTTTAGCAACTTTAAAAATGTTGCGTCTGAACTCTGTAGCATGTTGAATTTCTCGAAGATTAGTTCTGACACTCTTTACCTCTGCATACTGTTTGCTAAGGTGCCAGGACTTGACTCCTTTACTGGATTCTTGTCATTACATGCAACTTTGAGCGCACAAGTCTTATATAGTAAATGCTTCCCGATTTGTTTTTGTTTAGTTTTTTATTAGTCTGTTAACTATTAAATATTAAAAAATCCTGTGAATCGGACTATTTTTATTTTTGTTGTCCTAGGTTGGCCAAATATGACTTTGTGGGCGTAAGATCTGGCATCCTGGGAAGTGTGGTAACTCCAAGAGATAACAAAGCCCCATACATTTGGATTGGTGATTCAAAAAAAATTATTAGTAATTGATAGTGTGTCACTTCAAAAATATATAAATTTTTTCCGAAATCGTTTCTTAATTGATTATTTTTAGAACGATGTTGAAAATATGTTGGATAGTATTATTATTTTTGCATTCTATGGGACATAATCCGCCAGACAAAGATGATATTTCGTATATTTTTCAACCGGATTATTGCAGTATGAAGTGTAATGGAAAAGATCATACTCTCTGCGTAAGTTTTAATATAAACATACAAGACGTTCCAAAATATATTATTTTTATTAATTTATAAAAGAATGAAGAACAATTGCAAAATGTAAGTTGTGGAAAAGTGGAAACGAGGATATCGGATGCACAACGTAAAATAATGAAAAAAATGCTTGTTTTGGGTCACAATGGACTACGTAACCGAATTGCAGAACGCATGAATGTGGCAAACATGGTGGAAATGGTATGGTATTGTCTTAGAAATATATAAGTCTAAATGTCCACGGTATTAATAATATTGATCGAAATTTTCGCATAAACCTAAACATCATGCACCGAAAGTGATATTTTAAATTCCACAGATTTTTTTAAAGTTCATTATTATTTTGATACTTTGGAATCATGTGTAATATATGGTGTAACGACTTGTTTTTTTTCTGTAATTTTTGGTAGTCTCGCGTGAGTAGGAATCGTCGGAGAAAATAGCAGTATATTTTCATCATATGGCCATATAGACCCATACAGCACTTAAGGGTTAATTTTCTGAAATAAAATAAGAATATTATTTTATGACCTTGGAAAATAATATCAAGCAGTTTCATTAATATCGCTTCAGAAATATCTGTTATATTATGTTAAAAAAGGTAAATCTCCTTAAATTTGACCTTTCACCTTAAACAGTGGAAATTTAATTCGTTTCCATTTCGCCATAATTTAAAGGATTGATGAATTTTATATTGGTTTAAAATATTCCTTTCTAATTTGTAAAAAACGAATGGAAAACTTGCCTTAAAGCTAAACAAGAGACAAAAATCCCTGTTTTATTAAAATCCGCTGAAATAAAAACAAGGCCCTCGCCCGTCGCAAAAAAGAATACCAAAATTTTTGGCATTTTTAATTCCAATCGTTGATTTTTTGAAAATTCTTTAAAAACATTTTTTTAGGTTTAAATTTGGAGATTCGAAACCAGTGTTTAAAAATTCCGATCTATATGGAAAATACTTCTCACCTAAGTGCATTAGAATTAAAAGAATATAAAAATATTGTTGTAGTAGATAATTTAAATCAATTTTAAAATTTGTGAGGAAATATGTTGATCAAGTAGCCTGTGACGTATTAATTGCCGGGAGAAGGTTTAGGTTATATTGCCTTATTAGAAAGATCATTTACTAGAAATTACAATTACTTAATTATTTTTATTCAAACTCGTTTTAATATAGCAACATTTTTGCAAAAATTAATAAAAATTCATATTTTCCCCTTGTAATCCCTTGTTCAAAGTTTAGGGCCGATGCGGCACCTCTTCCTGATTATCCTAGTTTTTTCAAGACTTGGTTTGCAAGACTTGAGTTTGACAAATAGAACAATTATTTTGATTAAAAATTTCAACAATATGCCCGCGTTGCTCTGGTGTAAGTTGATTCATAATAAAATTTCAAAGCAAACTAAACAAAAAGCAACTAACTCAAAGTTGTGACACCCTTTATAATGATTTTATAGTGCATTTAATACACAAATTGATTGTCTTCGTAGAATCTTTAATACAAAATGTGGAAAATTTTTCAGCACTCTAAATACTAA
This sequence comes from Eustalomyia histrio, assembly GCA_949748255.1. NCBI lineage: Eukaryota > Metazoa > Arthropoda > Insecta > Diptera > Anthomyiidae > Eustalomyia > Eustalomyia histrio. Next base: position 108,679,032 of record OX456525.1, on the reverse strand, counting down.
TAAATAAAGTTATTTCCCAGAACTTAAAAAAACTTTTTATTAGCAATTTGTAATACATATATCAGATGATATAAATAATATTCGGGCAACTGTTTCACAGTTTTTAGCATTTGATGTTGAAAATAGCCTAGGTTTTATTAACCCTTATGCGAGTGACAAAAAAACACTGTCCAGATATAAAAATTAACATAAAATGATTTTTTGTTATAAGGATTCCCCTGATAATATAATATACCTGCAGGACGTATCCTAAGACACGTCACGTGACCGGTTGATTATGATAGGGACCGCTCACTAGACTCAATTTTTTACATGAACAAAAAAAACAGGTCACTTTAACATGGGCTTGTCATAGGAGGGGGTAAATTTCCCTCTTTGACATGTCACAGGACTGATCTTTAAGAATATGTCACACAACTAACCCCAAAGAACATATTACAGAACTAACTCAAAAGAACATGTCGTGGCTTTTAAACCGGTCACGTGGAAGGACTTTAGGAACCGGTCCTATTTTCACCTATCTCGTGATATGTATTTTCAGGACCGGTACAGTTTTCACCTATCACGAGACATGTCCCGATCCTCTACTGACCTCTTTTTCCCGCAGGGTTGTGTTTTGGGTTTTATGTTTGCCATACGATTCAGATGAGAACTCATACGATTTAGATGACAGCGAAGAATTGGAATAGAATAGTAAAATTTGTGGTAGAATGAAACACTTTGGGGTCTTGACTCATTTCCATAATTTCAATCAACAAATCGAAACATTTTACGGCAAAGTTGTGGCGCAGCACCTGGCTTGAGCATTTCTACACCAAAAGATATTTTCAAGAGCGAAATTTGTGATATAACTTTACGTAAAATCAAACAAAATGGAACACGATTGACTGAAGAATAAAATAGAAATTTACATAACTGTTATCCGAACCCTAATAATGGGCCAAAAAATAAAATATTCATACCATAGTAGGGAGCAACCATGGTATATAAAAATTCGGGAAGAAATGTGAAAACCGATAATTTCAGAACCAAATTTGACAAGCCGATAACCTTTGTTGCTAGTGCTCGGTTAGGGTATTAGGATATAATTTGTAATTCTATGATTAATATAAATAAAAATAAAATAATATATAATTTATTACAACCAAACTAAAGGAGGCGTTGATAATATGGATAAATTATTAGGAGAATATATATATTTTTTATTGTAAAACCTTATTTTTTCAAATTAATAAAAACATAAAATAACATATAAAAGCCAAAATCACTTTAAATGCATGTATGTTGTTTCTAAGGGCTTTAGCGTACAAATTTAGTTTTAATTGCCTAAATAAATTTGCACATTTTTCAAAGAAATATGCTCCTGGCTAACGTTTAGTCTATCTACGCCGTCTAAATAAAGTGAGCTATTAAGTGTTTTTCTGTAATTTTTAGTGACTGTTATAAATAAATAGAGCTATAAAGGGTTTATTATTTGCAATATAGGAAGAACTCGATTTATTTAAAAGGTAAATAAATCAACGACTTTATAAAGGGAAAATTCGTAACAATACGATTTTTCCCTTTATAAAGTCGTTGATTTATTTACCTTTTAAATAAATCGAGTTCTTCCTATATTGCAAATAATAAACCCTTTATAGCTCTATTTATTTATAACAGTCACTAAAAATTACAGAAAAACACTTAATAGCTCACTTTATTTAGACGGCGTAGATAGACTAAACGTTAGCCACACTTTAGTTCTTCACACTCTGCGTTTTACTTATGAACTGAACTACTGCGTCACCGAGTACCAGTATTTATATGAGTAGTCAGGTGTTCTAGTTATTTCCAGTTTATTAAGACACTAGATTTTTCCAGCTGTCAAAATTCGTGTGAAGAAATTTCTTGTAGCACTGCCGCCCACTTAAGCCTGTTCGTCCCGAACAGACATAGCTATTCCTTTTCCATAGTTGGTTAGTCGTTCCAGATGAACAACCTTCATTTTGGACCTTGGGCTCTGATCTTTCCGTATTCTGTATACCACATCATTCAACCTTTTAATTACTCTATAGGGTCCGTCCCAATGCGTTTGTAGTTTGGGAGATAATCCTTTCTTTCGTTGCGGGTTATATAGCAGAACCAGCTGACCCTCATTAAATCCTTCAGAATTTGCTGCCCTATCGTACCTCGCCTTTATCTTATCGCTGATTATTTTAATTCGATTGCGAACAAACTCATGAAGCTCGTTAAGGTCTTCTTGTTCCCGGGAAGCGTTGTCGTTGTCTTTATCTATAGCAGCGGGCTTAACACAAAATTCTAAATCACCTGAAGTTCCGTTCCGAAAATAATTTTTGCAGGTGTCCGGGAGGTGGAATCGTGAACAGCCGATCGATATGCCAGCAGAAATTTGGGGATGTGTTCGCCCCAGTCCTTCTGATGAGTACTGACTACTTTTTTTAAGTATTCCTCTAAAGTGCGATTGAATCTTTTGACCATACCATCAGATTGCGGATGCAGTTGGGTGGTTCTTGTTTTTCTTATTCCATACAACTCACACATTTCCTTGAAGATAGCAGATTCAAAATTCTTTCCCTGGTCAGAGTGTTATTCTATCGGAACACCGTAGCGGCACACCCAGTTGTTCACAAATGCGCTTATTATCGTTACTGAAATAGTCGATCACCACAAGAACGTAACGGTTTCCGGAATCACTGACAGGGAAAGCGCCTGCTACATACATTGCTATCCGCTCAAATGGGGCACCCGAGTTGTATAGTTGAAGTTGCCCACGACTTCTCTTTACTGGTCCTTTAGCTGCGATGCATTGCGCGCAATTTGCTATCCAATCGATTACAGCTTGCTGGCAGCCGAACCAGGTTTTCGTGACACCAAGATGTCCACCACTGGGACCGTCATGTAACTCTTTTAATACTTCGTCTATTTTGCTTGACGGCACCACAATTAGCTTTGTCTCAGTTTTGCCGTCCGCACTTTCCCATATACGGTATAAGCAGTGATTAATTACCCGTAGACTGTTCCACTGGGCCCAATTTGCCTTGATCAGCGGACTTTCAGCAGAAATCTGCTCGCAGGTAGGCCTCCTGTTTTCTTCTTAGGCTGATACAATCTTTGACAGTATAAAGTCATTCTGTTGCGCCGCCGACCAGGCTTCACTTGACTTAATATGCGTTAGTCTTATATCAACAATACACTATTTTCCTTCAGCCCTCGAAAAATGCTTGCACTCTAAATTACAGGGGCGTCTTGAAAGGGCGTCCGCATTGCAATGCTTTATGCCTTTCCTGTGCTCGATGCTGAAATCATAGCTTTGAAGTCGTTCAATCCAACGAGCTAGCTGCCCTTCTGGTTGTTTAAATTGCAGCAGCCACCTGAGTGCAGAATGGTCGGTCCTTAGTTGAAAGTGCTGACCGTACAGATACTTGTGGTAGTGCTTTACACATTCTACCGCCGCCAAGAGTTCCCGCCGTGTTACGTAGTAGATCCTTTCGGGCTTCGAAAGTACTCGACTGTAATAGCCTATTACTTTTTCGGTTCCATTGATCACCTGCGAAAGCACACCACTTATTTCGTGTCCGCTTGCATCGCTATCCAGCACAAATTTTTCTCCGGCCACAGGATATCCAAGAAGCGGTGCCGTACATAATAACTCCTTGAGCCTTAGGAATGCTTGTTCTTGGGCTTCACCCCAATGAAATGGTCGCGCCTTCTTAGTCAGCTCATGTAGACCCGCAGACACACTGGCAAAGTTTGGTACAAATCGTCGGTAGTATGTGCAGAGGCCTAGAAAGTTGCGCAGCTATCAGATTTTTCGGGCGAGGCCAATCTTTTACAGCCTGAATCTTATCTTCGTCGGTTGATATACCCTCTGCTCTGTTACGCGGTGTCCTAAATACTTGACTTCCCTCTGGAACAGTGTATATTTCTTTGCGCTAAGCTTGAGTCCAGTCGCAGATATTCACCTTAAAACTTCTCCTAAGTTCTTCAGGTGTTCATCGAAAGTTTTTCCCATGACAATTATGTCATCAAGGTGTACTAGGCAAGTTTTCCAGTGGAGTCCTTTCGGCACATTTTCCATTAACCGCTCGAATGTTGCTGGAGCATTGGAGAGTCCAAAGGGCATCACATTAAACTGCCATAATCTTTCACCTGTGCTAAAGGCAGTTTTCTCTTTGTCTTGGTCACAAATTTCTACTTGCCAATAACCACTTTGCAAGTCCAATGTGGAGAACCATTTGGTTCCTGCTAGCGTGTCTAGAGTGTCGTCAATTCTCGGTAGTGGATAGCTGTCCTTCTTAGTGATATCGTTTAGTTTTCTGTAATCAACACAGAATCGGGTGCTGCCATCTTTTTTCTTAACTAAAACTAAAGGCGAGCTCCATGGGCTAGAAGATGGTTCGATTACTCCACTACGCTCCATTTCGTTGACTAACTCCTTTACTTCATTTCGTTTTGCTAGAGGAATACTTCTGGGCGCCTGCTTTATTGGCCTCGCCTCACCAGTATTTATTTGGTGTTTTACAATCGTCGTTCTTCCTTGACCTTGGTCTCTCATGGCGAAGACAGAGCCGTATTTCCTGATTAATTGTTTGGCTTTATTTCTATAAGGCGGCGCCAGTTCTTTTACCCATTTTTCCACATATTTTGCCAGCATCTCTCGATCTTCAACGGACTCATTGGAAGGTTCCAAGTTCTTTTCGCAAATGATTATTGCTTCTTGCGCAGTACATTTGGCTATTTCAGAGTTCGCTCTGACAACTTTTTCACAATTTGATAGGTTTAGTACTCTTACTGGAACTCTTTTGTCTTTGCTCGTTTTCACGAGGGCTTTCGCTGTTATTAGGTCACTTTTTATTTCTGATGGCTCTACCACCTACAGGCTGCTGTCCTCACAATCTCCCTCCATACGCACCCATACTAAAGTTTCTGCCCGTGCTTGTAGTTTTTGGTGGCTGATGGTAACTAGCTTTCTTACCTGATCCTCGCGTTCATATCCAACACAAAGGGGTATTTCGACATTCTGCCAAATCATAACTTTTTGCAACATATGCAAGTTAATGCCGTGACTAATCATAAAATCTACACCAATAATTACTTCGTCCACAATATCGGCAACAATAAATACGTGACTGACGCTTATGTCGGCAATTGTTAGTTTGACATTAACCTTACCATAGACAGAAGCCTGCTCTCCAGTAGCTGTTCGCAAACTTACCCCGTGCAATGGTTTAACTGGCTTTCTAATTATATCGGGCCTGATGATGGACTGTGATGCTCCTGTATCTATGGTTAAAATGTGCTTTTGTCCGTTGATGCACCCATAAGCAGTAAGATTGCTTTTTCCCTGCTGTGCTATTGATATGGAGATTGTGGGGCCATCGGTTGTGGGAGCTAGCTCATGCCCCGAAGTGCAAGCTCTTTTTAGTTTAACGGTGACTCTTGAGGTGATTGCTGATCGTCTAGGAGGCTTTTTCTGGGTGCTTTGCAGTTTCGCTGAAAGTGTCCCACTTTGCCGCAGTTGTAGCATTTGTCCTTCGGTTTGCTTCGCTTTTCACCTAATGCCTTCATAACTGCATCTGTTAACTCTGTTAACTTTGTGCTTATGTCCTTTTCAGCAGTTACTTCGAGGTTACGCACCTTAAATGTTTGTGGCTTGGAAATCACCCTCGCAGTCTCTTGGGCCAGCGCGAATGAGACAGTTTCAGCAAAAGTCGATTTCTGCGTAGCACACACGGCATGTCTTACATCAGAGTGCCGAATTCCATTCACAAATGCTTCAATTATGAACTGATCTAAGAATGGATGATTTTCACCTGGATAAGTCAGCTGAACCAACCGCTCAATTTCTGTTGCAAAGTCCTGTAACGATTCGTTTGGTTTCTGCAGCCTACCTCTTAGTTCCATTCTGTATATATCTTTTTTGTGTTCGCCACCATACTTTCGCTGCAGTGCCACCATTAGGTCGTCATAATTCTGGGTCTTGTAATTTTTTCTCGACATCTTTGGCTTGTATTTCCACGCCATTCTCTAAGTCGGATAACTTCTTGTCAAATCTTTCCATCTTCTAGAAGTTTCTTGAAGTTTTTCTTCCACCTTATCTAACGATTTCTCTCGATGTTTCTAGCAGTTCCGTTTTCATCTTAGTTAGCAGTTTCTCGTTGTCTGCTTTCGAAACTTTTAACATTTTCATGTTGTCTGCTCTAGAAATTTCTAGCAGTTTCATTTCCATTTTAGTAAACAGTTTCTCGTTGTCTGCTCTCGAAGCTTCTAACATTTTCATGTTGTCTGCTCTAAAAGTTTTTAGCAGTTTCATTTCAATTTTAGTAAACAGTTTTTCGTTGTCTGCTCTCGAAGCTTCTAACATTTTCATGTTGTCTGCTTTAGAATTTTCTAGCACTTTTTTGTTGTCTTCCGTCTTTTGCATCATAGCAGCCAACAATGTGCTTAACTCCATGTTACCTTCTGTTTTACGGGTACTAACCTCCATTTCTTCTTTTTCGTCAAATTCGTAAGTGACAATGTCAATGTTACGCCGCTCGAATTCCTCTATCAGCCGTTTTTGTAATTCTGTCTTATTACCTGCTGTCGGTAGCTCCAACTTACTCAATTCCTTCTTGAGCTGTTCCACCTTAAGCTCCTCTAATTTCATGACTGCTTATTGTTTTGCAATCCCACTTCTGACACCAATTGTTACGATTTTACCCTTTATAAAATCGTTGATTTATTTACCTTTTAAATAAATCAAGTTCTTCCTATATTGCAAATAATAAACCCTGTTTGAAATTATTTATAGCTCTATTTATTTATAACAGTCACTAAAAATTACAGAAAAACACTTAATAGCTCACTTTATTTAGACGGCGTAGATAGACTAAACGTTAGTCACACTTTAGGTCTTCACACTCTGCGTTTTACTTATGAACTGAACTACTGCGTCACCGAGTACCAGTATTTATATGAGTAGTCAGGTGTTCTAGTTATTTCTAGTTTATTAAGACACTAGATTTTTCCAGCTGTAAAAATTCGTGTGAAGAAATTTCTATAACTAGAAATTTCTTGTAACAGTATTAAAAAAAAAAATAATTATTCTTTTATATAACTTCAGATATATTACTTTGGGGTACCTGGATACCCCTGTCACTGTGTTAAAGGTGTAAAAAATATCGATATGACACGCCTTCTAGAGCGATAAAATGAACCCACACCAATGCAAATTTAAAAACAATTAAAAGTTAAGACTTCTCAAGAAGTTCAAGTTTTGTAAACCATCTCCAACCATAAATTATTTCTACCTGAAAATCAATTGGGTACCGGGTACCCTGTCACTCACATAAGGGTTAAGTCTATTGAAAAATTGCTGACCAACCCGATTTCCCAAAAAACAGATAATTGTTTTTCATAAAAATTCCCCAAATAATATTCCATTAGTATATCCTCTCAATAAGAGCAGCAAATATTCTATTGGGAAACCGTTGCCCATTTCTGAATCAAGAGTGGGTTTTTCTTTTGTAAATATTTAGGGATTTTAAATTACATCTGTTCATCCTAACAATGTATGTTTACTACACAATGGAAATATTATTTTTTAGATTTTAATTTTTTATTATTTTTAGATTTTAATTTTTTTTGCTATAAGTTTTTTTGGCAAAGTATTAAATACGTTGCTTTTCAAACAATTAAATATTAGTAAATCATCGATAATTTCCCCATATAATTGTTTTATTAGAGCTTTTATATTACTCTTTTCTCCTTATATCATGATCAAAAAAAAAAAAAACAAAAAATCAAGTGTTGAAATATTTCAACTTTAAGTCAAAAAAATTTCAGTTAAAATGTCTTTTAAACTCTACGAAAATCCCTTTTTTGGTTTTATTAACAGGAATTTGGGAATTTACTAAATTAGAAATAGTAATTTTTCAAATAAATTTACTGTCATCGTCCCTCGAGTGTTGCATCATTCGACCCAACTAAGGCTAACCACGTGATTCTGGTAAAAAGGGTAGGGTCACACGAGAGACCAAGTTGCCAAGAAACATATTCAGTATACCACCGTAATTCTGCCATAAAAATTCCTCTGCATCTCTCTAAACGCTCCAAATAGCTATTAAATTTAAGAAAAGAAAAAATTGGACTCTTGAATGTCAGGTAAAATCGTTAAATTTAACGCCTTAATCTTTTTACCTTATAACTAATCTAGAAACTACCCTGCGGGAAAAGGACCTATCCCAGGACACGTCACATGACCGGTTCATTGTTATAGGGACCGGTCACGGAACCGATCACTTTAACATGGGCTTGTCCTAGGAGGGGGTCAATTGCCCTCTGTGACATGCCACAGGACTGGTCTAAAAGGACATGTCATGACTTTTAAATCAATCACGTGATAGGTACTTTAGGAACCGGTGCTCTTTTCACCTATCTCGTGATATGTTTTTTCGAAACCGGTTCAGTTTTCACCTATCCCGGGACAGGTACTAATTCCCAACTGACTTCTTTTTTCCCGCAGGGTAGCTTAACAACAATAAAAAAATATATTTCTAAAATTCTAATATATATATATATTATATAACTAATTAAACTTATCTTGCACTCAAAGAACGCGAAATAGAGCAATTATATTGTTTGCCTCGCTCTACCTTTACTTACAAATAGGGCCTATAGTGAAGACCGGTTAACCGGTTTTTGTAAAAATAGATTTAAAAAAAAAACTTTTTTTTTTTAAATTTTTTTTTACAAGAGTTCTTTTTTAACAAAAAACTTTTATTTTAAAGAAAGTACTTGCAAATATAAATACTTTTAACAAAGCAGTACTTCTTGAAAAAAAAAATATTTTTTAAAAAAATAACGTGACATTTTCATGTAAATATATGGAAAACGTAGTATTTTCTGAAATCCATTTTGTTTTTCCACGACAAGCAAATATTTGTATATTTCTTGGTGTAATTTATATCTAGACTATTTCTGCAAAGTTTTAACTCATTTGGAGCTTCGGTTTAAAAATGCCGTACTACTACCCGACATTTTAATGTAAATATATGGAAAACGCAGTTCTTTCTGAATTCTATTGTGTTATTCGGAACATTTTTGTTCTACGACCAGTAAAAATTTGTATAATTCTTGTTGCAATTTATGTCCATATATTTTTGCCAAGCCTTAACCCATTTGGAGCTTTTTTGTTCTAATAAAACACAAGTCATATGAAGGCAATTTTAAAAAGGTACATTATTCAAAAACCACTTTTTTTAAAGTACTTTTTTAAAAAAATAGTACTTTTTTTTAAATACTGTTTTTAAAAATAGTATTGTTCCTTTTTTAAAAAAAGTACGTTTTTATAAAAAAGCTCTTATTTTTACATATACTTTTTTAAAAATATTTTTTATTTTTTGTTGAAAAAAGATTGCTGGAAATTTGGAAATAAAATTTTAAAACGGTACTATTTTTGAAAAAGTGCTTTAATTTTGGAAACAAACATTTAATAACTATTTTTTTTTTTTGTAATCTTGTATTTTTAAAAAAGTACGCACTGTCTAGTTTTTACGGGTAGACCGGTCTACCCGGTCTGACCGGTAAGACCGGGTAGCCCGGGTAGACCGAAACGCGGGTAATGGGGGGCTCTACTTACAGACGCATAATTCATTTGTTAGCTTTTGTTGTTTTTTACATTTTATCAAATTAAAAATACGAAAATTTCAAATATTCTTATGACAAATCTTTTTGTTTACATTTAAAAGAGAAAAGACAATAATTTCTTAAATTTGGCAACATTTTTATGCATTATTAATTTTTAAGTTGCTATATCTATAACTACTTAGCATGTCTACATCTAATTTTTATTTATTTATTTATTTATTTATTAATGTCATATCCTGCACAACAAGATTTAATCTTATAATTACAGTACAGGAATTACCAAGCAAAAATAATAATGACAATTGTTAAAACATATTTAGGAATAGGTTGCAATTAGGTAAAATATTTTTAAAGCTTAAATTTAAATTACACAAGATTAAAAATAAAAATTATTATAATAAAAAAAAAAAAAAAATATTTAAAGCCAAACAGGAAAAGTAAGAAAATATCAAGAAAAATTTAGAAAAACAAATTTTTTAAAATGAGTAACGTTGCTGTTAAGTTGTTGGTTTTGTGGAAGCATATTCCAGAGACGAATTGCATTTATATAGAATTGCCACTCAGATACTAGACAATGATGTCTTGGTAAAATAATCTTTTTTCCCCTATTAGACTGAGCAAAACGAAGTTTTTCATAGAGGTATAAAGGTTTTTGCGTATAAATGATTTTATGTAAAAAGAGAAGTACTCTTATCTTCATAAGATTTATAAATGAAACACCAAAAATTTTCTTTGAGAAATCCGAAGTTCCATCACGTCGCCTTAATCCAAAAACATAACGAACAATGCTATTATACGCCACGATAAGCTTAGATTGGCTTGCGAAATCGCTATTGGCATAAAGTTCACAACCATACAATAACCCCGGAATCAGGTATGATTTGGCCAGCAGCAATCTAATTTTTAAAGGTGTAAAAGATTGTGCTGCCCAAAGTTGTCTTAGTTTCATGAATGTCTGACCCACTATTGTGTTAATATGGTTTGTCCATGTTAGACTACTATTTAGTATTAGACCAAGATTTTTAGCTGTTGGGACAATGTTAATTTTCTCGTTGTTAATGGTGATATCATGTTCGAAAACTGGATTTAAAGTTTTTTTACGAATTACCAAGCATTTGGATTTTCGTGGATTAATACAGAGCCCATTAGCTGTTGCCCACCGGTATAAACTATTAAGATCAGCGTTGATTTTATCAATATTCTCTTTTATAGATTGAACAGGACTGCTCAAGTAGAGTTGTACATCATCTGCGTACATGTGTATCTTATAATACGAAAGATATTCAGGTAAGTCATTAATATATATTGAAAATAGCAGCGGACCCAAAATCGAACCTTGGGGTACACCTCTCTCGAGATTCAAAGATTGGGATGACTTATTATTTACATATACGGATTGCGTACGATTCATGAGGTATGAGGACAAAAGCTGAGTGGAAGTAGTTGAAAAATTAAAAAAGCGTCTAAGTTTCATACAAAAGGTATGGTGGTTGACCGTATCAAAAGCTTTTGAGTGATCAAGAAGTACAAGAAAGTTTATTTTGCTATCATCCAGTTCACGCCTAATGTTTTCACAGACATTAACCACGACTGTCACGCAGCTATGATTAGGACGAAAACCAGATTGCTTATCTGACATTAAACCGGTGTCCTGAATATATCTACTCATTTGGGTGTGCAAAATCTTTTCAAAAACTTTCGAGAGATAACATAGTATTGCTATTGGTCGAAAATCCGAGTTTGTTTTTGGGATTGGGATAATTTTGGCATGTTTCCATTTGGAAGGAAAACTACTGGAAGTTATAATGTGGTTGAAGAAATATGTTACATAAGGCAGGAGTAACGGTAACAGTATTTTTATAAATTTAGGGTGCACGTTATCATACCCCACAGCATTCGACTTAACCATAGAGAAACAAGACAAAACATCTAGTTGAGTTACGCATGAAAATTCAAAGTTATTTTCTTCAGTGTTGGTATTGTTGAAAGTATAGAAATTGTTATCGATCTGAGCCAAAGGTAGGTCTGTAAAAATTGAGTTCAATTCATCGGCATCAGTCGTACAGCTATTGTTGTTAGCTTTTCCAATACCAATTTCTCGGATTGTTTGCCAAGTATTTTTGGATTCCAAAGCTGAAGAAAAACGTTTAGAATAGTATTCGGCTTTAGCAATTCTGATATTTTGGTTGACTACCTTTCTAGCCGAGCGATAACTATTTAAAATTTGTATGGAATATTTATATAAAATTCGAAAAAAACAAACCTATTGTAGTTTTAATATTTTTTTATGCTCATAATTACAACTTATGGACATGGAATTTACAACGAAATTCTCTGAGGGTACCAAAACTTAAAGCCCCAAAGGGCTTAAATTAACTTAGTCATGATAATTTTTTTATTCTAACGGTATTAAATCTTAACCTGTACTTAATTATAATTACTCCTAAACTAACCCTAATCATTAAACAGAAATTATATAACATTACTTTATAATAAGTTAACATACACAGAAAAAAGTATCACAAAATTTTTAACAAATATTTTCTTTTTCGGACTCATATGCATATTTCTTTTGTTGCTTAATTCACATTCGGTTTTAGTGCAACAAAAGTTACCGTGTAAATAGACATCACTTTGGAAGCAATTTTGAAAAAGGAATTAAGAAAATTGCATCGTATAAATTGGCTCCCCTGGAAAACTTTGGTAATGGGTGCGATAAACTCATGAATTACCTTGTAATGTGTACTCCTTACCTGTATCATTTTAATTTAACAAAAAGTAATTAATTACCGATATTTGGATACATAATGCATTACTTTGTAATGTATACTCCATACCTTCAGCATTGTTTTTAACATAAAGTAATAAGTTAGCGATAGTTGGTTACGTAATGCATTAAAATTTAACATAAAATAATGACCCTTAAAACTGATAAATTAATTGAATACGTAGAATGAAAATCAATATTTGATAAATAGTTTGTAACCCATGCTATCTATATTAGAGAAAAAAATCTCAGCAATAAGTACAAAGCGTTGGTAGAATAACGGCACAAAATTGCTCATCGCCGAGCTTAATGAAATTTTTTTGGTTTGTCTCGTAATTTGTTATTTAATTCTTTTAAATTTCATCATGTTTTGTTTGATTTTTTTGTGTCGCCATTTTTATAATTGTCAAACGAAAATGACAGCGAAGTTTTACGTAATAGCAATAATTATTGCAACATAATTGCCGGAAATAAACATCTACGAAATAAAGTCATTCACACAGAAAATAACAAAATTTTGACATTTGCTGCCACACATTTGTCTCCATTCTAGGCTCCGGGATGTACATTTATTTATAGTGTGCAATATACTATTGTAAAATCTAAAAACTACTGTCATCTATTAATAATATGCATTTTTAGTTTGTAAAATCTAAAAACTACTGTCATCTATTGATAATATGCATTTTTAAATTCAGAAACTCTAGCATTCGTGTTTTTATTAGTTTGTATTTCTTTAAAAAGCCTAAATTCGTTTGAAAAATTAAAGATTTAAAGTGGAAAGTTAAAGTTAAAAAATTAAAAGTCAAAGTAACTAATTATTGTTAACCTCTTCGTAATCATTTAGGTAACCAATTATTTTTTTGCCCCCTATCTGCAGAAAGGGAAACCATTGCCTTTAATTTTTAAATAAGCATAATTGTAAGAATGAACCCATAACTTTGAGGCTCATCGCCTATAAAATTCATCAATGATGTAAGGTGTAAAGTGATCCATCGGCCCCTATGGCTATACATTACTTGACCCATTATTTAGTAATTTGTGGTTTTGCTGGGTCTTACTGATTATAATAAAAAGAGATATTGTCGCATGCTATTTTTTATGATAACCACTCTCTTAAGAGCTCACTTTTGTTTCATATGCCATAAAATCTCTTTATATCTCAATCCTTATATTATATATTTGTATAAAACTTTTACCCTTTATATGCCGTGGGATATAAAATAGTAATTTTTTACTTTTTTTTATTTACTAATTTTAAGATATTAAAATATGAATGGAAGTTCCTTATAATAAATCAAATATGGAGTTGAAAATGATCTAAGACTTATCTTTATGTGCCATTAGGAAAACCTTTGGATGGGAGGGTTATGAGGCAGTGAGCAATATCACCTTTGCTCACATTAAGTTTTGTGCAGTAGGAAATTAGTGATACATTTTTGTGTTTTAAATATCTAGGGCATGGGTGCCCAAAAGTTCCTTATGGAAGAGCAAACACCAATACATTTAAAGAATAACTATTTTTTATTGTAAAAACCAATACATACAAAGAAAAAAAAAATATTTCATATCATTCCAACATACCAAATGACTTGAGAAAAAAATTATTATAAGCTTACAAACACAAGCCATAAGCTTGAAAAATACTTGAGAATATATTGAAAAAGGCTATCGTAACAATTGTAGAAAAATCAAAACGGAACCCTCGTGAAAATATTATGTGCGTATGATTACTATAAGCTTATTCTTGCAATTGTAGAATAAACTTTCAAAAATAATATTGTATTAACTTGCGTATAGAAAAGCTTATGTGACTCAATAATAAGCTTCACAAATAATATATTATTTAGTGTTGGAAAAGAGAAATTATAATTATTTTCTGTAATTTAATTTTTTTTATTTGGATTTTAAATATAAATAATAATAATTAATTTTATATATAAAAAATAATAATTCATTTTAAATATAAATAATAATTAATTTTAACCATTTACGTTCGCGTTCGCTTTATAAAATTTTCAACCAAATGTACACGCAAAACACATTTGACAAATTTAAAAAAAGAAACAGCACTTGTTGTATGCATTATAAGTGTAGAACAAAGACAACAACAAGACTAGATTGGATTGAAAAATATTTCTATTTCAATCGTCATATTGCGTTGTTCAATATGTGTATGTTGTTTTTAAGCATACTTTAGAAAAAGTTATGTATAATAATCTTTTCTCAAGCTTGTGAATTCACATTTTATAAACATTATAATAAACGAAATTAAGAAAAGATTAAAACACACTATTTACATAAGCTTATTCGAAATTTGTATTGTAGTTTAATAGCTATATAGTATATTGGGATAGGTTAAACAAAATCTACATTGATGATCGCTGTCGTCAATGCTTACCAGCAAAGCATACGAGTGTTGTTGCTTTGCACTAGCGTGTATACAGTGAAGAACGACAAAAAAACTAATAAGACAAAGTTGTTTGTGTATTTCGTATTGCTAGTGCTGAGTGCTCTATGTGTGTATTAAAACACACAGGCTATAGCTAAGTGTTTTTACAAAAACAAATGAGCAGAAAGTGCATATGGCTTGGGTACCCTTGATCTAGGCCCTGTGGTGGGCACACAAGTTTTGCGGTTGTATTAGTCAACAAGATAGAGTAAAAAATGAGAGAAACTATTTAAGTACACTCGTAAATGACAGTTAGTAGCATACGGCATGATGTACAATATAATATAAAAATAATATATAAAATAATAACAATAATATAAGAAATAAATAAAGAAATACAAGATTTTTAATAGGTTATTCACAGGAACGAGATAAATAAATCCCTTAGTTTTTGTTATTTAATCTTTAACACTTTAACGTCATTTTGTGACATTATGTGGTAATATAATAACAATATATTACTATGAAAACAATCATTATGTTTTTAATAACTTGTTCCCTATATTCCTTAAATGTTTGATAACATAAAAGGCATTGGTAACCAAGTGCATTTTTTAACATACAATATTTTTTGAGTGTCATCAATAATTTATTTTCTGTAAATTTGATAAAAAATATCAAAGCATCCGCTGAACATGTGCATTCGTCGCTGTCTCACCGACGGCTAAAGGGCTAACTATATTTTACTTTTGCTACCTTAAGCTACTGTCAAAAATTAACGAAAAGTATGTCAAATGCTTAATCAACTTATTGAAGACTTTTGGGTGGCTACAATGTACTTTTTAAACTTAAACACTTACTACACTTAGTTGCAAATATTTGTACTTTTGCAAAAACTGTTTTCTTCTTATATTTTAAAAATATATGTATCTTTTCGAAAAATATTATTAAATGTGTTCAATTTATAAATATTTTACAATTAACAAGTAAATCTAAATTAATTTTAAATAATTTTAAGAAACAAATGAAAACATAAATAAAAAAGTACTAAAAAATGCAACAGTGCTTGCATCTCAATCGAAAAACAAATACAAAACCCACCCCTTTTGTTATACATGCACGTTTGTTTTTTAACATTTTCAATTAAATTTTCCATAAAAATATTTTCCGCCTACATTGTAATTGGTTTTTTTTATAAACAGTGTTTCTAAAAACACATGATTCCTTAAGTAAAGTGCGGTCAGTTTCGCTGTTTGCTTAAGCAAATGACACTTGACGAAACTTAACGAAAAGTTTGTTAAGTACAATATAGTCATACACATTTGATTACATGTATTCGCACATTTGCTTAAGCTAGCAAAAGTATAATATAGTTCTAGCTTTTGCCTCGACTACATAAGCCAACGAATTTCAGTGTACAACAAAAGATCACCATACTCTGCATTAAGGTTTTCTAAAAAATCTTTAAATTTTCTGTGGGTCAGTGCGATGTGCCCACCTCTTATTTTGTTAATTATTTAAACAGCAATGTTCATAGTATTGGTCATACTTAATCCTTTAGAAAATAATGCTTGATGATGTATAACACAATAAAAAGCTGGGCAATAAATTCCATTTTTGTTTAAAATTCCCAAAAGACTTTTGTTTTTCCCTCTCATTACTTTTGCTCCATCCGTACATATTGAACTTTACTAGCTTTTGCCAACAATAGAAAAAACATTTCATTTTATTGCGTCGTACAAAACCTGACCTGTAACATGCCCGTGAAGGGAAATAACATCCAAAACTTCATCAAAAGTGGTTAAATTTGCATCAACAGTTTTGATGCAAATAATTAGCTGACAAATATTATTAATGTCAGTTCTCTCGTCAAGAGAACTTGAAAAATATTTGCAATTTATAAG
Organism: Eustalomyia histrio; assembly: GCA_949748255.1. NCBI lineage: Eukaryota > Metazoa > Arthropoda > Insecta > Diptera > Anthomyiidae > Eustalomyia > Eustalomyia histrio. The sequence goes on along the minus strand of OX456525.1, from coordinate 108,662,339 downwards.
CTTATTTTAAGCTGCAGAATAGATAAACTTACTTATCTCTTCTGTCCTACGAGTGACTGTCTGTCGAGACAAAGGGATATTTCGGCAAAGATTAACAGCTTCTTGGCATTTTTCACCAAACAATTTAAAACATCTGATGTTAAATTAAAAAAAATGCCATCCTCATATGGGCGACATTGCTTTGCTAAAGTCAAAGCAACTAATTTATTTATATAAAAGCAAATACAAAAAATTTAAACAACAAACAAAAATTGTGTATTTAAAATAATTTGGAGTTTTGTTTTGAAATATTTTTTTGAATGTGGAAAAAGTGAATAAAAGAAATTTAAACTATATATTTGCAATGCAATTATAATTTAAATAATACCTTTTGTTATTTTGTTTTTTTCGAACCCTATTTTTACTTAATTTTTATATTTTTTCTTTTTCTTTCTTAATTCATCCACTTGCAATTAATACATTGTACATTCAATACAAAATTGTAGTTTTTTAAACTTAAATCAATTCAAGGCCTGACTAAAAATGATAAATGTGCTTTTCATCAAAATTCAAAAATTTTTATATTTTTTTTTAACTTTCCAATATTTCGAAACTACAACCGCTTTGCGGATATGTCGAAAGATTTTGAAATTTGATATTCGGCAAACTTCTGCCCAATCTATTCTACATATAATACACATAAATTTTGTACTTGCTTATCCGCCTTACAAAAATATAAAAATTCAGTAGTTATAATACCAAAATATGTTGTATGCTGATAAACAGTTAAAAAATAAGTGCTTACAAGTTTGTAATAATAAGGCTTACCCATAAGTAATCAACAAATAAGAAGTTATTTTTAACTTGACTGCTTGTAAAAACTACATCCTCTAACCAATATAAATAGTACTGATGCTGAAATAAAATTCCATTTCACTTTCCTATTATCCATTTCACCCTCCTATTGTTTTAGGTTTGGCAAGATGAATTAGCTTTAATGGCCGAAAAATATATATTCAAGTGTAAGCCATATGAGACAGATCCCTGTGCCTTGTTTTTGCATTTGAAGAAAAAAGATCCATATCTGTTTGTAGCACAAAACCGTTACATTCAACAAAATACCCACTACCCAAACATTCTAATTGAAAATGCCTTACGCGCTTGGTATCTGGAACGTGACACCATGAGGCCACCCAGTTATACATTCAGTCCCATTCTACAAACTAATATTGGCAAGCTAAAGATTGAAAATAATTTTTCCCACCTGGCGTCGCCAGGAACATATCACATCGGTTGTGCCATTCGCAGGTGGATTCACTGTGGCCCGTTCTTGATTGTATTATCAACGCACTAATAACTTTTTCACTTTTCAGATTTGAATCGGGATATATATTAATTTGTAATTATCATCCTTTTGTACGCAACTTAGATGAAGAGACAGTATTTCTTAGTGGCATTCCGGGAAGTTTGTGCCCTATAACACATCCTATGCGAAATAGCAAGGAAAGTTTTGCTAATATATGTATTGGTTGTACGTTAATACGTAATCCAGTTTGAATTCTTTACAGATTTGTATCTAATAATATTTTAATTTTTTACAGCTGATCGAAATACAACATCTTGGGTACAACTTCACTTTATTATAGATGTGATAATATTTTATGCATGTGTGATATCTATCGTTGGATACACATAAAGTTATTACTAATAATTTTCTAATGCATATACAAAGATGGAATAATATACGTAACATCTACGGACAACATTTTCTTCCTGTTCACAATTCATAATAAAATAACTACTCTTGTTTCGATTTATTAAATAAAATTTTCGTGTTAATAAGTATGTTCGTTTACCCAATAATTTGTATAAATTTGTACAAATTTTTACTGGATGTCGTTCGTTTACACAATTACTCAGTAAACATAAAGAAAAAAGAGAGAATAAAGTAACAGTTTGATGTTGAGAGTTCTTCTGCTTTCTGCAAATTTTTACTGGACAAATTATTGCCAGCAAGAATTTACAAGCAGAAAAAACATATGATTGAAAAAAATGTGTTTAAATTTTTGCAAATACAAAAAAAATGTTTTACAACTACGTTGTTTTATGCAAATGCAAAGCAACAAATATTGTTAAGTGAATTATAGAAAAGATAAGAAAACCTTCTAAAATGTTTCTGCTTAAGATTTTACAACAATACTTTTTTTTCATATGACCAGTTGCAATTAATTTTTGCATTTGGTTTTACAATCAGCTGTATAACAAACTTGTAAATTATTGCAAATTTTCTGTTCGCGTACTTTTTTTTAGCAAATTTTTATTTGGAGAGTAAATTTGTCTTACTCTCTGGAAATTTATTATTTATTCTTACTGGAATTGACTGAGAAAAGTAAACGAATGAATCTATTAAGTATGTTCGTTTACCCAATAATTTGTACAAATTTTTACTGGAAGTCGTTGGTTTACACAAATACTCAGTAAACATAAAGAAAAAAGAGAGAATAAAGTGACAGTTTGATGTTGAGAGTTCTTCTTCTTTCTGCAAATTTTTACTGGACAAATTATTGCCAGTAAAAATTTTCAAGCAGAAAAACATATGATTGAAGAACATATGTTTCAAGTAAACAAATACAAAAAATTTGGTTTATTTTTTGGAAAATAATTTATTATACAAAAAAATTAAAATAATTAGAAAATACATTTTATCATAAGTAAATGTAAATTTAATAATTTTTATCTGTTAATCGGAATTATTTGACGCAGCCTCCTGCAAAAAAATTGTGTGTTCGCCAAAAAAGTTTTTCAGAATCTTCGCCTTCAAGAACATTACTTTGTGATTTGTATGAAACTGAAAGGAAAGAACAGAATATGGAGACAATCGAAGGTATTTTATATTTTCATTAATGTATATATACGAGCTTTTACACATTAGTTTTGATTTTTTTTAGCTTCATGTTCTACGAGTATTAATCCGCAAGAAGTTGATAACATGATTTCCAATAGACAAGAACAACAGATCGAGACAATCCAAAGTATTTTCAATAACACTATTGTTTAAGGTTTCCCTACAGATTCCACCAAAAGTCTTTTAAAGTATGTTGGTCTCCCAAACACTAGTTATACATGTTAAAGAGGCCAAAAATCTTTAAAAAAAAAGTATTAGTATAATAAATGAATACTTATATAAATCAGTTTCGGTTTTTTTTAGCTTTATCTACCCTTACCTCGCAAGAACAGGAACACTCTGACAATTTTAGGAATAGCGTAATACTAAATGCAATAATGATTTTGATGGAGTCTTCATCATCAGAAAGCGAAGGCGAGGAAGAAATTTTTATACGCCAAAAGTTAAAAAGAGGTAACGACATTTATTCTAATGTAATACCTTTGCTATGTAACAGAATACCACGAAATTCTATAAAGTATTTTCAAGAAACGGTTCCAAGTTACACAAAAAAGGAATTTATTACCGATTTTAGAATTTCAAGAGCTCTCTTTGAAAACCTAAGTAAAAGGCTATTACAATGGAGTGTTTATAAAAATTTGCTTTCTGATAAACGACTATCAGAAAAGGGATATTTGTTGGTGTTTTTGTGGTTTGCTGGCCATGAAGCCTGCAGTTTCAGCGATTTATCAGATCGCTTCAATATATATCGGTCGACAGTAAGTGCCATAATAAACAGATTGTCTATGTAATAAAATGGCAAACTGATACAAACAAGTTGGAATCAAGCGAGTTTTTTGATAAGAATTGTTTATTTGAAAAGACAATAGGTAATTTTATATTAGTTACAAAGATATGTATGTTAATATTTAGTTAAAAAAAACTTTTTCAGGGTGCATTGATGGAACACACATAACTATCGACCCACCGAATAATGAAAAGGATGAATATATTGACAGAAAATCAAATACAACAATTACTATGCAAGCAATTTGTGATGAAAATAAAAAGTTTATCAATATTTTCGTTGATTGGATTCTTAAAAACTCACCCATATATGATAAATTGCCCTCTTATTGTGGAGGTATAAAACATTTTTAATTAATTTCGATATAAAATAGCTATAAATTATATTTCAGATTACTATTTATTGGGTGATTCAGCATATCCTTGTAATAAATATTTGGTTACACCATACAAAGATAATGGTCACCTTACAAGAGCCTAAAAACAATTCAACATTAAGCTCAGGTCGTGTTGCCATCGAACACACCTTTGGAACCTAAAAGCAATGATTTAGACAGTTGTTTTACTGTAAATTGCGAGGAATTAAAAAAATTTGTCACTTTATAAGGGCTTGCTGTGTTTTACACAACATTGCGAATGAGGACGACCTTGAGTTTAATTTAGATACAGAGGAGGCTGATGAATTTCCTGGTCATGGTGAAGTTTCTAAGGGAAATTTCGTGAGAGATCCTATATGTAAAAAAATACAAAGACGTCTAAATTATTTTTTTTCATGATTTATTGGTATAATGTTTTTAAAGTGATGTGATATTTATTTACGATATAATATTTACCCAGCAAAAAAATGGTAGTCATTCTGTGGCAAATTATTCAAATATTGTTTATTATTATCAATAAGAAATTAGTTATGATAAACTTTAATAATTTTTTATATGCATAAAGTTCACTTCTTAAAACTTATTTCTATGCATTCTTATGAATTAAATTTTCATCAAAGCTTAAATACTACAAAATATATGAACATTTTTGCTGGGTATTAATATATTTTTATTAACCTAAGACATTTGTACTTCATGTTATTTAAATAGGTTTTTAAAAAATTATTTCAATAAAAGTAAATAAGCGATAAAAATTAAGTTTAGCAAAAATGTTTTTCTTTTACTAGGCATTTTAGGAGTTCCTTTTAATTGCAATACAACCTAACAGCTTAAAAACAGGTTTATCATTATGAAGGCCAAAAATACAGCAGTCTTTTCACCAATTCAAATTTTTTGTGTATCGTGAAAGAGTTGTTATATCCATGGATCTGTTTACGCTTTAATATGTTAAATCTGTTAAGGTCGTATGTTATTTAAAATCAATTAATTTACTTATAAAAAGTATTGGTCTATAAGAAATTATTTTTTTAAAGAATCAACCAATGCTTCCAGTAAATCTACTTTTCTTCCCGTTTTTTAATACTATCCTCTAACATTTTTTGAAACTTTAAATCACTCTGTTCTTTTTTTGTTGCGTGTAAATCAGCTTTCTCCATAAATCGCTCAAGAGCAGTTTTTCTCTTTTTTGACGTTTTTATCTTAAAGTAAATCAAAAATATGTATATAAATATATTGGGTGTTTATATCATATGAAATATTTATCATACATACAAAAAAGAAAATTTGGAAAAATTAGAATGGTTTCCTAAAATCTAATGGAAAATCATCAAAATATTTTTAATTACCATTCTTATCTATCAACGTTAAAAATTTAAAGAAAATCTACGATAAAATGGTTTAAGTATGAAGAAGTTTTAAACAATTAATGTATATACATCATTTAATTAGAACATTTTCGTTTTAATTGAATGATTTATTTTTTCATCGAACCCACTGTGTGTCACTTCATTTGAACTTACCTGGCGATTGCGGCTCTTGGCTTTCAACTATAGATTATTAACATCGTCAGACGTGACTGGGCTTTCACTGTCTAATAAATATTCGGGATTTAAAGATTTTCTATTTCGGAAAAGGTCATCAAGTTCACTATATGTAGGTATACAAAAGATTAATTTAGATAATGCTGTTTTAAACTGTTTAATATTTGTGGAAACTTACATTTGGTAAGGACAAGTTTGTCTGCTGCGGCCAGTTTTTGAGCTGTTCAGTTGAACTCTCTTATATTGTCTTTCTAGGCTAAAGAATTTTCCCTCCACTTGGGATCCATTAAAAGTATGCCCCTTTGCAGCAAGCTCTTCAGCAATTTTCGACCACATTTGCTTTAAAAGTTTATACTTTTTCCAACCTTTGGACGCAGTTCATTATATCTCGATATTAAATATTTTGTTAATGAATCCAGCCACACAGTTTTTTTTTCTTTATAAACATCTCCCAAAACATCCTCTTATCCCAGCTCTTGTTGATTTATATAAACCATCTCCTCCATCTCACCTATATAACTGTTTATTGCATCAGTACTCCCATGTGTTGTATCAACTGGGTCGTTTTGCGAAAAAATTATTTCGTCATAAATTTCGCCACCAGCAACCTGCTGTGCAACTTCATTTCTGTGACATTGGTCTGAAAATGAAAATAAATGTGTATTTTTTTACTTCTTCTTTATTTATCACCACTACTTACCAATTTCAACCTTTCGGAATGTTCCTGGATAACATTTAACATCTAATTTCTCTTTTTTTCAATATTTTCCATATTTTCACCGTTTATTTTTTTTTTCTTTAAAATTGTTTTTCTTAACACAGCTGTTTTTTATAAACCTGCAAATTGTTGCAAATTTTCCGTTCGTTTACTTTTTTGGTAAAAAAATTTGTTGAGAATAAATTCTTTCTTGTACTAAGTAATTCTTACTGGACTTGACTGAGAAAAGTAAACGAATGAACCTATTAAGCTACTTTATTATAAAATATCGACCTTAACTATTTTATTTCTTGCTAAATTGATTTTCGCCTTTTTGAATTTTCACGTGTGTGAATTTCAACTCATGACGCACGCTCACTATCTTAAATTTATAAGCACGCACAAGCAATTTTTCTACTCATGTTTGTGGACGACTTAAGTGAATTATTTACATCAAACAATAATCACAGAAACAACTTCTCAGGATCGAAGGGGAAATATGGGACTTTTTTGAACAAATTTCTCTACAGCTCACAGTCCTTAATGAAGTTAAAAAATTAAATTTTGCAAATTAGTTAAATAAGAAAGAGATCGCAAAATGTTTCAGATTTTAAATATAACGAGTATTGTGACTAGTACCCCGAACCAAATGTTGTAAATGAAGTCAAGATCAAAATTTTGTTAGCTTTTGAATTGTTATTTTATTCAAATTAATGTGTTTTTTTAAACTCAACAAATCTTATTAAAATGCACAAATACCTTAATAATCAATTGTCTCTTAACAAATTTTTGTTTGCTGATATAAAAAAATGCAATTTGTTAATATAAACAAAAATTGTTACATAATATTTATAATTTATAATTAGTCGATAAATTATGGCTGAACTGAATAAAATTAAATTTAAGTTAAATAAAATAAAATAAATGCACTAATCAAACACTTACAACAATTATTCAAATTTATTAGATAACATCAAATAAATAAACTTCAAAATATATGTTTACTAAACAATGTGTTAAATCAACGGTCAGTTTTTAGCTGTATAGTGATTACCCCATTCATCAATTTAATATGGATTTAAGTCAATTTTACTGCTGTTATTGGTTCAGTGTATAACAAATTCTTAAACATTGCACTATAATTTGATCTGCCATTTTTCGAATCAATTTAGATCTTTCTAAATCCCCAAATATATTGCTGGATCTAATTTGATCTGCCATTTTTCAGATCAATTTTGATCCTTCTAAATCCCCAAATATATTGCTGGATCTAATTTGATCTGCCATTTTTCGGATCAATTTAGATATTCAGGAATATAAAATTGGATATGTTTAAATATTGTGCCAGATAAATTTTTGTACTCGGGTAGTTATAGTGAGGAAAGACGAACGGAAAGGGGTACAGACTTGTTTTTGCTCGAAATTCTAATGTGTTTTCTAATTCGTACTTTTTTATATGTAAAAGATACTAAAATTGCAAAAAGTGACTTTCGCTGTGTGGACACGAATGCAAGTTCAAAACAGAATTTAAGAAAATTGCTGAAAGAAAAATTGCTGTTTGTAAACCGAGACTAAAAGATGTTTACTACTTTTCTTTTATATTTGTTTCAATTTCATATATTTACTTTATTTATACAAACGGAATGAAATGTAAACTTATTGCAAACCATCGTTATTTGACTAAATTTCCATCCAATAGATTAAGTTAAAATTAGTTGCAACCATGTCATTGAAAGAAGTAGAACGTTAAAAATTAATTTGGTAATTTTTTTAAATATAATCCAACCAAAAGCAAATATGAACTACTTTGTAGTTTTTTAAGAAAGCAGCAATGCAGCAAAATTCCAGCAAAATTGATTGTGGGACGTACGGAAAAATCTTATCGTGCATTGGCGAAGCAATATGATGCCAACGAAAAAACTATAAAAAATATATTTCAGATATAGGAGTAATCAGATGTGAAAAAAGCTTTCCATCAGTGTCATAAAAGCAGTCACTATATATTAAACATCGATTACGTGCTCTGACACATACATTTGCCCCATGGATGACGATTGCTATTTAACAGAGAAGGGTAAGGGATTAACATCAAAGTATTATTTTTTTACAGCTTTGAAAAGAAATGTGTTCAAAAAGGGTTAGAAATATATAAATGGTGACTGGCGATAGCTGGCGAAAATAGATACAAAGGGGATCGCGGATGTAATGCGTAAGGTGGCTTAAAAAATAGGGAAGGCCCATCGCAAAGTTTCACTTAGTGTTCTTTTACTTTTTAGAAGATATTCTGAGGAATTGCAAAGAATTCATATTTATATCTTAAAAAGTTTTTGATTCCGATATTAACCCAATGATTCTCTTTAAAAATACAGTTTTAAAGAATTTTCATTATTTTTTTAAGTACATTTTTTATTCTTTTGTTTACAACTTTCCTTACGCTGTGTTTCACACTGAGTTAACTATTAGTTAATCCAAAAAATTTGTTGTTGTTTTGTACAATATATAATTTTTTGACATTTGCTTTTGTTCAATAGTTAAATTATTTGTTAAAAATACATTGTTAATAAACATTAACAACGGAACTCTTCTAAGTGAGAAATCAGATTTTGCTAAATTTTGTATTGCGATAGAGAATATAAAATTATCGAGCCCATCTGTTATCTTTTCCAAAATCGTTCAGAAATTTATGTAGGTTTCTATTTTATTTAATGTTTTTTAATGAAAACACGCTTTACTTATTTTAGTTTATTAATTTATTGAATAAAAAAGCTTATAAGAAAGTAATTAAAATATTACAACACGATTATTGTCGTTGGTTGTGTATTGTACAAGTTTCAAAACTAGACTGACTAAAGACTTGTCTCGTCCGTCTTTTCTAACTTTAACTCGCTAAAACTATTCGTCCGAATGTTTTACACAGTGTTGTAAAAATTAGTATGTCTGTCCGCTTCTAGTCGTACGTCCGTTTAATCCTGGTCCCACATTCGGCCTTCCTGCATGGTCATTCGCCCCGAATGACGGCTTCCACCTCTTCATGTATTCCGCTACGGTATTAGTTCTTCGCGGACCTTCAACTTCACCAACCTTTTCAACTTCATAACGGTCATGCTTCAATCTTTTTATTATTTTGCAAGGTCCAAAATATTTTGGCTTCAATTTTAGGCCCGCTCCAAATTGGGTTCGTTTGATTGCCACTAGCTCATTTTCCCCGTATATGGGTGCTTCAACTCTTTTTTTGTTAAAAGTTTTGCGGTTTTCGGCCTGTACTTTGGCAATATTATTTTTCGCAACATTACGAATTTCATCTCTTTCGTCGTCTAATTCTTTAATGGCAAATTCTTCAATTAGTTTTCTTATATTTTCCTGTGTTCCTGTTCGCATTTCACATCCTGTAAGTATCTTAAATGGCGAGACTTTTGTACTACGTGGAGGAGTATTATTAATACATTGTTGAACTTTATTAACATATTTATACCACTGCTGAGGATTTTCTACACACAACTTAGATAGCAAAGACACAACAGTTTTATTAATTCTTTCCACTTGTCCGTTACCTCTAGGGACACCTGTTGCTATTAAGAGATGCTGAATATTATGCTGCTCGCAATAATCTTTGAACGTATTTGAAGTGAACGCGGCTCCCCTGTCCGAAATAATTCTTTCCGGATTACCAAAAATTGCTGATTGCCGCTTCAATCTGTCTACGACTTCTTCAGTTCCTGTACTTCTTGTCGGATATAACCACACAAATTTGGAAAATGAATCTACCACCACAAGTATGTGATTATAGCGCTTTTGTGTTTGGTCCATGGGACCGACGTGATCTATATGGTACGTTCTTAACGGTCTGTCTGATTTATCAATAGGATTTAATAGACCCTCTCCTTTACCTGATTTCGCTTCGTTAATAATACATTCGATACAGCTACGTACCACTTTGTTTACCTTCTGTGTAATATTTGGTATATAAAAGTCCTTTTCCACCAATTCGCGAGTTTTCTTTGTTCCAAAATGACCTTCACGATGTGCAATTTGAATAATTTCCTCCTCCATATTGGCCGGGATTACTATACGTTCCTGGTTAGAATCTTTGTAAAGTAAGTCATGTTTTAAATAAAAATCTTCATAAGTGTCTTTCTCGATCACTTTTCTAATAGCCTTTACCCATTCATCTCGTAATTGTGCCTCTCTTAGACGATGTTTTATAGAGTCCTCTACCAACAGACAAGAGACTCTGCTCAAAGCGTCCACGTGACGCATTTTGCTACCAGATCTATGTTCTATTGTATACTCAAATTCCTGTAGGAACATGGCCCATCTGGAAACTCTTAACGGTACATCTTTCTTTTTAATTGTCATTGCAAACGCATTACAGTCAGTGATTATTTTTATCTTATTACCCATTAAGTAAACTCTCCACTTTTTCAATGCCTCTATAATAGCTAGTACTTCGAGCTCATACGAATGATATTTTTGTTGAGCATCCGTTGTTTTACGACTCATATATTCGACTGGGTGTAATTGTTGATCATCTGCGTTTTTCTGAAATAATACGGCTCCATAACCATACATGCTTGCGTCTGTATGTACTTCAGTTACCGCCTTGGGATTGTATAAATTTAAAACTGGTGCATTGACCAAACTTGTCTTTAACTGATTAAAAGCTATCATCTGCGAATCTCCCATTTCAACCACAGCATTCTTCTTCAGCAAATCTGATAATGGCTTTGCAATCATAGCAAAATTATGAACAAATCTTCTAAAATATGACGTGAGGCCTAAAAATCGTTGAAGCGATTTCTTATCTCTTGGAACTGGGAAATTTGAGACTGCGGAAGTCTTCTCAGATGATGGTCCTATAGTAGAGTTTTCTACCACATAACCAAGGAAATTCACTCTACATTTCAAAAATTGACATTTTTCCCATTTTATTTTCAGGTTGTACTTTTCCGCTACTCTAAGCACCCTCTTCAATTTTTCGATACCTTCCTCCACGTTTACTGATGGAATTATGATATCGTCAACATAAACCACGATAGTACCTTCTTGAATCAATTCTCTATAAATCGAAAAAATAAACCGAGAGAACACCGCCGGCGAATTAGAAATACCAAAAGGCACATAATTAAACTCGTATTGACCATTGTGAGTCACGAACGACGTATACTTTCTAGATTGTTCATCAACTGGTACATGAAAAAACCCGTTTCTTAAGTCAAGTGTCGTATAAACCCTAGCGGATTGTAATTTATGCAAAACGTCATCTATCAATACCATCGGAAAATTATCTTTCAATATTTTTTCGTTCAATTTACGAAAATCACAGCACAATCTCTTACTGCCGTCTTTTTTGGGCACTAACACGATGGGTGATGAATATTCAGATGTACTCGGCCGTATAATACCATCATTTAACCACTCTTTTACTTGTTGCTCTACAATGTTCTGATCCGCGTATGATAACCGACGAGGTCTCTGAAATATTGGTATATCATCTGATAGAATTATCTTCATATTAATTGGACACGTTTGTTGTCCCTCCGGACAATACCCTTTAATTAGATCTTTCACTTTGACCACCGTTTCCTTCGACAAGTGTGACAATTCGTATTTGTCATCGTCTTCGATTACCACAGTAGAACAAAATACTTCAAACTCAGTCTCAGTATTGGTTAAAAATCTATTAACGTCCTCTTGCCGTTCCTCCTCTTTACATTTTTCCACCAAAGTGGCTCCACTCGAGGACATAATGATGTTAGCGCGATTTAAAATGTCATTACCGATCGCAGCTGGATAAACGAAATTTTTAGCGACGAAGAATTTCATATCAAAATCAATACCATCTATATTAACTAACCTCTTAAAATAACCAATTGTAACTAATTTGTAGTCGCCAGCTGTGATAAAACTTTGTTTCTCCTTTATAAAATCTAGATCTCCTAAATTTTCAAAAACATCTAATCGAACTATCGAAATATCGCTCCCCGAATCTATAATTGCCGAAAACTTTACACCATTAATCTCAATTTCCTTGAAATTACGACACGCCGCAGGATTAATGTCCTGGGTTTTATCAGCAAATTGTTTTATCATACACGAATTATTTCCTTCCTTCTTCACATTAGATTGCGCCTGACTTTTGCACTCGAAAGACTTGTGGCCCGGTTTTCCGCATTTAAAACATTTAATGGACGTTTGTTTACAATCCTTCGCAAAATGATCATTTTCACCGCATTTATAACACTTTCTTTCCCTGTTAAAATTATGTTTGCCTTGCTCCGAAGATACTTTAGAGGTTGATGCCTGCTGCGCCGATCCAGGGATCTTCTCATAAATTTTTATCTTCTCCTTTAAATCTTCAACATTTCTCGCTTGGAACAAAATACTTTTGCCGAATTTCGAATCAGGAATTCCATCGACAAAATATTGAATTAAACTGTCTTCGTCAAGTTGAATAGGTTTCCCGATCTCCATTAATGTGTAGAGGTATTCTCTGTAACTTTCGTTGTTCTTCTTCTTACGATTTTTTAGCATTCGGTGTATATCAATTGCTGCCAATTTAGCACCAAATTCATCGATCAATGCCGCTTTAAGCATACCCCAACTTTTCAGTCCACTTTGACTGCGAATAAACATACGAGCAGCCCCTTTTAACAACTGCTTAGCGTAAATGAATCTCTGAAGCTGGCTCCATCCCACAGCTTCAGCGTTATCCTCAAAATCTTCCACCCAATTTCGAATACCAATATTATCAGTACCACTGAATGTCGTAAGAGAATCTTCTATATCCCGTAAGGTAAACATGCTTCTTTCAATACTCATTAAGCCCGCGCCTTGTTGTGATGCTACGTCATCATATACGGAATCCGAATCACCAGCATCCAAACCGAAATGTTCCCTAAGTCTATTCTGTAATTCTGCCTTTCGCCCACCCGTGGGCAAGCCTAACTCAGACAATTTTCTCTTTAACTCCTCAACATTCAAACTTAAAATTTCCTGTAAGTCCATCTTGTCCGATTATCAAATATAACATCAATCAAATACAATAAATATTACAAAAAAATAGGGAAAAATATAATATAATAATAATAATAAATTATGTTTACTAGGATTTTAAATTATTTCACAAAATGTTTTATCATTTGAATCTCCAAAATTATTTTCACATTTTTCAAGAATTACTTTAAATATTTAAATTCCATTTAGTTTATTAATTTTCAACGTTACGTCCTCCAGACGAAATTATCCAATTGCAATTCAAATTTTTTCTTATTAAAAATCTTATTAAATTTACGTTACTTATTTAAATTTTAAAAATTCCAATTAAATTGAAATACAAATTTATATTTACTCAAGCAGAGATAAATTCTACTTTGATTCTTTCATTATACGAAAATCAAAATATAAATCCAATTGGATTCTCTCACAAGTTTGTTTTAGAAACAAAAATCAAACTAGAATTCTCTCTAACTAAAACTAATATATATATACTCAAAAAACTTAACCTGAAGCAATCCCACAGAATACATAAGTTGTTATAATTGTTGATATTAGCTCCACCTCCTTTTCTCAGAACAAGCCGCAAAAAATCTCTTTAGCAAAATTTATCTTGTTGGCATGCATATTTCCACCCTTATGATCAGCTTCAATTTTGTTGTTGTATAAGGGCTTATTTGTTGTTTTCCAATTTGGCACAATCTTTGTATTTGTTGTAAAAAAAATTGTTTGTCTTGTTGGTAAGCTAACGAATTTATTTTACTTATTATTTTTTACTTTTAATTTAACAAAAATGTTTGATTCTTTTACAGTATTTTCCTTTTTACTTGTTACTCGTTAGTTTTTCTTATGCACATATAATGTTTTCTCTTCTTTACTCCCGTTGTAACAGTTTGACAAATGTTTTTAAACGTTATTTTCTTTTCTTCTCACTTTTTACTCGTTCTTTTTTCTTGTGCACATACAATGTTTTTCTCTTCTTTACTTTCGTTGTAACAGTTTAAAAAATGTTTTTTACTCATTATTTTCCTTTCTTCTCACTTCTTACTCGTTCTTTTTTCTTATACAAGTTTTTTTTTTGTTGTTGTGATCTTTTAAAATTAACGTATTTTCTACGACAATGCTTTGAAATGTTTCTAGCTTTTATTTGTTGTTGTACACTTTATGCTTCTATGTATACATTTTTTACAAAAATTTAATGAATTTTGTTTTTGTATTTTTTCACTTTGTATCTGGGTGTGTTTTTTCCCTTTTCTTAGCAAATTGCGTTTAATTAAACACTTTGAAATATTTTAACTGCGTTTTTTTTTATATAATTCTGCTTCCACTCAGGTTAAACAAAAAAAAATTGTCCTCGTTGTTTTAAATTCACTCAGCTATTTCTTCTACAACTTCGTTTTCTTTCGTAGAACAACACAATGTTCTAGAACATTTCCAAATTTCTACAGAACTGTCGAAATTTCTTCGTTTTTTTTTTTTTTTTTTTTTTGCACACAGCCTTTACTCAATTAACACGAACGCTCACTATTGTAGCTCGATCCTGGTTGAGCCCCCAAAATGTAGGTTTCTATTTTATTTAATGTTTTTTAATGAAAACACGCTTTACTTATTTTAGTTTATTAATTTATTGAATAAAAAAGCTTATAAGAAAGTAATTAAAATATTACAACACGATTATTGTCGTTGGTTGTGTATTGTACAAGTTTCAAAACTAGACTGACTAAAGACTTGTCTCGTCCGTCTTTTCTAACTTTAACTCGCTAAAACTATTCGTCCGAATGTTTTACACAGTGTTGTAAAAATTAGTATGTCTGTCCGCTTCTAGTCGTACGTCCGTTTAATCCTGGTCCCACATTTATGTTTAAGCTTTTTAAATAATTTTCATGTACATTTGGAATAGTTTTTTTAATAAAATTTTTTGCTTTGAAACAAGAACAATGAGAAAACATCAAAAAATCCGCCAAATGGGTTGCACTATTTTAACCCGACATCTTTAAGAGTGAACCTAAAATAAAAATGTCGGCCCGTTTATTTTGTCTGTTTTATTACATATGCAAATTTGAACAATATTTAAATTCGTCTTATTTATGCGGATTCAAATTTATGAAATTTTAAAGTATTCCAAAAAGTTTATTCCAAAAAAGTTTCAATATAATCACATGCGGCGTTATCTAATAATATATTATCATGTATAAAAACATATGTCAGTGTGCAGTAACATATATATTCATATTGTATATTACATTAGTCTTTTTTAATTACCTTATATTTTGTCATAGATATAATTTATATGATAAGATATGGTATATATTATATCATATAAAATTATATATAACACTATATGTAATTAAATAAGACCTACACGGGACTGTATATATTTATATTTGACATATACAGAACCATATATACTTATATATGACCTATACAGAACCATATATACTATCTAATATGAACCATATATACTGTCTAATATGTGAGATATAATGATAAAAAAAATATTTTTTAGTATGGTGAGTTATAATTATATATGGTCCAATATAAGAAATATTTTTTGATATGATATAACATATAATTATACATTGTACAATATTTCCAAATAATTTTGAGAATTGGTATATATAGTTCCATGTCTAGAGTTTTTTAATATGATATAAGATATAATTGATATAATTATATGTTGTTCCATTCCAATGGTTTCTAATCAAAGCCAGGGAAATTAAATTTTTTGTGTTTTTAATTTATTTGTATTTCCTTATTAATATTTTTTAGATAAATTTTTGATGGAATAACATATATAATAAGTTTATATTAACCTCTGTTTAAAAAAGTCCTATAAGTGGTGAAAATTTATATAAATATATAGTTTTTGTTTTAAATATAATTATTTCTCCACATTTTTTCTTAGTCCATAAGATATGATAATGTGTAATTCTATATTATATTATGTACAATTATATTTAAGCCTCATTAATTCAGCCATGATATAGAGACATTTTTCCCAAATTCCCGTATGTAAAATTTCCCAGTAATCATTTTTAATCATATCCAATTTTATATTTCTTAATATCT
Organism: Eustalomyia histrio; assembly: GCA_949748255.1. Lineage (NCBI taxonomy): Eukaryota > Metazoa > Arthropoda > Insecta > Diptera > Anthomyiidae > Eustalomyia > Eustalomyia histrio. The sequence goes on along the minus strand of OX456525.1, from coordinate 108,645,992 downwards.
AAATTGATCCGAAAAATTGCAGACAAAATTAGATCCAGTAACATATTTGGGGATTTAGAAGGTCTAAATTGATCCGAAAAATGACAAATCAAATTAGATCCAGAGATTAAGTAAGATCAAAATTCATCCGAGAATTTTATCAGATTAGTTCCAAGAATATAATACATATTCCGAATCTAGTAGTTTATTAAAAAACGTTTTAAAAAAATTAAATTAAAAAATTTTAAATTCTTGGGTTTGTTCCAAAATGAGTTAAAATTTGAATGTTTTGTAAGAAAACATGAAAATAAATAAATTAGATCCAATATTAATATCTTATTTATTATGCTAAAGATCTTTTTTTTATAAAAATTCTTATTTTATTTTCAATATTTCGCTAACAATTTGTTAGCATCCTGAAGAATAAAACGGATTAAAAATAATTTTAAATCGGACTCCGATGGTTTATGTGCAAATTTATAAAAGATGTGTGCATCATCTATTTCTTTTGCGCTAACTTTCAATTTGTCTCTTACTGAAGGTAATTTCATTGATAAATGGAAGTCATCTTCAGTCACGCCGGTTTTTAAAAATGAGCGGAAAGAACGTTACTAGTTATAGGCCGATATGTAAATTACCTTGCGTTTCAAAAGTTTTTGAACATGTGGTTTATGAAAAGTTATTTTTTCTAACTAAGTCTTATATATCAACTCGTCAACATGGATTTTTCTCCGGAAGGTCAACTACTACTAATTTAACGGTTTTTAGTGAGTATTGTATGTCAGCCTTGGAGCAGGGTAATCAAGTTGAAGCAGTGTATACTGACTTCTCTAAAGCCTTTGACAAAGTGTCTCATTATATTCTTTGTGCTAAGTTACATGCAATGGGTTTTCATTCAAATATTTTAGATTGGTTAAAATAGTATTTATTAAATAGAACTTGTAAAGTTGTAGTTGATGCCTTTGAATCTTCGACATACTTGTAAACATCTGGTATCCCTCAGGGTAGTATTTTGGGCCCGCTTTTATTTAATTTGTTCATTAATGATGTGACAAATTGTTTTTCTAAAGCCAATTTTATTATTTATGCGGATGATTTAAAAATATTTCATAAAGTATGCTCCATTGCTGATGTTTTGGATATGCAAAATGAATTAAATAATCTCCTTAACTGGTGTGAGCTCAATTGCCTTTATTTAAATTTATCGAAATGCTTTCACGTTTCTTACTTCCGATCTCGAAATCCAATTCGATCAGTTTTTAGGTTGGGGAATTATATTTTGGAGAAAACTGACACAATTACTGATTTAGGTGTTGTTTTTGATTCCACCTTGTCATTTATTCCACATATTAATTACATAATTCCGAAAGCTTATGCAATGCTTGCGTTCATTAGGAGAAGTTATTCAGATTTTTCTGATCCCAATACGTTAAGATTGGTATACACTTCATATGTTAGATCGAAATTGGAGTATGCATCTGTAGTATGGAGTCCATATTGTAGAATTCATATCTCTCGTATTGAAAGAGTGCAACTAATATTTCTTAAATATGCACTTTCATCGTTTACGTTTGATAACCCTTTACCTTCTTATAGGTCAAAGAGTTTATTTTTAGGTTTAGAAACGTTAGAAAATCGACGTAGATTCAATCTGCATTACTTATATATGATATAGTTACTGGAAGAATTTAATGTCCTAAGCTGTTATCGCTGATATCGTTTTATGTGCCACGTAGAATACTTCGCTATAAGCATTATATTTTTCCTTTTCATTGCACTAACTATGCCCAAAATAGTATTTTAAATCGAGCATGTAATGATATAAATTCTATTAATGAGATTACTTTCAATAAAAATCCAAACCATGTCATTGAATTTTGCACTTCGAAAGAAACCTTTAAATTGTTACTTTTTGAATTTTTTTATTTGTAATTTTTTTTTAACTATAATACATGTTGTATCTAGTCTGTAAGGAAATTTTATATATTCCATTGACTTTATAAACTGAAATAATAAAATAAGAATTTTTATAAAAAAAAGATCTTTAGCTTAATAAATAAGATATTAATATTAAAATAAGATCAAATAAAGTTATATAATTATAAAATTATATGCTGGATATATTATTATTAAAAATAAATTATATCCCTGGCTGGGATTCGATACCATTGATATGGAACAACATATAATTATATCTAATTATATCTTATATCATATCAAAAATACTATAGATATATATTTATATCTTTTACCGTAGCAAAAATTATTTCTTATATTGGACCATATATTGAATCATATACAATTATATCTCATACCATATTATACAATATTTTTGATAATGGACCATATATTATTATATCTCAAATATTAGATAGCAAATGTATGGTTCTGTATAAGCGATATGTAAGTTAATATGGTCCCGTGTAAGCCATATATAATTATATATAGTGTTATATATAATTTTATATGATAGATTTTGTAAAGATCAATATATAAATACAATAGATGTGGTTATATATGACACAATATATGATAATTTTTAACAAATTAATGTAATATATAATTATATGATAATATATTATTAGATGAGGCCACATATGATTACATCTAAACTTTCTTACTCGGGTATATATAAGTCCCGAGGATATAATTATATATAAGACCCAATTATACGAAATATATTCTATATCATGGTTACCTAAATGATTACGAAGAGGTTAACAATAATTGGTTACTTTGACTTTTCATTTTTAACTTTAACTTTCCACTTAAAATCTTTAATTTTTCAAACCAAATTACGCTTTTCTACAAAAATACAAACTAATAAAAACACGAATGCTAGAGTTTCTGAAACTAAAAATGCTTGTTATCAATAGATGACAGTAGTTTTTAGATTTAACAATAGTGTATTGCACACTTTAAATAAATGCACATCCCGGAGCCTAGAATGGAGACAAATGTGTGGACAGGTATTGCAGCAAATGTCAAAATGATATTATTTTCTGTGTCAATGACTTGATTTCGTAGATGTTTATTTCCGGTAATTTATGTTGCAATAATTATTGCTATTACCAAAAAATTAGCTGTCATTTTTGTTTGACAATTATAAAAAAATCAAACAAAACATGATGACATTTAAAAGAATTAAATAAAAAATTATGAGACAAACCAAAAAAAATTAATATAAGCTCGGCGATGATCAATTTTGTGCCGTTATTCTGCCGACGCTTTGTACTTGTTGCTAAGATTTTTTTCTCTAATATAGATGGGATGCGATAAAGATTATTTATAAAATATTGATTTTTATGCTAGGTATGATTTCAATTAATTTATCAGTTTTAAGAGTCATTATTTTATATTAAATTGTAATGCATTACGTAACCAACTATCGCTAACTTATTACTTTATGTTTAAAAATAATGCTGAAGGTAAGGAGTATATATTACAAAGTAATGCACTATTTAACCAACTATTGGTTACTTATTACCTTATATTTCATTATAATGGTGAAGGTAAGGAGTATACATTACAAAGTAAATCATTATGTATCCAATTATCGGTTAATCAATACTTTATATTGAAAAGTAATGATATAGGTAAGGAGTACACATTACAAGGTAATGCATGAAATTATTACACGCATTACCAAAGTTTTCCTGGGGAATTCAAATAATATTTTTTTTAATATTTTACACCTTTTTTAATTAAATTGTTGCCGAATATATTATATTGTCAATGACATTTTTTGGATAAAAATTGATATTACTTAATTTTCAAGTATATTGCTGGATCTAATTTGATCTGCCATTTTTCGGATCAATTTAGATCAGCTAGATATTTTAGCAGATATCAATGAATATCAAATCGGATATGATTAAATATTGCGCCAGATCAATGTTTTTTACTCGGGCTTATAAACTTAAAACTTTTTTAAATACATTCAGATAAAGTTACTTCTCATCACAGCTTAAAAACTACGAACATATTGGAAAATTTTAACCCATTAAAAAGAATATCTAGACATTGCATTTTCATTGCTTCCTTAGAGTAAAGGAAAAGTAGTGGTAAATAGCTATATTTGAATACTTCCATCCTATGACACGCCATAGAAACCATTAGAAAAGAAGTATTTTTTTCGAAATCAATAATGTATGTATTAATAATGTATGTATTTTAATATAATTCTAAAGCTGTCAATAGACTATTAAGGATGCTGTACAGCATGGTTTTTGTAATGGCCATCAAACAACGCTTTACATTATCAAATGCTGGACATGTTGTACAGCATGATTGATCGTCTAAGACCCCTTTAAGTCTTTAATAGCTGATCAAAAGTTTTCATACGGTTACATATTTCATTCAGCGTGCTTCACTTTTACTTTTTATGTAATAGAAATTTAAGTTTGTAAATATTTTTAGTTTATTTTAGGACAACAGTAAAAAGAGGTGGAAAGGGTGATTGTACATATGCAATGACTATCATGTGTATAAACAAAATTAACAATCCTCTAAATAACCTGTCACATTAAAAACACATTTAACTATTCCCTAATGTCAAGTAAAGCTGTGTTAGAACATAACGAACGTCACAAAGTGTCACTTGTGTGAAAAAATTTTTAAATTATTTCACATACTTGGGATTTTATTGTGTTGTTATTTTGAAAAACCAAGCACAAAAATAAAATGTCTTAGTTATTTTACGTTTTTTTTTAAATCTGTCAAAAACAATACATTTCAATCACATATCACAACCACAAAAACAATATTTTTTATTTTAGATATTAAATCACAGTAAATGTTTACTCAAACATACATACATATGAGGTAATCTTTGCCAACTGCACGCTTCACATAAAAAATTCTGTCGGATCAATGCAAGCTGGCAGTTAACCCTGCTTTTGCACATGCAAGTAGTTGCTATTAACGAAAAATTCTCCAAAATCTCTTACCATTTGCTTATATGTTTACAAATGCAAAGTATCCAATAGAGCTACCGAGTTCCCCATATAGGCACATTTTTGGGAAAACGGTTAAAATTTATTATATATAATTAACAAACTTTCGTTTTTTATGAGCATTTTAAGAAATAAGTCATAATAATACATTTAGGCCCATTATTATAACTTGCCGATAGCTAAAGTTAGGATGTTAACGGACAGATTATAAGTTCTTCGTTATTATAAGTATACTTTAAGCTAAAAGTGACCGATAAGCTAAAGGTAAGTTCGTCTTACCTTTAACCTTTAACGTAAGGTTTTATCATTTTAAGTTGCCACATTTTCTGCACAGTAGTGAAGTTGCCGTGTAGTTTTTTGACCGTATCTTTGCTGTGTTCGGCGTCGACAATGTAAATTTTTTACAACAAACGTTTTAATTTTTTACACAATTCGAAGAAATTTTGTTTTTCGTTTGTATATATTGTTTGTTGTAAGTAAATAAATAAATTAAAGTACGTCGTTGCCACTACGTATTTTAAAGAACAGTTTTAATTTGTCAAAAGTAATCGGTTTTTGCTCTGGTAATCCCATATTTTCAAAAAATTAAATTTTATTTTATAAGGAAATTGTAATAATCAAAAAAAGTTAAAGGTCACTTTATTCCTCACTTTAGCTAAAGTTACCTATAACTGACACGCACCTTAAAGGCAAGTTGTAATAATGGGCCTTAGGGTCTTTAACTGATATCAACTAGCACTAACCACTGATAATAATAACTTATCTAAATTTTAACTAATTACAAATGCGTAAACTTAACCATATATATTTCTATGTTTAATAGTATTAACCAAGGCTATATCAGAAAAATTTACCACGCAGAAAATATTCTTACAAATAAAACTGGTAATGATGATTATTAAAAATAATGTGCTGTGTTGGTATGATAACACTATACCAGAATTAAGAACTTTTTTTAACCGACAAGCGGGGCATCCGGTATTTTTTCTAGGTTAGCTCTAAAAAAAATTAGCAAGATAAAAAATTTAATTTTTTTTATTATCCAGACGAAACTTGGTATATAAGCTTGCATTGGACCATTGCGCCTTAAATTAAGTTATTTTACACTTTTTTGTAATCCTTATTATATATTCCAAGTTTGAACTAGCTTGTTCCATACAAAACATTACAAGAAAATTACACATAAGAGTCTAAGAAATCGTGAAAAATGTTCTTCAAATTTGGTTTATTTATTTACTGTTTTTTTCAAAAACACAATCTTTTTGGGAAATTTTGAAAACTTTTGTTTTATGTAATGTAAACAAAAAATAAATATAAACCAGGGATGCAAAATTATAATCTCAATATTGTACTAACAGGTTTATGAAGTTGTACTTTTTCTAACCAGATTGTACTATTTAATTTTACAGTGCAACACATAAAATGCAAATTCCTTCTTCCATTTCGGTTTTGCTACAATAGTTCAGCTGCCGTTCGAATTTTATGGCCTCATGTATATTATGGCTAAAACATGCAATTATTCTCACGGCTATCTCTCGAAAACCAATTAGGATTTTGTTTTCATGTCTTCGGGGAAAAACAAAAGTAACAAAAACAAACTAACCCGAAAAAACTGCATTAAGTGCCTCAAAATTTTTAAAATGTCTTTTTCTATCTTTTTTCATAATTCATGGCCCATAGCTGCCAAATTGTGGGAAATTCAGAACATTATAATACTGGAAAATGTTTTTTTTTCACATCTTCTACCTATATTTTACGTCGAAAACTCAAGATTTTAATTTGTCAACTATGTGCAATTTTTTTCCATAGGTGGCGTCGTTGCATGTGCATATAAAGATTGAACTAGCCCTTTATATAGCTTGAACTAGTCCTAGCAATCAATACAAATGTCATGTAGCCGCATGTAGAGGTCGCACACCGTTCGGCTTGGGTCTCTGACCACATGCTGTCATTAAAAAAATAATATCTTTAATGGAAAGTAACAAGTGCCAAAAAAATGAATTTTGTTACGTTTGTGGTCATATAGTGCCCAAAGTTAGAAAGAAGGAGCGAAAGAATTTGTTAACTCCGGAATTTAGCTTTGCATATACACACTATTTCAATGAAGTGGATACAAGTGAAGCCTAATACTGTGTGCAGTAATTGCTGTCACTATTTTGAATTTGTTTCATCAACAAAGAGGACACTTGTGTTTTGCTTAGCCGGTAATCTGGGTAAAATACCCAAACGGTCATGATAAAAGCAGGTGCTACGCATGCATTAATTTTGATGTTGGAAAAAATAAGAGGAAGTTGAAAAGAAAAGCATATGTTGCAGCTTTTACTGCCTCGACACCTACGAGTCCTGTTACTATGTCCGCATGGGCACTCGATAGTGTTTTCTCCTTGCCATCCAATTTGAAAGATCCCGATTATACGCCCAATTTAGAAGAATATGAACCAAAACCGCTAGCACAACACGAAATGGATTACATTGTGGCTAAGTGGGGATTATCGCAACGGAATACATATTTTTTGACCTCATTTTTGAAGCATAGACAACTCACACAGCAGAACTTTAGCGCGGCATATACCGTTGACGATAAAAATACATTAACTTACTGCAAAGAGGTTTAGTGAATAAATTGGGAATGGAATATACGGATGGCGACTATTCATTGACGGCTTAGTTTCAAGTTTGAAGGTTGTGCTGTTGCACAAAACAAATAAAAAACCGTCAATTCCATTAGCATTCAGCACAAATATAAAGGAATCTTATGAAACATTGGACAATATATTAATGAAAATCAAATATAATGAACATAAATGGAAGATTTGCTGTGACCTGAAAGTTGTGAACAAATTGCAAGGCGTTATTTCAAAAGGCGGTTTTCCGATTTTTTTGTTTCCGTTGTGAATGGGAAAAAGAACTCTCGGAAAACGAAAAACGATTAAAATTGGTTAATGAGCGTTTAATAAAGAATATCGATGACATATTGCTGCCGCGGCGGCATATTAAATTGGGAATTGCTAAGAAGTTCCTCGAAATGGCAGTTAAAGATAATGAGGAAGTTTTTGACTGGTGTTTGAAAAATATCTTTCCAAAACTCAACAATGACAAAATTAAAAAAGGTATTGTTGCCTATATTAATATTTTCATATCTATGTTTGTTTACTTCACTATATTTGTATTGCTATCAATTTTTCAAAAATGATTTTTTTCTTTCAACAGGTGTTCTCAATGGGCCGGATATAAGAAAATTAATGAAAAGCGAAAGATTAACAACCCCTAGAGCGCCTGGGATGCACTAAAAGCTGTACTCGAAGGCATTTTAGGAAAGAATCGTGTACAGCCAGACGAAGCAAAGAAATTGGTGAAAATAACGCTCCATTACTTTCATAAAATTGACATTGCCTACCGAATCGGACGAACAAGGAGTACGATTCCATCAGGTCACCATGCCAATGGAAATACGATACAAAGGAAAAAAGCTGGATGCATTGCTTGCAATTTGTTGGTAAAGTCATAAGGTATCCCAATATGAATATGCAAGCACCAAAGCCGGATATGAAAGACACACCGATATAGATATGCCATTGAATGTGCTATAATGATCAGATGATGATTCAGATTATGGACCTGAACAAAAAAACCAAGAGCATCAACTTCACAACTTCAATGTATATTGATTGATACATTTCTTGAATTTTCGATGCAAAATACAGCAGAAAAATTAATATTTTTTTTTATTTTGAAAGAAATAAAAAAAGATCTTTGTGGATGGTTTACGAGATATAAGTTAAAAATTTTAGTTTTTGAAAAACTGATGTTCATAAGTGGTCAAAAATATGTGAAAAAGAATTTTCCAGTATTATAATATTCTGAAGAATTATGAATTGTATTATAGGGAATCTATTTTCTGAAGATTACTTTACTGAATTTCCCACAGTTTGGAAGCTATGGGCCGAAAATGATGAAAACATACAACAATTAATTTTTTGGACATTTTAGCAATTTTAAGGCTCTTTATGAAGTTTTTTCGGGTAAGTTTGTTTGTTTTACACTTTTTTCTCCTAGTCTATATCTACAATTGTGCCGAAGACAAGAAAACAAAATTACAATTGGTTTCGAGAAGTTTTAGCTGAAATATACTTAAGGCCTAAGGAAGAAATTAATGGAAGAAACATTTCCTTAGTAACACTATTAGCCTTTGGAGCCATCTACCTCATAGTATTCAAAAAAAAAAAATTAAACTTTTTACATTCTCGTAAAATTATTTTTATTCTAAACACTGATTTTTTTATATAATTATTTTGTCAAAGTGTATTAACAATAATTTTTTCAAAATAGGTATGGAATTTTTTTATGCTTATCATGATAAATTGTATTTAATTATAGATAAATTTAATTTAAAAGCATTTTAATTTTTTTTTATGATTCTGTCAACATATAATACTCTTGTAACCTGAAAAAGTTGGAATCGGGGGCGTTTTTTGTAACCACCTTGCGAGGCACTCTAATTAATTTCTGTTGAAATTTACCCAACTTATAGTAGGAAACTGTACTCCTACAACAAGTTGGGTAAATTTACTCTGTGTGCGTAAATGAAATTACATTAAAAGTGCGTAAAAATTCAATTAAATTTTAAAATTAAAGAGTAAATTCACCAAATTTGTGTGTAAAGAAACACGATTTTCCTGTAAATAAAAATGCGGAAAAATCCTACAAAAATGCGCACATTTTCTATCATGATATTAAAAATTATAAAGCAAAAAAATTTTTGTTTTGTGATAAAAAACAATAAATTTATTATTTATTATTTAGTAATTCACAATAAAAACCATAATTTTATTGTTTGTTTACTCACAGCAAGAATAAAAACAATAAATTTATTGTTTGGAAATCCCAAATAATCGATAAATTTGACAAAAACTAATGAATCTATTTTTTAGGTTTGAAAATTTTATCTATTTTTTTTTTTAAATTTCAAAATGTCATATTTTTTTACTACTAAATATAAGTTAGTATATTTACAATCTTTGTGCGTAAAATTTTTATTTAACAAAACAATACAAATTTTAGGCATAATGTGTTAATTGTAAACAAATAGTGTCTAAAAATACTGCGTGTGTGTATTATTGTATATGAAAGTGTGCACAAAAAAGTTTTACGCATTTGGTGTTTATATTTACTGAATTTTCGTAATATTACATAAAACTTTGCTCATTTTATAGAAGTAATTTTACAAGCATTTTTTAGAGTGTAGCGCTCGCATCGTACATTTGCTTGGCTAAAAGTACTGTCGAAAAAGGGTTAGATTTCAAAGGTGCGGCATAGTTTGAGCCGCTACTGTGGTTAAAGGGTTAACATTAAGAGTGGATTGAGTTTGAATGCCAGCTGACTGTGGGCTAGGGTGCAGCAACAACAGAACAATATCATGGTTGTCCTACTTCTCTATGGAGCAGAGACTGATGCTTCTGTTTGCACATAACACAAAGATAAACGCTCTTACAATTTTTGAGTTCATGGGAGGTCACTGACAGCTTTAACAGCACTTAAGTATCTTCACTGACGACAAAGGTAAGAATGACAAGCCGATGGAGTTGTCCCTGTTTTTTCGCAATACTTTGAATTTTCGCGGGCTATTAAAACCAATACTTTTCATAGAGTTAGAAATGAAGTTTGAGTGAGATCCTCTTATATCAGAAATCGATTCAAGAGTATTTACCCAATTCCATGGTTATTTCAGCCTGAGTAGTCGATTTCCAACGGCTCAAATTCTACGTAATGATTGAAATACCGTGAACATGGGGGCTATAAGAAGCCATACATCTCGTTTTAATTTCCATTATGTGTGTACCTTTCACGCTTTCCGCCTGAATCTATAAGGAATCGTATTCCGCTCAAACAGCTTTCCATAAACGGGTAAGTTCTTTTCCATGACTACCTAAGAATACAATAATGTGATCCGCTACGGGTATAATTGATATAAAGGCATTGAATTCTGCCAAACGTTCGGCATTTCGAATTAAAGCAGCCAAATCCGTTTTCAATCTTATATTGTAAGTCTGAATCACGAAAAAGAAAAGAGTAAAGTACAAAAAAATTTAAAAGGAAAATACATAAAAAACAGGAATAAAAAACTAGTCAATTTTAAAAAATGTCATGTAATTTTCTAAAATAATCAGATAAAAACCGACTTTCCTTCACAAAAAAATTAGTAAATTTAAAATAAATAGGGCGTTTTCAAAAATTTACAGACAAAATCATTTTTATTTAAAAAGAACCAGTAAATTTTTGAGAAAGTAGGGTAATTTTTTTAAATTTACTGATAAAAAATTAATTTTATATCACAGAAGGGTTAAATTTGAAAACTTATGGTAAAAATTCACAAAATATGAATTTAACTAAAAAATAATTCTTAATTTGGATAAATTTTCAAAAAGTCTAACAAGTTTTCCAATCGTGTAAAATGTTATTCAAAAATAATATGGGTATTCGGAAACGGGTAAACAAATAAATAAATTTGCTCTAAAAATTAATTAGTATTCAAAGCATTTATAAAATTAAGGAGTAAATTAATAAAAAAGCACAAATTTGTTTCTTCTCAAAAATTAATTAAAAATCCACTTTAACAAAATTTAATAGTAACCGGTTTTTTCGAATAATTAAAAAGTCGCAGCAGTTGTGTTTTGTCTGTGACAAATAAAAAAAGAACAAATAAAACAACCACAAAATTAAATGATCAAAGAACTAGCGGTATTCTCTTATTTCAATTAAGAAAAAAACGTTGTTTTTGTTTATATTGTTACGATTTTACCTTTTTAAATCGTTGATTTATTTCATTTAAATAAATCTATTAATTTTCTTATTGCAAATAATAAACACCGTTTAAATTATTTTATAGCTACGCTTTATTTAAATTCAAACTTAAAACGATTATACAAGAGACTCTATTTAAACTCTATTAAGTGTACACTTCCTCAGAATACTCAATTCAATTAATCGCCAATGCTTCCTCTTAAGCGTTTTATTATCAACTAACTTGCCATGCCACCTTGCTGGCGTTTTTATATGTGCGGGTTAAAATAACTAGAATGTGGCAGCACCATCCGGAAGCTGCATACTGGCAACTTTGAGAATGTTCTTTTGAAGTTTGGCAGAAGAAACATTAGTTATGGTGTAGGGTTGCCATAGACACGTATAATTTGTGTTTCAGTTCATCAATTTCCATTTACTCGTAGAAACACAAATCCCCATATGTAAGCACTGAAATATAAAACAATTAAATGTCAACCCTTCACCATAACTAATATTTCTTCTGTCAAACTTCAAAAGAACATTCTCAAAGTTACTAGTATGCAGCTTTTGGATGGTGCTGAAACATTTTTACCCGCACATATAAATACGCTAGCAAGGTGCCATGGTAGCACTGTTGCCAGATTTGACGATTTATCGTCATTTTGACGATTTTTCGTACCCAAAATGAGTAAATGACGATTTTTGCTCCTAGAATGACGATTTTTTAAAAAAGGCTCGAATTGGCATCATTTAAGCAATAAATTTATTTCGTGATATTGCAGCCCTGTTATTCAACAGATGGAATATTTGTTTTCCGTATAATAAAAGTAAAGTCTAAGAGGGATAGACATATTTGTCTATAAATGTTGTAATTTTTGTGTTTTAGTGCTGATCATCTTGGAATTATACGAAAATCTTCATGTTCAGAACATAAAAATACCAACACTGTTAAAAACAAAACAAGAAGCAATTAAATTCTAATGGTTGTTGAAAAAAGCAGAAGTTATAGAAAAGTAAAATTAAAACTGATTTAAAATGCTAGACATCTACAAAGAAAAGGTAATTAATAAAAATTTGGTAAAATTGTTTGATTATAATTATTTATTTATTTATTTTATTTATTAATCATCAATTACAAATTATATGTTAATACCCTAACCGAGCACTAGCAACAAAGGCCTTCGGCTCGTTGTAGCGAAAACAGACCAGAGCCTCTGGTGGCAATTGAATCCACGACCCCGCACTGATAAGCTAGCATGCTACCAACTAGCCTACCGGGGCGCTCTGATTATAATTAATTTATTTGAATTTTACAGAAAATGATGATAAATCACATGATTACTAAAAAAAGATATTCCCAACTTATTTATTATGAAATGTGTATGTCATTCGATAGCATTATGTTCTAGTTATGCATATCTTCAATTACCGTCAGCTGTTGAAACTTTAGCCCAAGATATTTACAATTATATTTGAAATAGTCCCAAACGAAGTAGTCAGTTTAATGATATTCAAAAATTAGTGTATATTAAACCCAAAAAAAATTTACATCCGAGTCAAACTCGGTGGCTATCATTGGAAATAGTTGTAAACCGCTTGTTGGAACTGTTTGAAACTTTAAAAATTTATTTCTCATTTTATCTTAACATTGATAAAATCGATACGGCCAGATCCATTTTAACTAATTTGAATGAAACAAATCAAATTTACTTATCTCTCTTAAAATATATTATTTTTGTGATTAATAATGTAAATAAAATATTCCAAAGTGAGATTCACAAATTCTCAATACAAAAGATTATTTAAAAGTGAAAATAAAACAAGATTTGTTAAAAATGTATAATAAAGATATATATTTGTAAAATATATATTTGTCAATATTCTATCTTATTGGTTTTTACTTCAGAACTTTAAAATTAATACTATTGTTTTTCTAAAAAATGTGTGTCTTGCTGTGTTTAAAATATGATTTTAAATACTATTTTTGGTTATAAGAACACGTTTTAATGAATTGTTGTCTTGTTTTTTTGTTAATAAAACTTTTATACTAGTAAAAACAAAATTTGTTTTATTTTGATGATGCCTGGCAACCGTGCATGGCAGTTAGTTGATAATAAAACGCTAAAGAGGAAGCATTGACGATTAATTTAATTGTGTGGAAGTCTAAACTTAATAGAGTTTAAATAAGGTCTCTTGTGTAATTAATTTAAGTTTGTGTTTAAATAAAGAGTAGCTATAAAAGAAACGGTGTTTATTATTTGCAATAAGAAAATAACTAGATTTATTTAAAGGTAATAAATCAACGATTTTTAAAGGTAAAATCGTAACAATATTATTATTATTATTATTAATATTTAAAAACACCGGCACTAAATATTCACAAAAAAATAAAAAATCTTTAACGTGTGTCCGTCTGTTTTATTGAAAAAAAAAAGAGTAAACAAAATGTTGTCTTTACATTAACGCCCCAAGGCGTTAATAATGGGGTTAACAGAGATATTAAGCCTGGAATGAAAAAACAGAGCTCTTAAAGCTATTTAATATTATTCTAAGATAAAATTAACACACGCGAATAAAAAAAATTGAAAAAGAGTAAAAAATCTAATGATTTTTTTTGCGTTTTGCAGACGGGATTTTCTATTCCGTTTATTTTTTCTTTACAATTTTTTATAAAGGGTTTATGTTTATATATGTTTATGTCATATAGCCAATTTTAGTTGTTTCCCCCGTTTTTTGGGATGCTTAAGATTTTTCAGATTTTTTCATAAAAAGCGCTGTTTTTTATTTAATTTAGGCATATTTTTTATATTAAAACAGGACATTTGTTAGTGTTTCCAATAATTCGACCCTGTCGGTTAACCGGTTAGTTCATTATTCGAAAAATTACGAATAAATAAAACTTATGAACACTCTTATCCTGAGGAGGGCCCTCCTTACCTAGTAAATAGATCAAATAAGAGAATTTCTAAATATTTTTCATGAAACAACTTGTTTCCACTAAAGTTTTTTTTCTTCTTTTTAACGTAACTTTTTTTAAGTAAATACAATTTTCGAATTGAAAGCAATTTTCTTTTATTATTATTTCAGACATAATTCACGTCGTAGTGCTTGTAGGAAGATACCTAGCCACGTGTTTGATTGCTGAGAAGCTAAAATAAATATTGTAATTGGTTTTTTTCTCATAATAGCTTTCGAATATGATTTTTGAAAGTTAGTCATTTCTCTTAATCTATAGCAATAATGAAACAGCTAAATTTTCTGTTCCAAAGAACAACTTGTAGGAAAACTTCTTGATAACTTGAAGGAAAACTTATTGTCTAAATAAGAAATGGTTTTAACACCTATATTTTACATTTATGTTTATGTATGGTACGGATTCCTGGAATTGGTTTTAGTGGAATGTTCTGTAGAAGTGATGTAATTGAAACCGATTGTAAAAAATTTTCTTGGAAGAATAAAAGGAAGAATTCCTAAGGAATAAAAGTAAAATTTGTTGTATTTTAGTTAGTTTCTTTCGTGAAAATTTCTTTTTAATTTTTTACCCAAAGTTACAAAATTAGAAAGTTTTAAGAAGAATTACCGAAAAATTCTATATTAAAAATTCAACCAGTTAGTTGACATAATTAACCGATTATTCGGGTCGAATAATAATTTGAGTTTTAAATTATTTGTTTCGACCTTAACCGAAATTGAGGCGATTAAACGAGGAATCGCTTAATCGACTAACTGAATTGGAAAAACTAATATTTGTTCAATATATTATTTGTTTTTACTAAAATTAGACATAATTTATATAAGTAAAAAATACAACAAAACTTTTTTTTCATTGCGTTAAAAAAATATGTACGAATTCAAACATAACATTCTGTGATGAAATAATAATAAGGTATAGATAGACACACATTGACCATCTCTCTGTCTATCCATATCCATTATTTCCCATTTCTAAGGTAAAAATATTTAATAAAGAGAAGAAATATGCTATTAATTGTTGCAACATATAATAAAAAAAAACTATAAAAAATGCATGAATTTGGAAAACAGTTGTTTTAACTAACTATCATCTGGTCCTTTTTACTATTTAAAAAGATAATACGTACTTGCCCTTACTTTTTTAATAAAAAACATAAATTTTATTTGATATGACAATATTTCTCACGATGCAAAAATCGTACTCTTGGTTTTTTACAGCAGATTACAAAGGATTGGCATTCCCATGTAATAAAGATTACATCTGATCAAATGTGCTTAAATCTAATTAGATATGAGTAAATCTAATTAGATCTGGGGCCATATGTGATAAAATATGATTAGATATGGCATATCAGCTCTAGTACAAAATTGTAGCAATTTAAGCCGTTTTTAAAGGCAGCAAAATAAAAATGTATTTAAAGCTAAATGTGTTTTTTTAATTTCTTATTATATCCAATGAACATAATTTCCTATTTTTGTAGACACGCCTATTGAAATCCACTACTTTGAAATTTTAGATTTGGCTGTTTTTATAAATTTTAACGATTTTTTGACTTTCTTTTTATTTGATTCCAGGGATTTTTTTCAATTTTACCGATTTTCTTTTAACTTTTTAAAATTTTAAGTGATTTTCAAAAAAGTAGTGATTTTTTAAATTTTTACGGGTTTGTTTATTTTTATAGAGATTTTTTTAATTTCAGTAATAATGATTTCTTTTTAAATTTGAAGATTTTAATTAATTTTTGGTTATTTTAGAATTCTTTTTTTTATCTTTTTTTAAATTTTTTTATTTTTGTAAAACATAAATAAATTTAAAGCTTTACTAGAGGACAAAGCCCTTTATGTTGGTAGCATAGGACCAATGTTGTTTGGTATTGTCAGATTCTTCAGATAAAAATGGTTCAAAAGATACCTTATTAGAAAATAAGCACACACGCAAGGGAACACGAATGTCATATATCAGAGTGCACATTAGGCATATAACCTTTTACAATTTTTGCAAATAGGAAAAATGGCATAGCATAGTCGAATAGAGCGTTTGGTGCGGAAACTTTCGCACCAAACGCAATTACTTGTTTAATCAGAACTGCTTAAAAAACGAGGTTTTGTACACGTGTTGCTTCATATAACTGGATACTTATGTAACTAATAATGGTCTAAAAATTCCAAAATCCTTTTAATGAAGCTAAGGAAGTACCCCACCCATCCCAAAAACAAATTTTCTGCAGAAAATGTTGCTTCAATATAAAAAGAAATAGCAAGTTTTTTGAAAGCTTGCATAGTGAAATAAAAATAAGATCGTATAGCCATTGTATACCAATTGTATAGCCATTATAGCACATAATTTAAACCTAAAATGTATTTCATATAACAATTAAAAAAAGAAATTAAAAAATCGCGTTAAGAAATCACCTAAAAAAGTGATATTCATTACTTGTACAATATTTGCCACCACGTGGTGGTTTGCCAATTTTTTCGTTGTATGCCTAGTGCACATATTTCCAGTTTCAGGTTTCTAGATAGAGGGGTTTACCAATTATAATTGATGCAGTGTTGTGAATACCAATTTCTAATTAACCCTGATAAATGTCCAGTTTTTAGTTTTTGTCGTATTTGGCCCATTTGGCACCGATTTTCTTCAATGCGGCTTGTATCGACAGATGATAGTTGTTGCTTTTACACAATACTAACTATTTGGATCAATATGGTCCCAGAGCCAATAGGATCACCACAAATTCATAAAAAAAATTATTTTTTCATAATTTTTGGAACATATTTTCTCGAATCCCATTAGCCAACACAGGGGATCAATGTTTTGGTAGGACATGGTCCATTCCTTTAATTTTTAGAAACATCAATATATTTGGAAGTGGTTCACTTCATTTAAAACAGGATACTCATACATACATATGTATCCCATGGGTTGTCAAAGGTCAAAAACAAGAAGTTTTTGCTCAGTTTTAACAATTTTTTATTCGCATCGAAATTCAAGTAATTTTTATTTGATTTAATTTTTATAGATTTTTTTCTCCTGATTCCAAATTTGGTCTCCAAAATTTTTAATCTCTTTACAATTTTGAAAAATTTTATAAAAAGGATATTTCGTTAAAGTTAGAGTTAAAAATCGATTTTTGCCCCAAGATGTTTTAAAATTTTTGTCATATTCGTGATCTGAATACCAAAATTAGTTATATAAGATGTGTCATAACAAAAATAAGTTAAAATAAATTATTTCGACACTTCTCTAAACTAATCTGTAGGCTTTTTCCTGTTCACTTACATGATAATTTCTTTTATTAAACACTTTTAATTCATAAATTAATCAAATACACATTATTAAATAAAGTTATTTAAACAATTAACAATGACTCATTATTTTTTTATATTAAAATAATAGAATAGGTAAGCCATTATAGGTAACTTATAATTATGTAATTCAAAATAATAAAATAAGTAACATACTATAGGTAATACATTATTATGCTTAATGTAAGGAGAACTCATTACAAAGTAATGTATAAAGTAATGATAAGTCATTACCATGTTTTTGCTGGGAAGGTTGTATTTGTTTACGATGTCATAACAGAAAATAAATATTTTGACTCTAGGAATTCCAATAAAATTATTTTGAAATCGGATCCCAACCAAATTTATTCTACAACAAATTCTGTTCCATGGAACCACATCTAATTGACCTACTCTTAAATGATAAGATTCAATATACGAGGGCGGATCAATAAGTCCGTGACTTTTCGAACTTCCCTCGTAGTTATATGAAATGTAATACTGCTCCCATCAAGTACCACCTGTAAATAGGCTAATAGGTAAAAATTCAATTAAATTTTAAAATTAAAGAGTAAATTCACCAAATTTGTGTGTAAAGAAACACGATTTTCCTGTAAATAAAAATGCGGAAAAATCCTACAAAAATGCGCACATTTTCTATCATGATATTAAAAATTATAAAGCAAAAAAATTTTTGTTTTGTGATAAAAAACAATAAATTTATTATTTATTATTTAGTAATTCACAATAAAAACCATAATTTTATTGTTTGTTTACTCACAGCAAGAATAAAAACAATAAATTTATTGTTTGGAAATCCCAAATAATCGATAAATTTGACAAAAACTAATGAATCTATTTTTTAGGTTTGAAAATTTTATCTATTTTTTTTTTTAAATTTCAAAATGTCATATTTTTTTACTACTAAATATAAGTTAGTATATTTACAATCTTTGTGCGTAAAATTTTTATTTAACAAAACAATACAAATTTTAGGCATAATGTGTTAATTGTAAACAAATAGTGTCTAAAAATACTGCGTGTGTGTATTATTGTATATGAAAGTGTGCACAAAAAAGTTTTACGCATTTGGTGTTTATATTTACTGAATTTTCGTAATATTACATAAAACTTTGCTCATTTTATAGAAGTAATTTTACAAGCATTTTTTAGAGTGTAGCGCTCGCATCGTACATTTGCTTGGCTAAAAGTACTGTCGAAAAAGGGTTAGATTTCAAAGGTGCGGCATAGTTTGAGCCGCTACTGTGGTTAAAGGGTTAACATTAAGAGTGGATTGAGTTTGAATGCCAGCTGACTGTGGGCTAGGGTGCAGCAACAACAGAACAATATCATGGTTGTCCTACTTCTCTATGGAGCAGAGACTGATGCTTCTGTTTGCACATAACACAAAGATAAACGCTCTTACAATTTTTGAGTTCATGGGAGGTCACTGACAGCTTTAACAGCACTTAAGTATCTTCACTGACGACAAAGGTAAGAATGACAAGCCGATGGAGTTGTCCCTGTTTTTTCGCAATACTTTGAATTTTCGCGGGCTATTAAAACCAATACTTTTCATAGAGTTAGAAATGAAGTTTGAGTGAGATCCTCTTATATCAGAAATCGATTCAAGAGTATTTACCCAATTCCATGGTTATTTCAGCCTGAGTAGTCGATTTCCAACGGCTCAAATTCTACGTAATGATTGAAATACCGTGAACATGGGGGCTATAAGAAGCCATACATCTCGTTTTAATTTCCATTATGTGTGTACCTTTCACGCTTTCCGCCTGAATCTATAAGGAATCGTATTCCGCTCAAACAGCTTTCCATAAACGGGTAAGTTCTTTTCCATGACTACCTAAGAATACAATAATGTGATCCGCTACGGGTATAATTGATATAAAGGCATTGAATTCTGCCAAACGTTCGGCATTTCGAATTAAAGCAGCCAAATCCGTTTTCAATCTTATATTGTAAGTCTGAATCACGAAAAAGAAAAGAGTAAAGTACAAAAAAATTTAAAAGGAAAATACATAAAAAACAGGAATAAAAAACTAGTCAATTTTAAAAAATGTCATGTAATTTTCTAAAATAATCAGATAAAAACCGACTTTCCTTCACAAAAAAATTAGTAAATTTAAAATAAATAGGGCGTTTTCAAAAATTTACAGACAAAATCATTTTTATTTAAAAAGAACCAGTAAATTTTTGAGAAAGTAGGGTAATTTTTTTAAATTTACTGATAAAAAATTAATTTTATATCACAGAAGGGTTAAATTTGAAAACTTATGGTAAAAATTCACAAAATATGAATTTAACTAAAAAATAATTCTTAATTTGGATAAATTTTCAAAAAGTCTAACAAGTTTTCCAATCGTGTAAAATGTTATTCAAAAATAATATGGGTATTCGGAAACGGGTAAACAAATAAATAAATTTGCTCTAAAAATTAATTAGTATTCAAAGCATTTATAAAATTAAGGAGTAAATTAATAAAAAAGCACAAATTTGTTTCTTCTCAAAAATTAATTAAAAATCCACTTTAACAAAATTTAATAGTAACCGGTTTTTTCGAATAATTAAAAAGTCGCAGCAGTTGTGTTTTGTCTGTGACAAATAAAAAAAGAACAAATAAAACAACCACAAAATTAAATGATCAAAGAACTAGCGGTATTCTCTTATTTCAATTAAGAAAAAAACGTTGTTTTTGTTTATATTGTTACGATTTTACCTTTTTAAATCGTTGATTTATTTCATTTAAATAAATCTATTAATTTTCTTATTGCAAATAATAAACACCGTTTAAATTATTTTATAGCTACGCTTTATTTAAATTCAAACTTAAAACGATTATACAAGAGACTCTATTTAAACTCTATTAAGTGTACACTTCCTCAGAATACTCAATTCAATTAATCGCCAATGCTTCCTCTTAAGCGTTTTATTATCAACTAACTTGCCATGCCACCTTGCTGGCGTTTTTATATGTGCGGGTTAAAATAACTAGAATGTGGCAGCACCATCCGGAAGCTGCATACTGGCAACTTTGAGAATGTTCTTTTGAAGTTTGGCAGAAGAAACATTAGTTATGGTGTAGGGTTGCCATAGACACGTATAATTTGTGTTTCAGTTCATCAATTTCCATTTACTCGTAGAAACACAAATCCCCATATGTAAGCACTGAAATATAAAACAATTAAATGTCAACCCTTCACCATAACTAATATTTCTTCTGTCAAACTTCAAAAGAACATTCTCAAAGTTACTAGTATGCAGCTTTTGGATGGTGCTGAAACATTTTTACCCGCACATATAAATACGCTAGCAAGGTGCCATGGTAGCACTGTTGCCAGATTTGACGATTTATCGTCATTTTGACGATTTTTGGTACCCAAAATGAGTAAATGACGATTTTTGCTCCTAGAATGACGATTTTTTAAAAAAGGCTCGAATTGGCATCATTTAAGCAATAAATTTATTTCGTGATATTGCAGCCCTGTTATTCAACAGATGGAATATTTGTTTTCCGTATAATAAAAGTAAAGTCTAAGAGGGATAGACATATTTGTCTATAAATGTTGTAATTTTTGTGTTTTAGTGCTGATCATCTTGGAATTATACGAAAATCTTCATGTTCAGAACATAAAAATACCAACACTGTTAAAAACAAAACAAGAAGCAATTAAATTCTAATGGTTGTTGAAAAAAGCAGAAGTTATAGAAAAGTAAAATTAAAACTGATTTAAAATGCTAGACATCTACAAAGAAAAGGTAATTAATAAAAATTTGGTAAAATTGTTTGATTATAATTATTTATTTATTTATTTTATTTATTAATCATCAATTACAAATTATATGTTAATACCCTAACCGAGCACTAGCAACAAAGGCCTTCGGCTCGTTGTAGCGAAAACAGACCAGAGCCTCTGGTGGCAATTGAATCCACGACCCCGCACTGATAAGCTAGCATGCTACCAACTAGCCTACCGGGGCGCTCTGATTATAATTAATTTATTTGAATTTTACAGAAAATGATGATAAATCACATGATTACTAAAAAAAGATATTCCCAACTTATTTATTATGAAATGTGTATGTCATTCGATAGCATTATGTTCTAGTTATGCATATCTTCAATTACCGTCAGCTGTTGAAACTTTAGCCCAAGATATTTACAATTATATTTGAAATAGTCCCAAACGAAGTAGTCAGTTTAATGATATTCAAAAATTAGTGTATATTAAACCCAAAAAAAATTTACATCCGAGTCAAACTCGGTGGCTATCATTGGAAATAGTTGTAAACCGCTTGTTGGAACTGTTTGAAACTTTAAAAATTTATTTCTCATTTTATCTTAACATTGATAAAATCGATACGGCCAGATCCATTTTAACTAATTTGAATGAAACAAATCAAATTTACTTATCTCTCTTAAAATATATTATTTTTGTGATTAATAATGTAAATAAAATATTCCAAAGTGAGATTCACAAATTCTCAATACAAAAGATTATTTAAAAGTGAAAATAAAACAAGATTTGTTAAAAATGTATAATAAAGATATATATTTGTAAAATATATATTTGTCAATATTCTATCTTATTGGTTTTTACTTCAGAACTTTAAAATTAATACTATTGTTTTTCTAAAAAATGTGTGTCTTGCTGTGTTTAAAATATGATTTTAAATACTATTTTTGGTTATAAGAACACGTTTTAATGAATTGTTGTCTTGTTTTTTTGTTAATAAAACTTTTATACTAGTAAAAACAAAATTTGTTTTATTTTGATGATGCCTGGCAACCGTGCATGGCAGTTAGTTGATAATAAAACGCTAAAGAGGAAGCATTGACGATTAATTTAATTGTGTGGAAGTCTAAACTTAATAGAGTTTAAATAAGGTCTCTTGTGTAATTAATTTAAGTTTGTGTTTAAATAAAGAGTAGCTATAAAAGAAACGGTGTTTATTATTTGCAATAAGAAAATAACTAGATTTATTTAAAGGTAATAAATCAACGATTTTTAAAGGTAAAATCGTAACAATATTATTATTATTATTATTAATATTTAAAAACACCGGCACTAAATATTCACAAAAAAATAAAAAATCTTTAACGTGTGTCCGTCTGTTTTATTGAAAAAAAAAAGAGTAAACAAAATGTTGTCTTTACATTAACGCCCCAAGGCGTTAATAATGGGGTTAACAGAGATATTAAGCCTGGAATGAAAAAACAGAGCTCTTAAAGCTATTTAATATTATTCTAAGATAAAATTAACACACGCGAATAAAAAAAATTGAAAAAGAGTAAAAAATCTAATGATTTTTTTTGCGTTTTGCAGACGGGATTTTCTATTCCGTTTATTTTTTCTTTACAATTTTTTATAAAGGGTTTATGTTTATATATGTTTATGTCATATAGCCAATTTTAGTTGTTTCCCCCGTTTTTTGGGATGCTTAAGATTTTTCAGATTTTTTCATAAAAAGCGCTGTTTTTTATTTAATTTAGGCATATTTTTTATATTAAAACAGGACATTTGTTAGTGTTTCCAATAATTCGACCCTGTCGGTTAACCGGTTAGTTCATTATTCGAAAAATTACGAATAAATAAAACTTATGAACACTCTTATCCTGAGGAGGGCCCTCCTTACCTAGTAAATAGATCAAATAAGAGAATTTCTAAATATTTTTCATGAAACAACTTGTTTCCACTAAAGTTTTTTTTCTTCTTTTTAACGTAACTTTTTTTAAGTAAATACAATTTTCGAATTGAAAGCAATTTTCTTTTATTATTATTTCAGACATAATTCACGTCGTAGTGCTTGTAGGAAGATACCTAGCCACGTGTTTGATTGCTGAGAAGCTAAAATAAATATTGTAATTGGTTTTTTTCTCATAATAGCTTTCGAATATGATTTTTGAAAGTTAGTCATTTCTCTTAATCTATAGCAATAATGAAACAGCTAAATTTTCTGTTCCAAAGAACAACTTGTAGGAAAACTTCTTGATAACTTGAAGGAAAACTTATTGTCTAAATAAGAAATGGTTTTAACACCTATATTTTACATTTATGTTTATGTATGGTACGGATTCCTGGAATTGGTTTTAGTGGAATGTTCTGTAGAAGTGATGTAATTGAAACCGATTGTAAAAAATTTTCTTGGAAGAATAAAAGGAAGAATTCCTAAGGAATAAAAGTAAAATTTGTTGTATTTTAGTTAGTTTCTTTCGTGAAAATTTCTTTTTAATTTTTTACCCAAAGTTACAAAATTAGAAAGTTTTAAGAAGAATTACCGAAAAATTCTATATTAAAAATTCAACCAGTTAGTTGACATAATTAACCGATTATTCGGGTCGAATAATAATTTGAGTTTTAAATTATTTGTTTCGACCTTAACCGAAATTGAGGCGATTAAACGAGGAATCGCTTAATCGACTAACTGAATTGGAAAAACTAATATTTGTTCAATATATTATTTGTTTTTACTAAAATTAGACATAATTTATATAAGTAAAAAATACAACAAAACTTTTTTTTCATTGCGTTAAAAAAATATGTACGAATTCAAACATAACATTCTGTGATGAAATAATAATAAGGTATAGATAGACACACATTGACCATCTCTCTGTCTATCCATATCCATTATTTCCCATTTCTAAGGTAAAAATATTTAATAAAGAGAAGAAATATGCTATTAATTGTTGCAACATATAATAAAAAAAAACTATAAAAAATGCATGAATTTGGAAAACAGTTGTTTTAACTAACTATCATCTGGTCCTTTTTACTATTTAAAAAGATAATACGTACTTGCCCTTACTTTTTTAATAAAAAACATAAATTTTATTTGATATGACAATATTTCTCACGATGCAAAAATCGTACTCTTGGTTTTTTACAGCAGATTACAAAGGATTGGCATTCCCATGTAATAAAGATTACATCTGATCAAATGTGCTTAAATCTAATTAGATATGAGTAAATCTAATTAGATCTGGGGCCATATGTGATAAAATATGATTAGATATGGCATATCAGCTCTAGTACAAAATTGTAGCAATTTAAGCCGTTTTTAAAGGCAGCAAAATAAAAATGTATTTAAAGCTAAATGTGTTTTTTTAATTTCTTATTATATCCAATGAACATAATTTCCTATTTTTGTAGACACGCCTATTGAAATCCACTACTTTGAAATTTTAGATTTGGCTGTTTTTATAAATTTTAACGATTTTTTGACTTTCTTTTTATTTGATTCCAGGGATTTTTTTCAATTTTACCGATTTTCTTTTAACTTTTTAAAATTTTAAGTGATTTTCAAAAAAGTAGTGATTTTTTAAATTTTTACGGGTTTGTTTATTTTTATAGAGATTTTTTTAATTTCAGTAATAATGATTTCTTTTTAAATTTGAAGATTTTAATTAATTTTTGGTTATTTTAGAATTCTTTTTTTTATCTTTTTTTAAATTTTTTTATTTTTGTAAAACATAAATAAATTTAAAGCTTTACTAGAGGACAAAGCCCTTTATGTTGGTAGCATAGGACCAATGTTGTTTGGTATTGTCAGATTCTTCAGATAAAAATGGTTCAAAAGATACCTTATTAGAAAATAAGCACACACGCAAGGGAACACGAATGTCATATATCAGAGTGCACATTAGGCATATAACCTTTTACAATTTTTGCAAATAGGAAAAATGGCATAGCATAGTCGAATAGAGCGTTTGGTGCGGAAACTTTCGCACCAAACGCAATTACTTGTTTAATCAGAACTGCTTAAAAAACGAGGTTTTGTACACGTGTTGCTTCATATAACTGGATACTTATGTAACTAATAATGGTCTAAAAATTCCAAAATCCTTTTAATGAAGCTAAGGAAGTACCCCACCCATCCCAAAAACAAATTTTCTGCAGAAAATGTTGCTTCAATATAAAAAGAAATAGCAAGTTTTTTGAAAGCTTGCATAGTGAAATAAAAATAAGATCGTATAGCCATTGTATACCAATTGTATAGCCATTATAGCACATAATTTAAACCTAAAATGTATTTCATATAACAATTAAAAAAAGAAATTAAAAAATCGCGTTAAGAAATCACCTAAAAAAGTGATATTCATTACTTGTACAATATTTGCCACCACGTGGTGGTTTGCCAATTTTTTCGTTGTATGCCTAGTGCACATATTTCCAGTTTCAGGTTTCTAGATAGAGGGGTTTACCAATTATAATTGATGCAGTGTTGTGAATACCAATTTCTAATTAACCCTGATAAATGTCCAGTTTTTAGTTTTTGTCGTATTTGGCCCATTTGGCACCGATTTTCTTCAATGCGGCTTGTATCGACAGATGATAGTTGTTGCTTTTACACAATACTAACTATTTGGATCAATATGGTCCCAGAGCCAATAGGATCACCACAAATTCATAAAAAAAATTATTTTTTCATAATTTTTGGAACATATTTTCTCGAATCCCATTAGCCAACACAGGGGATCAATGTTTTGGTAGGACATGGTCCATTCCTTTAATTTTTAGAAACATCAATATATTTGGAAGTGGTTCACTTCATTTAAAACAGGATACTCATACATACATATGTATCCCATGGGTTGTCAAAGGTCAAAAACAAGAAGTTTTTGCTCAGTTTTAACAATTTTTTATTCGCATCGAAATTCAAGTAATTTTTATTTGATTTAATTTTTATAGATTTTTTTCTCCTGATTCCAAATTTGGTCTCCAAAATTTTTAATCTCTTTACAATTTTGAAAAATTTTATAAAAAGGATATTTCGTTAAAGTTAGAGTTAAAAATCGATTTTTGCCCCAAGATGTTTTAAAATTTTTGTCATATTCGTGATCTGAATACCAAAATTAGTTATATAAGATGTGTCATAACAAAAATAAGTTAAAATAAATTATTTCGACACTTCTCTAAACTAATCTGTAGGCTTTTTCCTGTTCACTTACATGATAATTTCTTTTATTAAACACTTTTAATTCATAAATTAATCAAATACACATTATTAAATAAAGTTATTTAAACAATTAACAATGACTCATTATTTTTTTATATTAAAATAATAGAATAGGTAAGCCATTATAGGTAACTTATAATTATGTAATTCAAAATAATAAAATAAGTAACATACTATAGGTAATACATTATTATGCTTAATGTAAGGAGAACTCATTACAAAGTAATGTATAAAGTAATGATAAGTCATTACCATGTTTTTGCTGGGAAGGTTGTATTTGTTTACGATGTCATAACAGAAAATAAATATTTTGACTCTAGGAATTCCAATAAAATTATTTTGAAATCGGATCCCAACCAAATTTATTCTACAACAAATTCTGTTCCATGGAACCACATCTAATTGACCTACTCTTAAATGATAAGATTCAATATACGAGGGCGGATCAATAAGTCCGTGACTTTTCGAACTTCCCTCGTAGTTATATGAAATGTAATACTGCTCCCATCAAGTACCACCTGTAAATAGGCTACTGTCAAAATTTGAGCAAGTTCCGTCATTTAATTTCCGTTTCACACCTGTTCAAAACATACAACCTCGGGGATTTTTTTAAAAATGGAAAAAAGTGAATTTCGAGTTCTCATTAAACATTAAATTTTGCGAAAAAAAACCGTCAATCAAAAAGCATTATAAATACTATGGGGACTCTGCACTATCGATTTCAATGGAAAAAAAGTGGTTTACTGACCTTGCCTTGACGTGGCCTTACGAGCATGGAAGATGCCGAACGTTCTGGTTGAGGTCTCTACACCGATCCGAGATTGAATGTGCGATAGATTGTAGAAGACATAGGCATCTCACATGGCTCAGTGGTTTCAATTTTGAACGATCAAAAACCATGAAATAGACTACGAATTGCCTCCTAATTCGCCTTATTCTCCGGATTTAGTACCCAGTCACTATTTTCTATTTCCAAACCTAAAGAAATGGCTCGGTGGAAAG
Source organism: Eustalomyia histrio (assembly GCA_949748255.1). Taxonomy (NCBI): domain Eukaryota; kingdom Metazoa; phylum Arthropoda; class Insecta; order Diptera; family Anthomyiidae; genus Eustalomyia; species Eustalomyia histrio. The sequence continues at coordinate 108,618,042 of OX456525.1, read as the reverse complement.
AGATTTAGCTCCAACGATAAAATTATTGATCAACCAAATGCCTAAAAATCCTGCTGTTAAACGCAAAGTAAATGACGGAACTTGCTCAAAAATAGACAGTAGTCTATTAACAGGTGGTACTTGATGGGAGCAGTGTTGCATTTCATATAACTACGAGACTTATTGATCCGCCCTCGTAACTAGAACTAGCTCCAGACGTGGTTCTAGGAATGTCTGGTTACTTTTGGAATAATTTCCAATAAAAATTACCTGTGTTAAAACCAACAGAAAACCCGATTTTATTGGGCAAGAAGTTCTTCAACAAGTCGTTCGTAGAAACAGAAAATTTGCCTGCTAAATTATTGATCTAGTACCCAGATTCTATAAGATGAGAGACGATTATTGTCCACTACTTACCAAACTGTTGAACTATAAGATTGAAAATTACTATCGTTTACCAAATTTACAACAACAGTTTACAATTTTTATGTAATATGTAGAGTATTCAAATAATCGGCCTTTTGAAAAAACCGGTTTCGGTTTTCTTCGAAAAATAGAATTTTTAAAAAACCGGTTTCGGTTTTTGCAGAAAAAACCGGTCAACCGGTTTTTGGTTTATTTTTTTAATTTTAATAAAAAGCTTATATAATTTGTTAATTATATAAAAAAAAAAGAAATTTAATATATAAAGTAATAAAAATAAAAAAATACATTCTTTGAAAAAAATATTTTATAATATTTTTTTATTGTATTTCATTTTAACATTTTATTTATTGGTTTTAATATTTTTTAATATAATATCTTAAAAATTAATATTATAAAACTATATGCATATCAAATGAATAGAGGTCATAAAGTTTGTAAATTGGTAAAATTAGGTACGTTAGTAATTTGAACGTTTAAAACGTTTTTCATTAAATAATTTTTTTTAATATTACATTTTAAATATGTAAAAATAAAATCTATTTCACTTCTAAAATAATATTATAGAAATAATATGCAATTTAAATGTTTCGTTTTAAGACGATTTTTTTGTTTGCTTTTGATAAAGCTAGAAGTGGAAAATACTCTTTCACTAGTAGTAGATGTTGGACAAATAGTCAAGAAACAATTATATAAATTTTCCAACTTTTCAGTTCTTTTGTCGCATTTATTAAGATATATGAAATCATCATATAATGATGAATGATTTTGTACAGTCTCTTTTTTAGGATATTGAATACAATTTGTTGTGTTATTTAGATCAGAAATTAAACTATTTGTATTTGGAATATCCAAAGTTAGGTCTTCTTCGGAATCTATCAGACTTACATCTAAATCTTCATAACCAAACAAACGATTATAAGTCTTCGGAAGAAATAAAAGAGACCAAGTAACCCAGTTGGTGATGTAATTAAAAAAACCGGTTAACCGAACAAAATAGACCGGTTTTCGGTTTTCTTCGAATTTACAAAATATTCGAAACTGATCGGTTTTTAAAAATAAAGAAACCGGTTGACCGGTTTTCGGTTTCGGTTTTTGAATACTCTAGTAATATGTTAGATAATTAATTTCGAAGTTGGAAGATAAACGATAATCATCTTATAAAATCTGGGAACAGATTCTGAGAAATAATAATTCACTCTCAAAAATTCATATATTCTAAGGCTATTTCAACCTTATAATATATTATAAAAGCTAAAGCCGGCAGAATAGTCAGATATTAAACAAAACCTTTTAAAATGCATATTTTGTTCCAATAAATCAAGCACGTTACTAAGTATTTTTCTCAAAAGCTCTATGACGTTACTGTTTTTTTTTTTTTAATTATTTATATTTACATTTCATTAACAGATATAATTCAGTATTACTTTGGCCTCAGCGCTAAAAACAATATACATATAAAAATTGTTTTCAATTGGAAAATACAAAGATTTTTAAGAACTTAAAAAAGTTGATTTGGCAAAAACTTTTGAAAGACTAGAAAAACTTAAGAAAAACCCAAAAAAAAAAATCGTTACATTTACTAGGTAAGGACCTGACAGGAATATGCGTATTAAAAAGTTTTATAGACTCCGAGTATTTCTGAGCTTTTTAATAGAAAACCTCTTTAGCTTTAAAGCCTAAATCGGATAATTAAAGTGACAGCGTTAGTTCTGTCAAACTTTGCAAAAACAACACAATATTTTTAAGAATTATTTGTTGAATAGTGTTTTAAGGCAGCTCTAGTTTATTTAGAAAATGTTCTACAATAATTTCTCTAATGTAAAACACTGTATGGTGTATACATTTTCTGTTTTAAGTTTAAGGGTTTACTTGAACATGTGTGACCTCAAGATTCTAATACATGATTCTTTAAAAATTCTGAGATTGCTTTGAATTTCCCTGAACAAATACTTAGACTTAACTCGATGTTTCACAAAAAGCAGCACTCTGTGTCCTTACTTGTGAAAGATATATTTTTATTTTGCATTTAACGATTAATCGCCAATTTTTCAGATTAGTCGACCCGAATAACCGATTAATCAGTTTTTGTACATATTTATAATAATATCGAAAGCAAATTGGAGAACCAAATCTGTCTAGATTTGATCAGATACAATTAGATTTCTAATGTGTCCCCAGTTCTAGTTAGATAATTTCTGTTCAGATCACGGATTTTTATAACAGGGTTTTTAGAGATTATATTTGATTTTCTATGCATGACCAATTGCTTTTTTGCAAGTTCAATTAGGTTTTAGTAAATTTCAGGGAAGTTTGCGCAGTTTTGTACAGAAAGGTGAAAAATTTGCTTTGAAAACAGTGAAATTTGCTCAATTTTCTTTCAGATTACAAGGACTCGTCATTTGTACAAAATTTTATTTGGCTGCTGTTTATCCCCTGGGCACGCCACTGCTTCATTACAAATTTTACCTTCCCAGCTCCAACGGTTTTGGCAGGCCATCAAGGTGGAGTACTTTTTGCCCATCCCCCTGGGCTTTTCCAAAAATTCCGTCTTAGCTGATGTCTACACCAGAACAAATTTCAACTTCCTAGCTCCAGCGGTTATGGCAGGCCGTTAAGGAAGAGACTTTTCCGAAAATACCATTTGATGGATAACTGGAGGACCTCAGTTTGGGCTGAGAGATGTTAAATGTGTAAGTGATTCAGTCAGCAACGTTATTGCTTAATATATAGAGAAGATATAAAAGGTGCATTTATAAAAATGGGTTTCTAAGCAGCTTGAGCGCTTATATACCCCCAAATTTTGTTAAATTACAAATTATTATGCATTTTTTTCGTTTACACACATGGAGTAAATTTAAAAAATTTATATAAGAAGTTCAGTTTTCTTTTTAAGACTGAAAAATCCGTAGGATGACACAAATGTGGAGCTAATGAAAAATCATGATTTTTTGGAATTACTAACATTCAGATGATACATCTCAAAATTTTCTGACAATTGGTTCATTAGTAAACAAGTTACAGCTGTTTTAGTTACGCTACTTTTGCGATTTTGAAAACAATGGATTCTAGGCAACTTCGTGTGTTGATTTATCATTGCTTTTTAATGGGAAAAGCACCGTTCAAGCCAAAGCTTGGCTTGATATGTGTTATTCGGACTCTGCTCCATCGGGACAAATGGAAGAAAAGTGGTTTGCTGACTTTAAACGTAGTCGTACAAACACCGATGACGCCGAATGATCTGGTCGCCCAAAAGAGGTGGTGATACCGGAAAAGATTAAAAAGGTTTACAAAATCGTTTTTGCAGACCGTAAAGTGAAATTTCAGGAGATAGCTGATACCTTAAAGGCTTTATTTTGCATGAACACTTGTACATTATTAAATATATGTTTACTTGCTAAAAATGAAAATTCTTAAGACTGGCGTTTTATGAATTGTTGATCTGTTATTTTGTAAAAGTAGGATTTTAGATCATATAATCATATTCTTTTTATAAATTATTTTATTGTAAAGAAACATGAAAATTTTTATTAGTAAATTATAGAGAAGACCAAAATATGCCGACCACATCTGTCCGACATTTCCTAAACAAACAGCTAATTATCCCGCCTGTCGAGTACACAGAAACCTAAACAATTTTTGTGAACAAACAAACAGTTACTCTCTCCAGACATAAAACCTAAACCATAAACAACTGATTACTCTGTCCGTTGATTAGACATAAAACTCTATCTAGACATAAAACCCAAACAACTATTTAATCTGTCGCTTAGACATAAAACCTTAACTGTTGCCAGTGTACAAGCAACCAGTTACTCTATCTATACATAAAAGCTAAACAACTATTTACTCTATATATATACCTTAGACATAAAACCTAAACCTTAAATATAATCCTTCACCCTTACTCCTAGAATGCATTGGTATTTTTCTGTACCCTTTAAATATAACAATAAAACGAAAATGAACCCAATCTTTAAGGTTCCATAAAATAAATAATACAATGAATGATAAAACTGATTAATAACTTAACTAAACTATCTTAAAATGGTTAGTACAGTAACCATGTTCAAGCAGTTTGTTTAAAGAGAAAGCTGTTTTCGAAATAGGTGCCGCGTTTGTCACCAGACAATGTGCAGTGTCACAAGTCATTGGCTTCCATAGTCAAATTGCACAAATAACACTTTATTCGCTAGATTTGGCTCCCAGAAATTTTTTCTTGTTTTCAGACCTCAAAAAAATGTTCGCTGGAAATAGATTTGGTTCGAATGAAGAGGTAATTGCCGAAACAGAGGCCTATTTTGAGGCTAAAGATAAATCATTTCATAAAAAAGGTATCGAAATGTTTGAAAGGCATTGGAGTGATTGTATCGCTCTTGATGGAGACTATGTTGATGAAAAAAGTCGAATTTTTACAAAAATATAAACAATTTTATTTTATTGGTTATCCTACGGACTTTCAACCGATGTGTTATAGTAGGAAATTTGGATAAATTTCAACAGAAAGAAAATAGAGCTTTTAATTTTGTTTCAATTATGATTGTTTTTGCTTATTTTGCTAACATTGGCTTATTGGTGCTTTTCCCTTTAAAAATTTAGCTTATTTTAGATAAAATATGGCTTAATTATTTTAAAATATAAAATATTTTGTCTTTTTTGTTATAATTAAATTAAATAAAAAACTGTTTGAATTCGACCAATTTTTTTAAGTTTGTTTCAGGATTGGCAGGCAATGCCGCTAAAATACCGTTATCGATTCAATACCCTTCAACTGACTATCGTTACCCCTAAAATACCGTTACCGAAATAACTGAAAAAATCGTTATCCTTAAAATACCGTTACCGAAATAATAGCAAATATCGTTATTCTTAAAAAACCATTACCGAAATAATAGAAAATATCGTTATCGTTAAAATACCATTAACGAAAAAATAGAAATTATCGTTACCCTTGAAATAACGTTACCGAAATAATACAAAAAAGGGTTACCTTTAAAATACCATTACCGAAATAACTAAAATATCGTTACCTTTAAAATACCAATACCGAAATAATATAAAATAACTCTATGGTAATACTTTTTTTAAGTAGTGTCTACTTATTAAGCAGGTGTCTTCAATGCAATGATATATGAAAATTACAGAAAAAACAACAATAAAATTCTTTGGTTGTTCTTTTGTGTGTAATTTTCAAATTTCATGGCATATTATATTAATGTCTAAAAACTCTCTCTGCCAAGTTTCAGCTAAATTCGTTTATATTAGTTATTTGTCGATAGAGTAATTTATACAAAAAGTGGGGTTGACTTTATTCAAATTGAATTATTTTTTAAGCTATAGGCTATAATTTAACAAAACTTTCCAGTACAGTCTTAATTAATGTTCATAAAAGGAATATGAGACCAAAATTTTAAAAAATTCATTAAATTTTAATTTGTTCGCAATTTATTTTAAATTCATACGTAAAAATACATATTTTAGTCAAAATATCAAAATTTCTGAAAAGATGTAAGTAAAAATTCAACTTGCTTATAGCTTATATGAGTAAATTTCTCAAATCTGATCTTAATTTTTATGATTACGAATCTGCAACTAAATTTGAAAACAAATTTGTGGTTTTTAAATTATAAGCGGCTTTTGAAAATTCAACAAAATTTGATTTTTTTTGTGGTATTTTCCTATCTAAAAACGCTGTTATCGAAAAATTCAACTTCTTGTAATTTTGCAATCTACTTACCAAGGGCTTTCATTAGATATAACATTGTTTTTTATTTTTGAAAGGATAATAGTTATCCTTGTAACTGAACGGAAACCTTTTTTCGTTTTTCGCTATTATTTAGCGTATTAAAATTAAACTGAGCTCGTGAACTCGAACTTTTTTTATTTTGGAACACCTTAATGTACTTAAATTTAGTTTAAATAATTTATTTTAATCATTTGGAAATAAAAGAAGTTTTTTGAAATTGTTTTGTTTAGAAATTCTAAAATTTTCTCGCAAAATTATATGTTATATAAAATCTCACCGATCAGTTCCAAAACATACAGAAATGTGGATATTTTTTGCTCTTATTAAACATTTTATGTTAGTATGTTTTCTGTAAAATACTACTGCTAAAAAAATTACCTAAACAGGATAACACCATTCTTAAGCTTTTTTTTTTTTTTTTTTAATTTCCCCAGAAATGTCTAATAAACTTCCTTAACTCCTATCACCAAAGAGTATTGCTATTGGGATACTAATAAAAATATTTAAAAAATTTATTTCCAATAGAAAAAGATCCAAATTTTTTATTTTTTTTTAATTTGTGCGATAAATAAAAAAATTTATAATCGTATGTAGAGTTTTAAGACGAAAAAAACAAAATTTAAATTTTAGAAAAATCTTAACAAAATCAAGAATTGATAAGAAAATACTCCACAAAACTACGGAGTTTTAAAGCACCTTGGACTTTAGTTGTAAAATTCTAAATACTCTATACTTGTACAACTCTACCTTATTCCCACTTTTAAATAAAACTATTTAAAAAAATTGTAAAATTAATTTAAGTGTTACCCTTATTTTTAACCTTTAAACCCCCACATCTCGTAACTATTTAAAAAAATCTTTGTAGAATTTTAAAAAATTTTAATTCTACGTCTTCTTTTTTACAAAAATGAAAACAAGGTGCTTTAAAATCCTATACATACTTTTTCCCAATTAATTTGAAACCATTTGCTCATTATGTAAAAATGTTTGTGTTAGTTATAGATATTTCTGCAAGGGGCCGATGTGAAGCAACAATATTCAAAAATATATTCGCTGTACATACAAACAATGTGTACAACTCTACCTTATTCCTACTTTTAAATAAAAATTGTAGGATAAAATTAAGGGTTCCCCTTATTTTAAACCTTTAAACCCCCACATTTCGTAACTATTTAAAAAATCTGTGTAGAATTTTGAAGAAAATAATTTAAAGTTACGCGCTTTTAAAAAATTTAAATTCTGTTTTCTTAGTTACTAACCTTATATTTTTAAAAACAAGGTGGCTCAAAATCCTATACATACTTTTGCAGTTACCTGCGGTTACGGTTAAAACTGAGACGTAAAGACTAAATTAGTTTAAAAACATTTTACGTCGCAAAGTCTGTTCTGTATTATATTAATTTTATTATTGTTTTTTTTTTTTAAATCGGCTTGGGGTGGGTGGGATATATCAGCCTCATCCCTGGATCCGCGCCTGCTCTTGTGACTAATTTTATAAGACATGTAGATAAATTAAAAAATATTTTCCACACACGCATATTCTGAATACACTCACCAAAAAAAGTCTGCAATGGCAACTGAAAATTTTGCTGTTATTACGGGAAATTTTGCTAACTTGAGCCCAGGGGTATTTTTTGCTAATCTTAGCAACAGATGTCTGCTGACGTATAGTACAATGAAATTTGTAGAAAAAATTAGCTACCGCTACTAAATTTTAGTAAACTTTTTGTAAAATGGAATTTAAAATCGGTTTGCTAAAATCAGCAAAAAAAAAAATACTAAATATTATTAAGATTAGTACAAAATTTCAAATTTATTTTTTTTATCGAGCATCAAAATTTTTTTATTTTATTTATTTTTTTCAAAAAATATTTTAGACAAAAAAAAAAAAGGTTTAAAAATTGTAAAAACATAAACGAAGTTATCATTTTTGTTTAATTTTGTAATTTCTGTTTTGAAAAATATTTTAGTCAAATAATTTAAATTTTTAGGGCTGATTTTTAGAACTAAAAAAACTTTTTAGTTTTTATCTTTTATTTAACATTTTTATTTTATTGTTAACTAATTTTTTTTTGAGCTTAAGGTTCTTTTTTGCAAAAATATAATTTTTATTTTTTAGTATGTCGCTACTCCATTATGTAGCATCTTTAGGATATTAATTATTTCCTGAAGATGCTACACAATGGAGTAGCGAAATACTGAAAAATAAATAATAAATAAATAAATACTGAAATATAAATAATAAATAAATAAATAAATAAATAAATAAATAAATAAATAAATAAATAAATACTGAAAAATAAATAATATAATTTTGTAAAAAACGAACCTTAAGCTCAAAAAATAAATTAGTTAACAAAACTTTTTAGGCTTTTTTATGTGGATGTCTTATTTTTAGACATGACTCGGTATCGTCATTTCCGATCCCTTTTTTAATCTATGTAACATTTTAATGCAATTTAAGTTTGTAGGTGTAAGTTTGAGTTAGAAATAACATTTCCATCAATATCCACTTTTATAAAATTAGTACATTTTTTTTGGTAATTTTAGCAAATCGGTCTTCAAAAATTTGTAAAATGAATTCTGAAATTAGCAATAAAAATTTGTAAATATTCTGTAAAAATTCTGTAATTTGCAAAATGTAAATTGCAAAAAAATTTGCTAAATAATATTTTTTTTTTACTAAAAAACAGTACAAAAATAGTAAACTGGGATTGAAAACCGTTTACAAATTTTTTACTAACTTTTTTTCTGAGTGTACCAAAAACTGCATTCGTTTGGGTTACCATCCATGGTTTGTTTAATATTTTTTTGTACAAAACTGTGATTCTTTCTCTCTGAATTGCAATAGTACAAAAATATCACAACATTGAAAGTACTCAAAAATAAGCCGTTGATTATTTTTTCATTTCAACTGCTTAGTTTACTGTTTTTTAAGAGCTTAAAACATTGTTTTTAGGGCTTTGTTTGGTTGGCCTAATAATAACAATAATCCTAACGTATTCATAAGTGAACCGAATTATTATTCGGATGGGCACGTATTTGTCGTCGAGGGCCATATTGATTCCATGAATTTTAAAGGGCCGCAAGATACATTTAATGTATATCGAATATTTGTATACATTTGTACCGAAGAAGCACAAAATGTAATTACTCAGTTTTAAATTTTCTTTGAAGATTTTTACAATCGGTTCCCAAGCTCGTATATTTCAAAATTGATTCTACAATATCCAACCAAATGTAAGATATCTGACGGAGCAATGCATACGGTTGCTTTAGGACAATTTCACACAAAACCAAAGGATTAGAACCTACAGTAAGAACGAGTTATGAAGGAAAAGAGGTTCTTCTTAATGTTGGGTACTAAAGAAATGTCTATCAAGCGTTTTTAATATATATTTCTTGTCAATACTACACTCAGAAAAAAAAGTTAGTAGAACAATTTTTAAACGGTTTTCAATCCCACTTTACTATTTTTGTACTGATTTTTGGTAGAAAAATTATAATTTAGCAAATCCTTTTACAAACTACAAAATTTTTACAGAATGTTTACAAATTTGTGTTGCTAATTTCAGAAATCATTTTACAAATTTTTGAAAACCGATTTGCTAAAATTACCAAAATGTTACTGATTTTAAAAAAGTGGTTATTAAAGGAAATGTTATTTCTAATTAAAACTTGCACCTACAAACTAAAATTGCCTTAAAATGTTACATAGATTAAAAAACGGGATCGGAAGTAAATTTACCGACTCATGTCTGAAAATAGGACATCCACTTAAAATAGCACTATAAAAGTTTTTTTAATTCTAAAAATCAGCCCTAAAAAAAATTTAAATTTGACCTTAAAAGTAAAATAGAATTTACTAAAATATTTTTCAAAATAGAAATTACCAAATTAAAACAAAATGATCAATTCGTTTATGTTTTAACAATTTTTAAGATTTTTAAACCTTTGATTTTTTTTTTAATTTTTTATAAAAAAAAAATAAATTTAAAATTTTGTACTAAATATTAGTAATGTTTTATTGCTGATTTTAGCAAACAGATTTTTAATTCCACTTTAGAAAAAGTATACTAAAATTTAGTAGCGGTTACTAATTTTTCTACTAATTTCATTGTACTACACGTCAGCAGACATGTGTTGCTAAGATTAGCAAAAAATACCGCTGGGCTCAAATTAGCAAAATTTCCCGTAATAATAGCAAAATTTTCAGTTGCCATTACAGACTTTTTTTGTGAGGGTATTAAATTATAATTATTTGTATAAAACTTAAAGCTTTTTCACAAAATTTAAAAAGGCCGAAGCTTTTCCCCTAAATTTTTATCAAAACTTCAAAAGTAAATAAAAACACATATCTATTTATGGCTAATTTTTTGAAAATTTCGTAATATTTAAGTTTTTTTCATTATTTAGTTTTCAGTTTGCTTAAACGAAAACTTTTGGAAAAATAAAGGTTTTAAATTGTCAACATAAATACAAATTAAATTAACTCATTTTACGTCATTCGAATGTTTTCTTTTGGAATAGTGTTGTTTCAAACACTAATTAGTAATACAAACTTAGAGGCCTTGAAAGTTATTTAAGTGCGTTTTGATTAGGGAGGCAAATTTGAGACTTTGGCAGTTATTTAAGTGTTTTTGACGAATTAAAGCACTATCTTGTTTACATATTTTGTAAAAAATATATTTATTCCAAAAATTAATAAAAAAAAATTAAATTTCTTCGAGGGTGGCACTAAAATCGATCAATGTCCGCATTGAAATTTGAATTTCGTCTTCTCATAAAATATATTTTATATTCAAAATTTATTCTTCACAATACTATTCCCCTTTGTTGGTTTACATACTAGTTTTTAAAATTTTACTATTTTTTTCTCTTAAATTCGTTTTGACGTGAAATTTTAAATTTTTAATGCAATTGATTTTAATTTTTGACAATAATTTTTTTCTTTCCAGGTTTACTATTTTTTACTGGTAATGTAAACATTAGATCAACTGAATGTTATTATGTATAATTATGTGAACAAGTTGACGTTTGAATTAATCAAACAGCACTTCAATACTGCCAAAACCTATAACTAAGTTCACATCGAAAATCATTGTGTTCATCAATAGTTTAAGAAAAAAAACTTTCTTATGCCGTGATATGACTTAATTACTTAATTTATTATTTTTGGCTGCTTAAAATTAATTTGGACATGCTCCACTGTTGCCAAATCTTACCCAAAAATATGGTTAAATCTAAAATTGCTGCAAAATAAAAGAAATAAATAAATAAAAAAATAAATAAATAAATAAATAAATAAATAAATAATAAATTAATAAAAATTGAAAAAGTTGGCTGAAAAATTACAAAAAATTTTAGCCCAATAATTTAACAATATTGCCAAAGAAATAAATGTTTTAAAATTGCTTAAAAACAAGAAGACCGCCTTACAAAATAAAGGTAGATTTTTCGCTAAAGCATAGTAAGGTTTTCGGGAATTTTAGTGAACATTTAGTACAATTTGTTTTCAGTCAACTTTAATATACAACACTATTATTTTTCTAGTGAAAAGGGACATTTTGGGTTAATTATGAGTGTGTTTTTCTTATTAAATAAAAAAGCTATTATTTTTCAGAATTAAAATTATGATTTGAAGTCATTAAAGTTTTAGTGAAATTTCATCACGGGAAGAACAATTCTTAATTGCTAAGCCCCATCATCTTAATGACCCACACATTTGTTATTTTTTCCCATATAATTTCGGTTAAATTTTTCGAAATATTTTTAATTTTTGAAGCGTGAGTAATTCGTGAGAAAAGTTTAAATTACTCACGTGATCGTTCGTAAGCGTTAGTAGAAAAAAATATTCCTTCGTGATTGTAATCATCTCTATTGCAACAAAAAGTCAGTGGTATTAGCCGAATATTTTGTGAAAATTAATATTCATTTGAAGTAACCGAATGCAAAAACTTTCCAATGAGTTTATACAAAAATTAAAAAAAAGGTAAGTCAGCTTTTATTGAGCTTTGATGCCGATATATATTTTGACTTTTCTAAATATGATGCGGCCCTTTATAATATATGGAAAACCTCAATGTGGCTTCTTATTTACATTGACTGATATAAGACATTTTTCTTTTTTTGACAAATTCAATTCATAAAAACAATAACATAATGTTTTAAAATGTTTCAAGTTTTCATTTCAAATCATTCCTATGTAGGTCAGTGTTTAAATTTGAGCATTAAAGCTTTTTCCTCACATAACTAAGAATACGATTCTCACAAAAAAATTAAGAGTTATTAAGAGAGTTCCTTACGTAAAAAATACACATTGGAAGTATAATAATAATGAAGTTTACCGGCATTTTTGTAAGCAAACATTCCATTGTAAATGTAAACAAGTCAAAAACATGTCAGTTGCTATTTTTATTTCATGGATAACGGTAACGGATACGGAAAATCTGATTAATATAATATAATTAAAAAAATACGTAAATATTAAAAAATACACCGACGTGAATGTGAAAAAATTACAGAAAAAGTGTAATTATTGTTTTGATTAACGTATCCAAAATTTTGATTAAAAAAATAAAAATTTTAACAAAAAAAAAATCACATTGCCAATTCACTTAATGATCTCGAAGTTTTTTAGATAAACATCTTTTTTTTTAATAAAGTAACGACAATAAATTAATATAGAAAAGAATAATAAAAAAATTTTAAATTAAACTTTTTATACCATATAAAATAACAGCTCTTTTCGGTGCCATTATATTTGACCTTCAATTCAAAATCAGTATATTAAGCTGCCTTCTAAAGATTGTTGAAGAAACTTCATTTTCCGTCTTATGTTATTTATAAAATTCACATTATTGTTTGATAATCAACTAACCAAACTTAACATTTATAAGTTCCTTTTATATTTTATAAGTTCCTTTTATACCTGACTGAAACCGCTGTAAAATTCAACGAAACTGTTTAGAGACTTATGACTCGGACAAGGAGGTCCATGCAAATAAATGTTTATTGTATCATCGATTTTTTAATGCATTTTTTCCATATTGTATTTTGCTATAAATGCATATATTTATTACTAAAAAAATACATGATTTTAAGCATTTTTTATTTTACTAAAAACGAGGAATTTACATAATATGTCACACTATCTATCTATATTTTTCAAGTGTGTATTTTTAAAGTCGACTTCTAATTAAATATTTAAAATTAAATTTTCATTAAAATTCAAAACTAAATCTCAAAAAAAATAAAGATTAAGCAAATAAATAAATATAAAACCAAAATAAGTGAAAACTTCACATTTTAAAGAAAACTTTTTGTTTAATATTCTACTGAAGATTTATAGTTAAATATCCAAATACTTATGTTTACAAATTTTAGGTATAAACATTACGTTATTTATTTGAAGCAAATTTAAGTAAAACATGTTTTTAATTGAAATTTCTCAATAAAAATATTTTTTATAATTTTATATTTTAGAATATATCAGGTTCGAGGCATAATTAAATGTTACTATGGAATAGCAAGCATTAATTTATAAATGTAAGAAAAGAGTGTGCAGTAGAGTGGTCGCAATCCATACAAAAAAAAGTTGTGCTGGCCATCCCCTAGAATTAAAGATAGTGTGAAGGCGATCTCAAAAAAATTTTGAGATCGTTTCCTGTGCCTCTATTTATAGTACGATCGTAACGTGTGATATATCATTGTTCTTAAAATGACAACAGCTACATTTTCTCCTTTGATCACTTTTGACTCCGACGTCAAGTTCTAGAAGCGACTACTGGAATCTCGGTTTCTACCCACCCTAATTTCCATTTTTTTCTAAACGATAAAAAAGTTTTTTAAATTCCATGAAATTTTGTCTTTTGCAGTATATATTTTATCCATAAACAAAAAAGTTACAGAGGTTTTAAAAAAATACGAATAATTAATTTAACTTTTTATGCCAACATTCAGAAGAAATAATTTATAAAGCTTTGCTTAACCTTTGCTCTTGCTTTCGTTGACATTTGTCTTTTTTAAATTTCTATGGATGATTGATCAATTTTATTTTCTCCTTGCACTCGATTTTGAATTATCAATAAGTTTTCCAGCAAAACCATGGTATCAACTACTTACCAGCCTATTTACTCTCTTAATTACTTTTGTTCGTGATGAGCCCAAAAGTAATGAGTGGTCATTACCTCCTCACTTACAAAAAACACAAAGTAATGGGTGGTCGTTACCCTCTCGCTTACGAACAGCCAAAAAATAATGAGTACCCATTACTTATGGGCTCATCGCGAACGAAAGTAATTAAGAGAGTATTTAGGCTGGTAAGTAGTTGATACCATGATTTTGCTGGGATTTTTCTGTTATTGTTTTACAAAGATTAGATTTCCATGTCATTCGCAAAATACAGAACGCTTGTGTGAGTTGTCGGTGAATCCGAAAATAAGGTAACGGACGAAAACAGCATAGGGTATATATTTGAAAAAAATAAGAAGTCGAGAGCAGTATAGCCAGCTAGAGTCTCGCCAGAACTTAAATCAATTTATTAAATTGGTTTAATTTAAATTATATAAATTTAAAAAAAATAACATCAATATATAAAACAGTTTCCTCTATTTAATTTTTGTTTATAAATAAAAAAAGGCATTACAATATTATAAAAAAGTCTGTTAAGTAAACAAAACCGTAACTTTGCAGAAAAATGTTCTTATGGAAATCGATCAATAAATTTATTTTTGTTATCCCTTGGAATTTTCTTTATATTACTAAAAAGTTAAAACTTTTTCAAAAACTTTGCTCTCAATTTAGAAAAAAGAGAATAAGTCAAAATGTTTTCTAATTAAAGAATTGCTAATTTGTGAAAAGAGAATACATAGGTAAAATATTTACTAATATATGATATTGTACTAAAAATTATTACAAAAACTGTAAATTGGAATATATAACGATTTATACATTTTTGTACTAACTTTTTTATTTGAGTGTAGATTAATCCAAAAGTCATTTTAACTAAAGATTTTTCATACCTTTAAGAATAGAGATTATAGGATATTTGATAGAAAAAATTAGTAAAAAGAAAGAACTTAAAAAATGGACACAACAGTAAAGCACACAAGTGTCACTAAAGACCAGAGTTTATTGTTAACGGATGTTGGCATAAAGAGTTTTTTAAAACTCCTGTAACTTTTTTGTTTATGAATAAAAATATATACTGTAAAAGATAAAATTTCATGGAAATTAAAAAACCTTTCTATCGTTTAGAAAAAATGGAAATTAGGGGGATAGAAGCCGAGATTCCAGAAGTCACTTCTAGAACTTGACGTCGGAGTCAAAAGTAATAAAAGTAGAAAATGTAGCTGTTGTCATTCTAAGAACAATGATATATCACACGTTACGATCGGACTATAAATAGAGGCACAGGAAACAAAAAAATAAAAGGGGCGTGGCAAAAACTTTTTTGAGATCGTCTTCGCATTATCTTTAATTCTAGGGGGTGACCGGTGCAAGTTTTTTTTTCGACCCACCCTAGTGTGCACTCCCTCTAGCGCTGATCCTCACATATTTTTTTCCATCTTCTCTTACATTTATAAAGTAGTGTTTGCTATTCCATAGTAACATTTAATTATGATCTAGAACTTGATAAATTCTAAAATATATAATTAAAACATAGAAACCGAAATAGTATATACAAAATTTAAATATTTTTTTTATATCCACTTAAGGATTCCAGCAAAGTTTTTAGAACAGATGACCTTTGAATCTAGGACAGGTTCTTTTACCACCGGTTCCATGGACCAGGATCTAGAACTGATTCCTAGGAGTCAAAAAGTAAGATTTCACTACCAAAGAAACATTTGTATAATGAACCTATTGCTAAAAGGTCAAACTCCATACAAAATGAACCGGTTGTAAAACGTAAATTAGAACCTATGCCAATGCCATATGGGTATTTCCACAGAAAGGTCAACCGCTACCAAAATATTAAAGTTGAAGAAAAAAGACTTTTCTGAGAAAATTTAGTTGGTTAATGCATTAGATTTTAAGAATATACCTAATTAAATACATATTACCATTTGTAATTTAAGAAAAGTGGTCTGCAAAGAGCAGCTTTGCTTTTTTTGGTTTTATCGTTTTTAATTGACATTTTTCCTTGAGTATTTTCTAAGTGTTACATATCATGTCGATTGCACTCTTCTTATAGACTAAATATACCAACAATAAATATTTAAAAACACCACAGTAGAGATCAAGCAAACTCCGAATAACGGTATAATTCAAAGATTCTTTGTACTACATTCTTCTATCCCGTTCGCGACCGAAAATAAGCATTTGTGTTTAGTTCTCCGTGAACGTTGATCGGAATAGTTTGATATTTACAATTCAAAACAAAATAACCGAGATCATTTAAAAAAACCAAACCTTTACACCTAAAACAAAATTTTAAACCTAAAAAATGCCTTTGGAATCATTGTCCCGTTCGCGATGTCCCGTTTGCGATTCTAAAAAAAATATTTAAAAAAAATAATAATAAGGATAATAAAAAAAAAAACAAAATGCTAAATAAAATCTTTATATCTCTGCTTTAGTTAAAAAATAATCTCCATTTAATAAACTGACGAAATTCGCAGAGTTTTAAACAAAACCACACACCGAAAAAAATGACTTACATTTTTTGTCCCGTTCGCGATCGCAAGTTTATCCAAAATATTTGGAGAACGTTCATATTTTATAATTTTCTTTTTGTTCTCAAAAATTGTTCCACTAAAATGCTATTAAATATTTATAAAAAGTTAAAAAAAAATTTGAGTTTTCATATTTTTTTTCAAGTTGAGTGCGTACGAATGTCCCGTTCGCGATCCTGGAAATGCCCATATATGTTAATTTGTTATGCAAGGTGTTCTTTGGATTTTACCTTTTTCTGGGGAGTTTTTAGTAAATAAAAAACAAAGGTGTATGAAGTTTTTAAGTAAAATTATAAAATATTTGATTAGTCGCAAAACAAAACGTGCTTTTTTGCTCATTTAAAATTTTTGGGAAAGTGAGGATTACTTTTTTCTTGCTATTGTAAAAAGTAAGCAGTTTTTTTTGCTTACTATAAGATTCATCAAACCACAATAAGTCACAAAGGACTTTGAAATGTGAAAAGCACGCTTTGTTATAAAAAAAGTGAAAAAGAACGTTTTGTTCAAAAAAAGAAAAAATAACGTTACGGTGTGCGAATTGTTTCAAGCGGTATTTTTTAAAATATCTGAAATTATCTTAAAATACACCCATTTGTTTGGTAAAAATTATAATCCAAAAAAACAACACAACAATTTTTCATAAATAAATTTTTGTATTTCTCGTACATTATGATGACAGTTTTACTGCAAATGTAAACAAAATAATAAAATTTAATAGATTACATAACTAAAAACTAGTTATGTTTCTTTGTCAAATTCCATACTAGTTTTTGGCAAAAATAAAGTAGCAACAGAAGAGAAAAAGAAACAGTGATTTTGATTCCAGTGTTGTGAAAATTTGGATGGGAACCAATGATTTTTACATAGGGGTATCATAAGGTGGAAGTTTTCTTTTATAAGCCTTTTTTATTGTTCCCAAATAAATTTTGAATTTAAATTTAAAAAGGGTCATTCAGTAATCGGGCCTTAGCCTCATACTCACAATGTCCCGTTAGCTTCTACCTGGGAATTCAACTGACATATTTGTTGCTGTTGAGTTCGACCATTGGTTAAATTATAACGAAACATTCAGTAGTCAGGCCTTATTTATTAAATTAATTTATTTGAAATTCTTGCAATTTTTAATATAATATTTTTTTTTTTTTACATTTTGTAACTTACTACAATTTTAAGAATTTAAAATATGTATAGTAAATTGTAATTTAAAAAATCATACAAATCACTCACACCTGATTACAAACTTAAGTTAAGTACCTATAACTATAGTTAAAAATGTCAAATTTATATGAAAATATCTGTCGCTAGAACCTTAGCATCTTAGATTTCTAGTCATAACAGCGAAATTTAACAACAACGAAATTTTTAGCCCTTATACATAAAGACAACAAGTACTAGAAAGATCAAGGACTTTAGAAAAATAGTAAAAAAAATATATTTATGCATATATTTCCAAAGTCTGATCTTTGTAGTACTTTTTATAAAAGTTAGGAATTTCGTTGTTGTTGTATTTCTTTGTTGTGGCTAGGAAGTTAAGAAGCTAAGATTGTGGCTAGGGTTGTGGCATTTTGCACATCATGTATATTTGTACTGTCCTTGGTTGTTTTTTAAATAAGTTACCCGTACATAATAGATTTGAAAATAGTTACACAGGTAAAAATTGCCGATGGTAAAAAAATAAAAGTAATGGCAAGTCACTGATTGCCAATAGTACAACAAATAAAGTGCTGGCAGAGCACTTACTTTGAACGCTCTGCCAACGTTAGTAAAAAGTCCTTTACCAGTACTTACTTTACAAAATTTACAATCGTAAAAAAATAAAAGCACTGGCAAAGGCCTGGCTTAGAGCGCTTGCCCAACGTTACCAGGAAGGGCTTTGCCAACACTGGGTTAACAAAATTAAAATTATATAAAGCACTGGCAAAGCTATGGCTTTCAACCCTTTCCCAATGCAAACAGAGCTTTTCCAGTACCCGATTAACAAAATTTACAACTATTTTTAAAATGTAATGTACTCGTGTATAACTTGTTTTTCCCAAAAATTTCAGTTTAAATTTAACATTGGAATAATCTAAAATAAAATGTTTTTAAATTGTATTTAATACAAAAATTTAATGTCTTCCGAGAATTTTTAAAAGGAAAAGAAGAGTAAATTCCTGGTACTCTAAATATTAAAAAAAATATTACTTTTTACTTATTTATATATTTTAATTTTATTAGAAATTCTAGAGTACTTAAAATTATAAAAGTCCTTTTTTTATTAAAAAAGAACATTTAAAATTATAAATTAATGTTAGAATTAGATTTGAATTTTAAAAAGAAACGGCAAAGCTTATCTCGGTGCACTCACAATATATTTTCCGTTACCGACTCTAGTTACCCAGCAAAAATGAAGCTGCTAAAGAAGCAATAAAAGCATCACTACTATGGCAAAGGCATCACTTCTTTTCTAATGGTTTCATCGATGAATTTAACATTAGTGTGTCATAGGATGGAAGTATTCAAATGTAGCTACTAGCATTACTCATACTTTACTCTAAGGAAGCAATGATAATACAATGATTAGGTATTCTGATGCATGAGTGGAAAATGTTCATATACTTTGTAGTATTTAAGCTTTGATGAAAATTTAATTTATAAGAATGCACAAAAATAAGTTTAAAGAAGCGAAATTTATGCATTGATATACAAATACTCTTTAATAAAACAAATAAATAATTCTGCATTAGTGAAAAAGCATTTTTGAAACATTTTTCAAAAATTGTAATGAATGTTTAGACAAATTTTAATATATTATTGGATAATTAAAAAACTGGTTGTACAATTTGGAAACATTTTTAGACAATTTTAAAATATTTTTGAACAATTTTTAATAATTTTTGCACAATTTTAAAACCTTTTTCGGTAATTTGAAATAAGTTTTACACAATTTCAAAATTATTTTGATAAATTCTGAATTAAAATTGGAAATGGTGTAGTGTTAAATAATAAACATAATGCATTTTTGCATTATAAATAATAATAAACATAATGCATTTTGCATTATTTTGCACAGATTGCGTCGTCATAAAAATTCAAATGACATGCCAGCTAGTTTGAATTAAAGGTAAAAAATCCGTTTTTCTTGATATTTCAAAACTTTTATAAAAATTGCAAAACTGCATAAATTCTAACCCTCATAAAATTTTAAACTAAAATATAAAAAATGATTTAATAAAAATATTAAAAAAGTTCATCATAACTATTTTCTCAATTTGAATAAATGCTTTATATTCAAAAAATATACGATATACTATAACTTATGCTTTAGAAGTAATGAAGAGTGATATTTTAAGATATGCATCGGGTTTATATCCAGATCACTGCATTTGACATATGAACACATGAATTCTTTTGGAAGTGCCTTAGAATAACACCAAAAAATCATAAAAGAATGTCAACTAAAGTTTAGGAAGCAATGAAAAAAGTTATAGTCACAGAACGACTACCATTTTTTTTGCTGGGTTAATTTAAAAAGTAATACTTAGAGTTTGTTTTTAAATGAAGAATCAATTGAAATTTTTTAACTATTTGAATCAGTTATAAAGGGTGTCCCAAGAAGAACGCAATTTTTAAATCTGGCAACATTCGAAGTTTCATTGTTTGACATTTAAACAATTGTTATTGTTTGCTAGTAGAAGGTACGAGGTTAGTAAAAATGGAGCGCTACACGAATGAACAACGCATTCTCATTGTGAAATTGTTTTAGCAAAATGGTGAAAGTTTTGCGGCTACAGTTCGCAAATTGCGATCAATTTGGGGTCACAATAATGCTCCAAAAGAGTCAACTGTAAAGAGATTAGTGGATAAATTTGCCGAAACTGGGTCTGTTAGTGATGTAAAGACAACAACGCGCCATCGACCAGGTCGATCGACCGAAAATGTCGCAGCTGTACGTGATGATGTCGCTCAAATTCCATCCACCTCAATTCGACACCGAGCTCAGCAAATTGGTGTCTCCAAATCCACTTTGCAGCGAATTTTGACGAAAGATTGGCATCTTTATGCATACAAAGTTCAATTGACTCAGGAACTGAAGCTAGCTGACCATGGACAGCGAAGGGAGTTCGTTAATTGGGTATTGGAGAGACAACATGAAAATGCTGATTTTGCCGATAAAATCATCTTCAGTGACGAGGCCCATTTTCATCTTGATGGCTTCGTCAATAGGCAGAATTGTCGCATTTGGGGTGAGGAAAATCCTCGAGTAATTCACGAGAAGCAAATGCATCCTCAACGTGTCACTGTGTGGTGTGGTTTTTGGGCTGGAGGAATCATTGGACCTTTTTTTTATGAAAATGAGGCAGGTCAAGCGCAAACAGTCAATGGTGTTCGGTATCGTGAAATGATAACCAGTTTTTTCTTGCCTAGAATTGAAGAAATGAATGTGGAGGGCATGTGGTTCCAACAAGACGGCGCCACATGTCATACAGCCAGAGAAACAATTCAATTGCTGCATCAGTCATTTTCCGGTCGTGTTATTTCGCGTTTTGGAGATCAGAATTGGCCGCCTAGATCGTGCGATTTAACACCATTAGATTTTTTTCTTTGGGGTTTTTTGAAGTCGATGGTTTACGCGAATAAGCCGACGACGACTCAAGCCTTAAAAGAGGAAATTGGACGCTGCATTAATGAAATACCGCAGCATTCATGCAAAACGGTCATTGAAAAATTCATTAAAAGATCGCGTGCATGCCAGCTAAGCCGCGGCGGCCATCTGCACGATATATTGTTCCATACATAACCTCATTCTGTCTACTTTACGATATAATAAAGTTTCACGATTTTTTTTAAATATCTGTGTTTTATTTAAAATTTAAAAATTGCGTTCTTCTTGGGACACCCTTTATAAAAAACAAACTACACAAATTTACGGACATTCAGTAAGATTTGATAGTTTCTGTTAAATGTAGCATTTTATGTTTTCTGTTTCTAAAAATAGAAATTCATATAATTCATTTTTGTTTTTTTACCAAAATAGTTTGTTTATATGGAAAATTATTTCAATAAAAATTACAAGCAATTATTTAAATATAGATACCTACTAAAAAATAAAAATATATACATCTGTGTGTGTTGTGTTTTGTAAAATTACATACAAATAAAAAAAATCTATTTGAAAAACAAACCACAAAATCGTTTTTTTTACGTTTTGCCGGTAAATAATTGATGGTTATTTTAAACGAATTCCGAATGTTTTTACTACTTTTGTAGATTATTAAACAATGATTAAAAATAAATATCAAAATGGATAATGAAAAATCTGTAGTCCTTTTTTTGATTGTATTTTCAATTTTTAACTAAATAATATCATTTTGGGGTTGCCAAAGCACTATAATTTCCAAATCTTTCGTTCTGCCAACACTGGTAAAAGCAGAGCGTCAACGTTATGACGTTTGTATTTTTCTAGCTGAGTAATTTCATTTAAAATCACATTTTTCGAAGTAGTGAAAGAAATCTGCTTCAGAAGAGGTAAATTAGAACTTAGTGATACTTCATCAATGAAAAATTGATTCCTTAAGAATCACTCCCATTGATTTTTGCGTGGTTGTAGTGTTAACTAGGTATAATTCCAATTGAAACCAAAATATTTATATAAATTCAGTATACTTAGGTAGCTTATAATAAAAACGAGTTTCATAAATTAGACTATTGTTTCGATATCTTCTTCAAGGCATTCAATATTTTCGCATATTATACTCTCCAAGCAAAGGGCGTTAAAATGAGAAATGTGAATAAACTAAAAGGAAAAAAATATAACAAAATTAATAAATAAATAAATCTAGAAATTCAAGCAAAATAACTTGTTAAAGCTCACAAAGAGGCTTTGATAAAAATGTAAATAAAAAAGTACGTTTTGTTACGCACCATTTTTAAAAAGTGGATCTTCTTCATATTTTTTAAAGTAGCTTTAAACCCAAATAATACAAAAATTACAAAAAAAAACAATTTTTCAAAAAATTAAAAAACACGTTTTGTTCTGCGACTCCGCATTTGTGTAGTATGCATTTTCGAGCTGTTGTTTTTTATTTAAAATAAAATACAGATATTTTTATGTTTTTACACTGTAAATGGGCTTATTTTATAACCAATAATTTGTATTGTATAAATAACGCTAAATTTGAAAATATAGTATTTTTAGAACGAGAAAATTACAAAATTTTAAAAAATTGGAGATTCCAAAAGCCTATAATTGTAATTTTTAATTTCCATATGCATAGACATTTTGCTGAATTTTATAACACACTTTAAAATCAAATTAACATGTAAAATAAGAAATTTTCTTTATAAGAGCCAATTTATACCGTAACTTTTTTGCGTGCAATTCTTGTTTGTTAGAGATGCTTTATTCACATTCGGGTTTGGAGCAATAACAGTCCCCGTGTAAATAGACATAACTTTGGAGGCAACTTTGAAAAGAAAATTGAGAAAAAAGCATGAAATCAATTGCATCGTATAAAGTGGCTCTAAGACTTTTATCAGATTCAACAAAATGTCTGTGCATATGGGTTTAACTATTTAAAATTAAAATACAATAATATATTACTATTTTTTAAACAAACTTATTAAATATAAAGTTTAAAAATTTACAAAATTATACAATACATCTTTCATAGACTGTTTTTGTTAACTATTTTTTTTTTATAAAAAGGCACCAACAATGGAATTTGTAACTTTCCTTTTTATATTTAATGAATTTTTATATGAAAAATAACAATTCAAAGAAAAATAACATTTCAAAAAAAATTGTTAGAAATCGAATGTAAATTTTAATAAATATTTTTAATTACTTATATGATGAAAATGTATTTTTAGTTTGTTTCGAGATCATAGAAAAGGTTTTTTCAAATGAAAAAATGTTTTCCTTATTTTTAATTTTAAGTAAACATGGAGAATACACAGAAAAAGTTATTAGACACCAGCCCGGCTGGTGTTTTCTCCATGTTTACATAAAATTAAAAATAAGGAAAACATTTTTTCATTTGAAAAAACTTTTCCTATGATCTCGAATCAAACTAAAAATACATTTTCATACATATAAGTATTAAAAAGATCAACTATAAAATATAAACTTCAATATTATTTTTAATTACTTAAAATTTTGTGATACTTCGTTCTGTGTAAATATAATAGTGATGTTTTCTTTTTATTGTCGATCTTTTACAAATTTTATATGTATTAAATATATTTTAGTCTGGTTCACGAAAATGGAAAGAATTTTCCATGATCTCGAACCAGAAAGTAAGATTACAAGAAAAGTTTCGAAAATTCTGTTTGTAGTGTTATAATATAATATTTTTGTAAATAAAAACAAAAAATTTTTTTAAAAGGCACCAACAATTAAATTTGCGAATACAAAAACATTTTTTTTTTTGTAACTTCAATTTTTATTTTTTAAGAATTTTTATATGAACAATAACAATTTACAAACATTTCAGAAAAAAATTGTTAGAAAACGAATTTCAATCTTGACAAATATTTTTAATTAATTGAAATTTAGTGACAATTTCTGTGTATTAATTGTATTTACTTGAAATGTACAAAAATAGTACGTCTGTAATTTACTCAAAATGTATTCTAATTTTTCCTAAAAATAAAATTTGCTATAAATGCCCAGCAAAAATTCTCTATATGGAATTTGTATGTTATCTAAATAAAATTAAAACTTTAGTTTTAAATATATTTAAACGCAAGTTATTGAGAATTATTGTATATATTCACTACATTATTTTTACCTTATATTATATTTGTTTAAAAAAAATGTATTTGTATGAATACACTTTAGTACTTGTTATTATCAAAAAGAAAAAACATAAGTTCAATAAAACAGTAAAACTTTTAATACGTTACATTAAATTTAAAACAAAATCGCTCATGGACGTACTACCTTTTCATTGCATACATTTACACCCCTGTAATTTCATTATAAACACTAGAGCGACTCAAGTTGTATGGAAGCGAAATTCGTGCAAGGTGTACCCCCCTCAAAATGAACATTAGTATTTTTTATGATGACATATAAAATATTTCGGCTCTAGCTTTAAGCTCTCGTGAGCTGGGCCATTTTGAAAAAGGGTCCATTTTTGCATGTTTTGTTAATTTAAGAATCTGTTTCCTTACCAACATATACAGTATGGGTATCATAAGAAAGTTTTTTTAAGGCGCGTCCAACTGTATATACAATTTGTCCAAGGACGTTTTGACAAAAATGCAATGGGGTGGTAACCCTTCGTTTTAAATAGGGTAATATGCGTATCAAATTTTTTCTTTTGTATCCAAATAATTTAGATTTCGAATTTATCATAGATTTAAAATCCTCTTAAAAAGTTAAGGTGCTCTAATTATCTGTATTTTGGAATTGTAAAACAATATGGTTTTAGTTTTATTCCAAATGAAAACACAATGCGAGCGTATTTTTATGTAAAATGCATCTAATTTGGATACATAAAAATACATTAAAGCTCTATATTAATTTAGTTAATTTATAATCGAAACGCATCGCACCAAACTTAAAAATATATCAAAAAAATTATATGGAGATAAAAGAAGCAATTAAAAAATAAAACAAAACAAATTAAAATTCAAGAAATTAAAAAAATATTTAATTGTACGAGTCTCAGCTAATTAATTTAAGTCAAAAATGGGTGTCGTGTAATTTGGTACAAACTTAAACTTTTTTTGACTTTTGAAACAAAGCTTAAGTCACTTAAGCCAATGGAAGTTGGGCCTTTAAACATAGCACACTAAACATATGCACAAATGTTGTATCGTACTATCGTCTATTGTTGTATTTTTTCAAAATTAAATTTTAACAATTCTGTTTTCAAACCACAATACAAAACTTAGTACATTCCTTATGCGCAGCTAAAATTGGCTTTCGTGACTTAAACTTTTTTTTTTGGCATGAAACGATATTTTAGAAATACAAATTTTTCATTTTAAACATGAACGAAGTAAGGACTAATTTTTGTGACGTACACCACAACAATAACAAATCTGACGTTTTGAAAATCAATAGAAGTCGGTATAAACGTCTAAAATTTTCAGTATTGAATCATTTGGCGTGATTTGTATCTATAAAATAAATTATAAATAAAGAGATTTAACTTCCAAACAAAAACTCCATCCAACATTGTTTGATTTTAATATAAATTTATTATAGTGTGAATTGAATTTTCGTTTTATACCGATACCTAGCTTAAGTCACTTAGGCCCTTTATTATAACTTGCTTTTAAGGAACGTGTTAGTTAAAAGTAACTTTAGCTAAGGTGAGCAATAAAGTGGCCTTTAACTATTTATGGTTATCACAACTTCTTTATAAAATAATTTTTTTTTTTGGAAATATGGCATTACCAGAGCAAACCCCGATTACTTTTGACAAATTAGAATAGTTTTTATAAATACGTAGTGGCAACGACGTACTTTTATTTATTTTTTTACTTAGAACAAACAAACGAAAATAAAATTTGTTTGTAAAAAGTTAAAATGTTTGTTGTAAAAAATTTACAATGTCGACGCCGAACACAGAAATAAACCAAAAAGCTAGGAAACGCTCAAAAACTACACTGCAACTACACTAAAGAGCAGAAAATATAGCTTCAACTTTAAATGCATAAACCTTACTTTAAAAGTTAAAGGTAAGATGACTTTACCTTTAGCGAAAAACTAATTATATGTCCGTTAACATCCTAACTTTAGCTGTTGGCAAGTTATAATAATAGGCCTTAGACTAATTTTGTTTCTACCTTAACCGTAGCCCAAGAATTTTCATTGACAAACAAAAGAAAATAAAGAAAATATATAAACAAAAACAAAACCTTTCCAAATTAAAATTATAAAAATTTCGTAAAATATATCAAAATTTATTGGAAAGATATGAATAAATATTATAAATTTTAATAGAGAATAATTTCCTGGTGGTGCAGCTATTAAAATTAGTTCGCCGATTACAGAAATTACTTGAAATTTTAAGGATACACATGAAAGTGGTTTTAACGAAAAAATTAGATTTTTGTGCTACTTTTAGTTATCAATGTAAATCATCAATCTCATAAAAAATCTGTCCCCAAACCGAGGTTAAAATATCCTATTTCGATCCCTTTTATCTGTCAACACTTGACATAACGCTATCAAACCATATTTTTTCTCTGCGTGCATTCATTTAATACGAGGGTGGATCAATAAGTCCGTGACTTTTCCAACTTCCCTCGTAGTTATATAAAATGCAACACTGCTCCCATCAAGTACCACCTGTTAATAGACTACTGTAAAATTTTGAGCAAGTTCCGTCATTCACTTTGCGTTTAACAGCTGTTCGTGGATATTTTAAAAATGGAACAAAGTAAATTTCGAGTGCTCATTAAACATTATTTTTTTCGAAAAAATTGTCAATCAAACCAAGGAAAAGCTTGATAAATACTATGGGGACTCTACACCATCGATTTCAATGGTAAAAATGTAGTTAACTGACTTTCGTTGTGGTCGCACAAGTACAAATGACGCTGGACGTTCTGGACGGCCCATTGAGGTCAATACACCCGAAAACGTCGAAAAAATCCACGATATGCTGTTGGCCGATCGAAGAGTAATAGTGCGTGAGATTGTTGATGCCATAGACATTTCAGTTGGATTTAAGAAAGCTGTCTGCAAGATGGGTGCCGCGTTTGCTCTCAATTGACCATAATGCACGGGTGCACACGTGTGTGGCAATATTCCATGAATTGGGCTACGAATTGGTACATCATCCGCCATATTTTCCGTATTTAGCCCCCAGTGACTATTTCTTATATCCAAACCTAAAGAAATGGCTCGGTGAAAAGAGATTAAGCTCCAACGATGAAATTATTCATCAAACAAATGCTGATTTTATGGACCTCGAAAATCCTATTTTTTGGAAGGGATACAAAAATTGGAGAAACGTTGGACTAAGTGTATTGAGCCAAAAGGAGATTATGTTGAAAAATAAATTTTTTTTTGCAAAAAAACTGTGTTTCATTCAAAAAGTCACGGACTTTTTGATCCGCCTTCGTATGCTACATTTAATATCTCATAAATTGCGCCAATTTTAAGATTTTTATCTTTGGCGGTTCATGAAATAAGGAATCTTAAACTTATTAAAAATTGACAGCCGTATGTATAGACATTTAGTTGGTTTTTATAACAGTCTTATAAAGAAAATTTGTTGTTGTTTTGCATGTTAATTTGATTTATAAGTGTGTTATAAAAATCAACAAAATGTTTATGCATACGGCTGTAAATAAATATCGATAAACTAGTCTTATTAACATACACTTTTCTCTTGAACAACTTAGAAGACAAGTGTCAGTAAGCATCATTTTAAAGCTATTGAAATCAAGGTTTTAATGACTTTTAACCACCGTATTTTTTTTTAATTTTAAAAAATATGTACATATATAAAAATATATATACACTTTTGCAAAATATTACTATGTTACTCTTAAATCGATGAAAAAACACTTATTTTGTATTTCAATTTCGTTTATTATGTCAATGAAATATACAAAATTCCTTACAGACTAGATACAATATAAAATATTAATAGTAAATATATGTAAAGCAACATTTATTGTACATACCTTATATATACATATATTTATAATAATTGTATTTTAACATTATCTGGTCACAAAGATGATTTAAAGAGCTCATTATCGAATTTGGCAGGAATGTCAATTTTAAAAAAAATGTGTTTTAGCTGGTTTTAGCTAAAACACATTTCTTTTTAGCATATTTAACAATGTAATCCACTATTTGTTTGTATGAAGATAAATGGTCTATAAATGATACTACAAAAATGGTATTAGCAATTACTTACAAATCTTTGTAATTGTTGTTTCCAAAAATAACACCTTTAGGTTATTCTTTTGACTTGGAATTGTTCTGTGGGATGTCAATTTTATTGGGGGAATTAGAAGTAGCAGTATAACAGGTCAATTGAAAAGTCCCCGGCTTGACACATAGATGACGCTACTATACTTAAATCGATATGATTTTTAGTCCTAACCTTCAAAAGACACGTGTATAAATTTGACAGCTGTCGGATCATTAGTTTGTGAATTATAGCATTTTGAGTGAAGCAACTTTTGTTATTTTGAAAAAAATGGATAAAAAGGAATTTCGCGTGTTAATAAAATATTGCTTTTTGAAGGAAAAAAATACAGTTGAAGCAAAAACTTGGCTTGGTGACGAGTTTCCGGACACTGCCCCAGGAAAATCAACCCTCAACGATTGGTATGCTAAGTTTAGACGTGGTGAAATGAGCACCGAAGACGGTGAAGGCAGTGGACGCCCAAAAGAGGTTGTTACGGACGAAAACATCAAAAAAATCCACAAAATGATTTCGAATGAACGTAAATTGAAATTGAATAAAATAGCAGGTACTCTAAAGATATCAACTGAACGTGCACATCATATCATTCACAAATATTTGGGTATGAGAAAGCTCTGTGCAAAGTGGGAGCCGCGCGAGCTCACTTTTGACCAAAAACAAGTCAGTGAAAACAAAGGCGAAAATCCATGATTTGGGCTTCAAATTGCTTCGCATCCACCTTATTCTCCAGATCAGGCCCCTCAGCGACTATTTCCTGTTCTCAGATCTCAAAAGAATGCTCGCTGGGAAGAAATTTTCGTCGAATTTAGAGGTGATCGCCGAAACTGAGGCCTATTTTGAAGCAAAGGACAAATCGTACTACAAAAATGGTATCGAAATGTTGGAGGATCGCTATAATCAGTGTATCACCCTTGCGGTGTGAATTTTGCCAAAAATAAGTGTTTTAGTATGGTAGGCCGGGGACTTTTCAGAGTTGTCAGATTTTTGAAAAACGAATACTTGCCCTTCTTCTTCTCATATTATTCGAATTCGAATTACGATCAACCGGCTTTTGTTGCTAGAAAAATGGAATCATTACTTAAATCAGCAACAAAAATAGGCTTAGAATTGGTACGTTGACTGTTGGAATGATGAGTATTATGTTATATTTAGCAGCAGCATAACTAACAGAAGAGTCAGAAAGCCCAATACATATATAAGAGGTTGAATCGGGGAGGTACCACTAAAATATACCTGCTTTTAAGAAACGAAATGAACATACAATCGTAAATTTCGTTTCAACGAAAAATGGTGAACTAGTTTAAATAGTTCAATTGAGAAAATCGTTCAAATGAAGCAGATTTATTGGATTTTGACAGAAGCCTTGAAATATTTCAATATAAATGCATCGAAATGTAGAAACGCTTTTTACTCCCAAATCGAGAAACAGTAGAATTTTTTGTTTCACACTTTTCGATGCAAAACTTCTCGCAAAAAGTTTCAAGAATGGGCTACAAAAATACACAAAAACCGTGCTAAAACTTTTTAATATCACGTTTTAAAAATAAATGTTTTTGTAATGTATTTTTCTATTTCCTTTTGTTTTTTATTTTGACACTTTAGAGTACACTGAAAAAAGTATCACAACATTTTAAAGGTATAAAAAGGTGCATAAACATTTCATAATTTTTTGATAAGGTATACACTTGGTAAAGTACACATTTTCCTTGTGTCTAGCAACACTCTTATTTAATTTCTCTTCACTCTCAAATAAATTGTCTCGTTAATCGTAGAAGAATAAGAGTTTTTGCAAATTTTATGAATAAAATTTGTTTATGAAAAAACAAAACATGATAAAAACAATTTTTAAACATAACGACACTTTATTATTACGAATACTGAAAGTATTCGTATGATTATGTTTTGAAATTTGGTACACAGGTTCCTCCTCCAATGTAAATGGAAATGTGCAAATGTTCCAAAGTGGAAATGTGCATATGGTAAAATGCGTAAATGAGCAAATGTGCAAATTTGCAAAAGTGCAAATTTGATGGATTGATGGTGATGTAAATTTGCATATGTGCAAATGTGAAAATAGGAAATGTGAAAATGTGTAAATATTTATTCATTTATTTCATTCAACATCGTCCAGCCTAAACCGCGGGAAATAGGACGCTGAAATTTGGTGTGTAGGTTCCCCCTCCGGTGCAGACACTCGCTAAGACGGGGTCTTGTGAGTATGTGCTAACTCATTGATAAGGTACTAGCGGCTTTATCCGCTAGTTATCACTTAAAATAAGTACATAAAAAAATATTTTTTCAACTCAAAATAGATATTAAACAGTAAAGCGTGATTGAGAATAACGTTATAAGCAATAAATTTTATTTGTGGTCTTCGTTTGGTTTTTATTTTTGAAATTTTGTAAATTGCACAAGTTTTTTTTTTGCCTGAATAATTGTAGTATTTTTGAAGTTTATGTTAACAATTCCCAAACGGTTAACTTTTCGAGTTTGAAATAACAAGCCAAAATTAGTCAATTAAATAAGCTTTTATATACTCTTTGTTTGACTTAACGCGTTACAGAAATAATGTTGTTAAAAATTTGTTAATATAAGTGTACAACTTTTTTTTGTTGGCTGCATGGACCAATTTGAATAATTTTGTGAAAAATGCTGGCTTAACCCTACTTTAACATATTAATAAATTTTTCGTTATTATACAATTTACACAGAGAAAACAGACTCATTGTGACAACCGAATTATTGCCATCTAAATGGTTTGGTTGGACCGACACATTTCTTTATTGCGACCAAAATTCGATTAATGCAACAAAATTCGGTTGAAATCCTCTATTTTAATAAGGTCCGGAATACATCAAGTTGCGAGAACAGAATAATTCTGTTGCAGCAACCAAACTATTCACTTGGCAAGAAATTAATTTTTCACAATGTTGTCTCTGTGTTTACATACTGTTTTATTGAATTGTTTAAAAACTTTATGCATTCACCCTAAGTAATTAAAAATATTTGTTGAAATTCAAATTCGATTTTTAACAATTTTTTGTTTGAAATGTTTGTAAATTGTTATTTTTCATGTAAAAGTTGTTTGAAAATAAAAATTTAAGTTACAAAAAGTTTTTTATATATACAAATTTCATTGTTGGTGCCCTTTTTAAAACATTGTTTATTCACAGAAAAAAGTATCACAAAATTTAAAGTAATTAAAAATATTTGTTAAAATTTAAACTCGATTTCTAACAATTTTTTGTTTGAAATATTTGTAAATTGTCACATTTCATATAAAAATTCTTTGAAAATAAAAATTTAAGTAACAAAAAAATAACAAAAAGTTTTTTGTATTTACAAATTCCATTGTTGGTGCCTTTTTAAAAAATATTTTTTTTGTATTTACAAAAATGTTCTATGGATGATGTTCAATATTACAAACAGAATTTTGTAATTTTGTTCTGTGTTTGTTTTTACAGGAATATTCTATGAAAAATGTTTAATATTACAAACAGAATTTTGTAAATGTTTTCTGTGTAAGGTTAAGCACTCAGAGTAAAAATATTGATAAGTTATTATTGTTAGATTTTTCTTAGGATAAATGCTTAGCATTTGCTAGTTTCCCATTGTTAAGTTAAAGTTAACTGCACGAGAAAAGTTAATGAGCCTTAAAAATATAATTCTACGAATTTTATATTTGTATTTCAAATTAAGATCATTAAAATAAATATGTATACTCGTATATGTAAAATTTGTGATATATAAAACAAACAAAAACGTTAAAATAAATATATGTGTATGTACAAGCATTATTCATGTTGGTAGCATAAATAATTATAAATATAAAATCCTAAAAGAATTATCCGTAATTGTTTGACTAAAATAATGTTAAATTTATGGCACTTAATAATCACAATATCATTGGGCTGTGCATGGAATTCATATTTGATTGAAACTTCAAAATCATGTCCCTCAGAATGTATTTGTTTATCACAAACACAAGTAAGTAAATTACAATTTAAAATAATTATAATTCTGTATTAAAAAAAATAAATTACAAGCAATTTTACAATAACGAGCAAAAGTGTGCAAAAATGGGTCTTCTTGTTTTAATTAAAATTTTTATTGTTTTCCTTCGTTCACGTACTAAAAGAAAAAAATTGGGTTTTTAATTTCAGATGTGTCCGTCATGAGTTATCCTGTTTATGCCTCAATAACTTTTTTGACAAATTAAGAAAAATGAAGTCACAATGGCTGAATTTTCAAAATTTTTAAATAAAAATTTCAAAAAGTACTCTTTAAATATGTTTCTTTGATATGCTAAATTGTTTGAATAAAACATTTCGTACTATATATTTGAAAAAATCAGTAAAAACTGAACCCCTTAAAAATATATCTTCCTAATATGTTAAAGTTGTTCAAAAGAAATTTCACTATTTGAAAGTTTATAAAATAGTAGGTGTCTGTATAAATATATTTTTAGTTAAACTAGTAAAAAAGAAAAAAAAATATTTAAATAGTTGTCAACATGTTAAAAAGTACTCGATCGAAAAAAAACCAGGAAACCCTATGCGGTGTGCAAATCTTTAACTAGTTTTATCACGATTTGCATAAAAATGTGTCTAGTTTTATTGGTAAACAAAAAACATGTTCCTAGTTTTAGGTGGAAGAAAATTTTCGAGTAAAAACCAATAAAATTTCCCCTTAAAAAATCTGACTACAACTGGTTAAAAATAGCATAAGTCAAACTTAAATCATGCATTTACCAATTAAGCAGATCAACTATACATAACCATTAGGGTGCGCCTTATTTTTCAACTTGCGAAATTTGACCGTAACTCTCCCCAGAAATGTTCAAACGCCCAAAAGTTGCTAAAATATGTCAAATTTGAATAAAATTTGCACAAACTGAAATATTTTAAGATGGATCATGATGTAAAATTTTACGCTGAATCTGCTAATTAAATTATCATAGCGCGCCAACTTTTTACGTGATGCTATTTTTTATAAAAAAGATACCTTTTTGAAGGCTTTCAATATCATACAAAATTACATTACGAAATGTAACTAAGTCAAACCATTTTTTGTAATATTTAGATTTTCACAATTAGGTTAGGTTAGGTGAAGAAGGGTTATGCGCCCAAGGGATGCATATCCACCCGGGGACCAATGCGGTCCATTGTGAATTCCTTCAGTATAGAGGAAGAAGAGAGAGAGAGAAAAAGAGAAATAAAGAAGAAAAAAGTTGAGAGGTCCGAAGAAATAAAGAAACATAACCCCTCTACAGTCCCACCGTCAGAAATAGCCGTCCTATTTCCCTGACAAACCCTAGTAGATCGGCTGGATTACATCCAGCGATACACCCCAGTTCGTCGTGAAACCTATCCCCCAGCCATTTCAGCCTGAGACCCTGCATCCTAGGACAGTGGCACAGTACATGCTCTACCGTCTCTAGTTCCTCAACATCCCCGCACAGTCTGCAGAAGTCCGGTATGACATTATCCCATTTACTCGTAAGAGTCTGAATGTCCATCTTGGACCCATCCGTAAATATTGCCCACTTCTCAAACAGCCTTGCATCCACGCCAAACTTCCCTATCCGGGAACTCCACCGTTGGTGTTACACCGATGTCCAAGGTCATACTTCTATGATCCGAAATCCCCGCCGGAATACTACCCTGATCAAGCAGACCCCACTTCATATAGAATTCTAGTGCGCTCATCCCGCCTAGGTTTAATCAACGAAGACTCATAGAGTCTAAGTATGCTCCTAGCCGCCACACTCCTGACATAATGTTCAATTGATATGTAGTAGGATATCTAACGCTGCCTGTGGCGTGCTTCTCCTTGCACCTGTGATGCCAAGAGATGCACTCCTCTGAGCCTTGTTGAGCATCTTCCTATAGCTGTCCACTCTCAACGCATCCCACCAACAAGCGCATCCGTTAGTGAGAACAGGCCGTGCCACCGATGTGTAAATCCAATTTATATCCGGTGTTAGCCCCCAATTCTTACCGATGGAGTTTCTACATATGAAGTAGGCATTGAGTCCCCTTTTCATTCTCTCCTGGGTGTTTCTCTTCCATGACAGTTTACAATGGAGGAAGATCCCCAAATACTTGGCAGCGTCAGATAGAGTTAACTCGACGCCATCTAACACTGGCGCCTTAAAACCCTCTATCTTGTACCTTCTGGTAAAAAGTACCAGCTCAGTCTTAACAGAGTTTACACCCAGCCCTCTATACCTCGCTCATACCGAGAGTTCGCCCAGCATCACCTGCATAATTTTACCGATCGTGGACAGAAATTTACCCCTGACCAGCAGAACTATGTCATCCGCATAGGCCACGACTTTCCTAGCCCCCGGAATCAAAAGATCTGGGAATCCCATTAACCGCAAGCAACCACAGGAGAGGAGATAGAACCCCCCTGTGGTGTCCCTCTGGTAACCTTTCTCCTTAAACTATAATCCCCACAGGCCCGAGTTGATAATCCTACTGCCAAGCATGCAGACTATCCACTCCACCAGAAAGCCCTGAACTCCCAGCTCCACTAAGGAATCCCTAACCGCCTCAATCCTAATGTTATTAAAGGATACAACCCACCACCTCATGTAGCGCACTCCCAACATATTTACCCTTAAGGGTAAGGGTACTCGTAAGATATAGATCTATCAGTCTCTCAAGTGTCTTCAATAGGAATGAGGACAGACTAATAGGCCTGAAATCCCCGGCTTCGAGTGGCCTGCCCTGCCAGCCTTGGGTGTGAAAATCACCCTGACCTCTCTCCACCCACTAGGTAGATACCTCCCACTGAGGCATTTCCTAAATATGTTCACCAGCAGAAATAATGCGTCCTCCGGGATATTGCAGAGCATGGCCGGAAAAATACCGTCCGGACCCGATGATTTAAATGGGTCGAAGGTGTTGACCGCCCACTCAAGCTTCTCCCTTGTGACTAGTTCTTCGACGCAGGCGGACGTATGACTCGATATTCCAGACATTCCGCCCCAATGACCATCGTCCATACCTCCGGTTTCCGTACACCAAGGAAAGTGCGCCTCCATTAGTAAGGTTAGGGGCTCAGAGCCAGACTCAGTCCATGAGCCATCATACCTTTGGACATACCCCAGGGTCCTAGGATCCTTGGATAAAATCCTCCGGAATCTAGACAGCTCGTTGACGTTATCAATGGACTTACGGAACTGCCTTCATGAGAGCCGCTATGCTCTTTTCAGATCCTCCTTATACCTATTAAAATGTTCCCTATGGGTGTTCCAATCACTCGGTGCTACCGTGAGCTGGGCCCTGTTAAACAACCTCCTTACCGTCGACCTTTGAACCTGGAGTTCCTTGGTCCACCATTTGGGCTGTTTACGCTTACCCGGGAACTTAACCGGGCAGGACAGATCATAGCTCTCTCTTAGCAGATGAGTAAACCTATTCACAGCACCTTCCACATCAGTCGGCAACAAGTCGCCTAGGGCCCATTGCGCCAACCCAGAGCGGACCCATTCATTTAAGGAATCCCAATTCGTCACACTCGGCTTCCTAAACGGATCAACTCTAGACAGTTCAAAATTCAAAGTAAAGGTTATACGACTATGGTCTGAAAAGATACAGTCCGTTGCCACCCTCCAATATGCAACAAGTCGCTCGTCACGATTCACTAATGTCAGATCTATCACTGCCTGCCTACCCTTATTCCTGAACGTCGGAGTGTTACCTATATTACAGATAATAAGATTGTTAGTAGTAATAAAATCAAACATTAACTCACCCCTTTAAGAGTACACTTACCTTTGGCTTCTCTATTAACGACGGTCAAGTCACCGCACCTGAAAGATTGAGAGATAAGAAAATTCAATTTATTCCTCGCTAGTATACACGTTCTTACCTTGTCCTCTGTGGACAAACAGGGTGTATCCCGTAACCCCTGACCCACAAACCTTATACTTTTTATCCAAGGCTCTTTGATAAGGGCTACGTCCGTCCTGGTGCTCGTGAGGAAGGTTGCTATTTCGGCTGAAGTTGCTTCACAATGGTGCAGGTTTATTTGCACCACTAACAGCTTCCTTTGTCCTGTCATGTTTCGGATACCGGAACCTGACGCTACCAAAAAAGAACTTAACGACCCCCCCAACCTCTTCTAGGAATTTCATGGACTCCCGATCCACTGCGAACCGGAAGTCCTTCCCGGTATTCTCTTTACAAACCAGTGAGGTCACAAGCCTCCATTGGTTGGTAAGGAGCCTACCGTTCTGCTTGCCCAGTACTGCCAATATATTTCCACCGCGCGTACGGGTGGTGAAATCCATACTGTCACTATGGACCTAAGTGGCAATTCGAAGGCTGGTATGACTTCAAGTTTTGCCTCCGGGTTAAAGTCGCTGCACTTGCCAATCGTGGTTCTTAAGAATTCCAAGGAATTCTTGTTACCACAGTTCACAGTTTTCACTCCCTTACCCAGTCTGCACCATTAAAGGATACATCCTCCTCTTTGCCACTAAATACGGCCAATTCGTCGATGAGCCTACCTTCAACTAGCTGCCATAGATCGGTGCTGATCCTCCCATCTGGATCATTCCGATCGATGACGACCGCCTGAAGATGATTATCCAGGCTCGTCGACCTCTTCACCCTCTTGTTTGATCATCTCCAGATCTGAATCTCTTAATGGTCTCCTTGTTGTTGGGACCCTTAGGAGCTTCAGCTGGTGGTGCATCAGACTTCTTCTTCGTTGAGCTCGATGGCCCCGGCGACCCTGGTTTGGAAGACTTGTTCCTACCCGAGCCTTTTCCCATATTGGTCTCCTTACGGAAACCAATAGAGGAATCGGAGAAGGATTACTAGCCTTCTTCCCCTTATCCGTTGCCTTGACCACTTTGCCCACTACTACCTTGGGAGTCGCTCCTTTGCCCTCCGCAGCACCCTCCGTAATGCTTGCCGTACGGCAGGTTGATGAAGCCACCAGCCCTTTACTCTTCTGAGTAATGTCAGGGTTGAAAGATACATCCACCTGCTTTTTCCCGGGAGAGGACCAACCCAGAACGGTACTGACAGGGCCGTAAATTCTTTCGAATTTAGCGACGCTTTGTCGGTGCCGTCTCAGAAGGTGCCTGTCCCTCGCAGAAAACGTAGAAGGATTTCTTTTCGCCATCTTATCCAGATTAACCAGAGAATTCCTCGTTCCGCTCCTCGCCGAACAAGTTGTGGACAGTCCTCTCTCGAGTGTCCCCTGGCCTCACTGGTGGAAGAGGCAGTCTCTGTGGTACACTTTCTTTTTCATGCTACTCGTCAGAGAGCAGAGTCAGCCCCTTCAACCCCTGAATAGCCCCAGTTTCACCAAAGGAGTCACTCGACAGTCCCAGAAGACCATCCACATATAAATCGGTCGACACTTGCCGTTAATGCTCCATGATGCTGTCATGAACGATTGAAAGGGTCAATTCACCCTCACAAGTGCTGGCCGACTCCTTGACCGTGACTACCGACCGACCTTCGTCTTTACAATGGTCGATCACTTTGTCCGTCGCGTCCTCTTCCTTCTCGATCCCATCCTTGTTTTCAATTATAAAATTATCAATTTTGTTCACACTAGTGACACAGTGACGGCGTGCGTAGACTAGGCAACTAACATACAACAGAGCTTTGCCATGACGCTGAGAGGAGCTGTTAACGACTAGTTTCTTTTCGCACTTACTAGCCACCCAGGCCCTCGGCACTGCCACCCTCACGTTGACCTTAAAAGTGAATTTGTCACGTACCAGCCTCTGGTAAGGCCCCCACCTTGCAAAGGGCGAACCCGCATGCTGGTACGTAGTGCTCTATGTATCGATAATGAGGCAGACAGTGTACGTTCCCACTACCGCCCCATTATCCTTACAAGATGAGTAACCTTTAGTTGCACACTCCTTCAGTATTCATGACCCCCTGTGAAGATGAATTAAGCGCATACTTTAGCACAGGGGATTAGAGCCGTAGAGTGCACTTAAGCCCTCGCATCTCGACAAGATTGTTACCCAGACGAGGGTTTTTAACGTGGGGCTCGATCCCATGACCCTGAGATTAAGAGTCTCATGCTCTACCGACTGAGCTAGCCAGGCTTCGGTTTCAATTAAATAAAACAATAACATAAGAAATTATGAAATTAATCATTATTACCATTTAATGAAGCTAATTATTTGCCCCATTAAATCCTACCTAATGATCGTGGTATTTTTTTTGGTTCGTAATTCCCAGGGCTAAAATCTCTTGTTTACAAAGTAAATAAAAACAAAAGTTTTCTGAAGTAAAAGTTTTATTTAGGCAATAAATCATTTATGTATATTAAAGTGAAAAAAAGAATAAAGAGAATATTAAAGCGAATATTAAAGTAAGAAAGTTAAAGAAATAAAGTTAAAGAAATAAAAAAATGAATACAAGAGGATGAGAAAAGTTATATCTGCTCGATCGTGATCGGTGCTAAATTACCATCCAATGCCCAAGTTTTGCGTATATTATTTTACAATATGCGCTAAGTAAAGCAAGTGCTTTTGTGAAAGAAATAGAAGATTTTTGGAATAAAGCACGAATTTCAATTGGAGCTTTTGACAAATGTGTCACAAACGTTGGGAGTTTATACTTTGAATTGAGGAAATTGCAGAAAAATTGCAAACGCTGATATTAATACAAGAAAAATAAGAGAAAGTTTTCTTAGACAAATTTGATGATTTGTTTGAAGTTGCTAATGCCAATTCTCTAGATATGATCAATATCGAGGAAGATAAGGTATTTTTATTTAATCAAAGAAAAAAGGAAGGCCTGGTGCAATGATAGGTAGTGATTTCATCTTAGCAAAAAGAGAATTAAGAAAAACACTTCGACGAGAAAAAGAACGTCGCATGAGTGAGAAATGTGCATCCGCTTGGGAAGGTATGTAACAGAATTTCTGTGGGTTATCAAGTTCCTAGCAAAACCTTGGTAAACACTCGAAAAAGTTTGTCACTTGCTAAATAAAATTAAACTTTTTAACCACTAATGATGTATTACCCATTACCATGTCATTACCTGTACGGATATATGATTACCTCCAATTGTATGGGCTAAAATAAAATAAGTTTAGTATTTAAAAACAAGTAGTGACTACGTAAACTGTAAACTGGTTTATACATTTTAAAAAATGCAAAACCGGTTAACAGGTTTCGGGTCTTTGGAAGGCATTATAAAATTTTGATGAGATAAAGGGTGTCCCAAGAAGAACGCAATTTTTAAATCTGGCAACATTCGAAGTGTCATTGTTTGACATTTGAACAATTGTTATTGTTTGCTAGTAGAAGGTACGAGGTTAGCAAAAATGGAGCGCTACACGAATGAACAACGCATTCTCATTGTTTTACCAAAATGGTGAAAGTTTTGCGGCTACAGTTCGCAAATTGCGATCAATTTGGGGTCACAATAATGCTCCAAAAGAGTCAACTGTAAAGAGATTAATGGATAAATTTGCCGAAACTGGGTATGTTAGTGATGTAAAGACAACAACGCGCCATCGACCAGGTCGATCGACCGAAAATGTCGCAGCTGTACGTGATGATGTCGCTCAAAATCCATCCACCTCAATTCGATACCGAGCTCAGCAAATTGGTGTCTCCAAATCCACTTTGCAGCGAATTTTGACGAAAGATTTGCATCTTCATGCATACAAAGTTCAATTGACTCAGGAACTAGGGAGTTCGTTAATTGGGTATTGGAGAGACAACATGAAAATGCTGATTTTGCCGATAAAATCATCTTCAGTGACGAGGCCCATTTTCATCTTGATGGCTTCGTAAATAGGCAGAATTGTCGCATTTGGGGTGAGGAAAATCCTCGAGTGATTCACGAGAAGCAAATGCATCCTCAACGTGTCACTGTGTGGTGTGTTTTTTGGGCTGGAGGAATCATTGGACCTTTTTTTATGAAAATGAGGCAGGTCAAGCGCAAACAGTCAATGGTGTTCGGTATCGTGAAATGATAACCAGTTTTTTCTTGCCTAGAATTGAAGAAATGAATGTGGAGGGCATGTGGTTCCAACAAGACGGCGCCACATGTCATACAGCCAGAGAAACAATTCAATTGCTGCATCAGTCATTTCCCGGTCGTGGTATTTCGCGTTTTGGAGATCAGAATTGGCCGCCTAGATCGTGCGATTTAACACCATTAGATTTTTTTCTTTGGGGTTTTTTGAAGTCGATGGTTTTCGCGAATAAGCCGACGACGACTCAAGCCTTAAAAGAGGAAATTGGACGCTGCATTAATGAAATACCGCAGCATTCATGCAAAACGGTCATTGAAAATTTCATTAAAAGATCGCGTGCATGCCAGCAAAGCCGCGGCGGCCATCTGCACGATATATTGTTCCATACATAACCTCATTCTGTCTACTTTACGATATAATAAAGTTTACGATTTTTTTTAAATATCTATGTTTTATTTAAAATTTAAAAATTGCGTTCTTCTTGGGACACCCTTTATAAAGATTTCATTAAAGTGTTATTCTTTACTTTTTATGAATGTAAAATTATCTTATATTTAATTGAGATATTTTTAAAACAAATTTTACAGAAGAGTACGAAAATTTGGACTCCGAATCAAGCGACGAAGAACATCTGGAGCTAGATGGTATTGAAGACCTAAAGAATGAACTAGGTCGAATCCATTCAACAAAAAAAACGAGGTCAACATCATTTTATTGTACCAAAACTAATACAAGTATTAGATAAATGCAAAATAAGTAATCGTGACGCAGCACGAATGCTTATAGAAACTGCTGAAGCTTTGAAACACGACGTAAATGATTTAGTGATAAATGAAACTTTAATTCGCCGATGCCGCACACAAGTTCGATGAGAAACAGGATAAAAACTTCGGGATACACTGTTTAATAGATTTAGAGATGGATGGAGTAAAATTAATAAACATACCTTTAAGCCTAGGTGTAAGAATCAGCACGTGAAAAATGTACTTGGGGATACAACAGAGATAACGGAGTTTGCAGAAAAAAGTTTTAAAGAAAATCATCCAAGGGACGATTACAAGGAACTTCTCCAATTAGCAGTAGTTTTTCTTGGAGGAACGGTTAACTTTTCGGATGCCGGGAGCCTGCAAGAGCTCCTAATCTAGATTTAACTTTATTAAAAACAATTTATTTTTACAATTCACTTGATGAAAATATATGTTGAGAATTACTACGCAATTTTTGCAATCATTTATGGTATTTATTGC
The DNA here is from genome assembly GCA_949748255.1 of Eustalomyia histrio. Classification (NCBI taxonomy): domain Eukaryota; kingdom Metazoa; phylum Arthropoda; class Insecta; order Diptera; family Anthomyiidae; genus Eustalomyia; species Eustalomyia histrio. The sequence goes on along the minus strand of OX456525.1, from coordinate 108,576,101 downwards.
TACAATCTGCAGCTTTGGCTTTTTTCGATGATAAAATTTCTTATGCATCAAAAAAAACTTATGATATAATGATAGTGCCAACAAAGAATTGACAATTTTTCCCCATTAAATTAGCCAGTATGCCGATAATAACATTGAAAACATTTGTTTTTTTTTTAAAGAAATATTTATTAATTCAATAAAAAATTAGGTAACAATTGATCAAAATTAACGCCTCAGCGCCTTACAGGCTTATAAGAGGCTATAGTAGGCAAATTAACATTATATGTTTAGAAGATTAATTACATAATATTCTCTTTTTTTATATAAATATTTTGCAAATTTTAATAAAAAAAACATTTAAAAAGAAGAAATTTAGATAAGAAGCGTTTCTATGTTTTGGAGTAAATAGCTTTTAATGTGATTCTTAAACGTTGAAAGAACTTGTATATTTCGTAAGTCGACTGGTAGGTGATTATACTCATGTGGTCCAGCAAAAGCAATACGCTGTTTAGTCAGGTCCAGACGACATCTTACTGAACTTAGATTTGAAGCTTGTCTGGTATTACGTCTCGTTTGAAATACATTTTGGGTAAACTGAATGGTTTGTTGAGGATTTCCTCTCAATGATTTAAAAACATACGTTAAAATTTTATGTTTATATAGACCTCGAATCGGCAAAATATTTCTAGCATAAGTTAATGGAAGGTTATAAACAAGCTTTAGAGCTTTATTTTGAGCAGACTGGAGAGATTTTAATGATTGATTAATTTTACACCCGTATATTATTGGAAGATATGTCAAATGGGAATGTACAAGTAACTGGTAAAGCAGCAATTTTACATCAAGGCTGAACTTATTTTTAAACTTGTAGAGAATACCAATCCCGGAAGAAATTTTTGACTTTAACATGTTTATATGACAATCCCATAGTAAGTTGTGGTTCAAGTTTACTCCTAAATATTTCACCATATCAGATTCTGTAATCAAACTACCATCTATGTGAACAGTCATCTTTTCTTCATTTCTAGAACGGTATGGTTTAAATCTTATTAGCTTTGTCTTATCTGTATTAAGAATGAGTCTATTGAGTCTCGAGAACTCTGATGGTATTGCAGCATCGTACTCAATCTGAGTCTGTAAAACCTTTAAATGATTATATCTATAAAACAGGCAAACATCATCAGCATACATAAATAATCTTCCATTAAAGCTTATATTGAATATGTCATTAATAAAAATTTTAAACAACAACGGACCGAGGACACTTCCCTGAGGAACACCACAAGTTACAGGCTTCACAGTACTTTTTGATACACCCACCTGAACAAACTGCTTTCTGTTATATAAATAATGCAAAAAAAATATCCAAAGTTTTGCTCGACAATCCAATTGTTCTTAGCTTTTCCATTAAAATATTGTGATTTACTAAATCAAATGCTTTGGAATAATCAAAAAAGACACCTGCAACGCCACAAAAACCCGCATCCAGCTCACCACATAAACATTCAACAACACTGACCACTGCTTCCTTAGTTCCAGCTCCTTTTTTAAATCCAAACTGGTTTTCAAATAATATGTTGTTTCTGTCAAGATAATCAGAGAGTTGGTAAAAAATAAGTTTTTCAAAAATCTTATCCACAATATTTAAAACAGATATAGGCCGAAAATTTTCAATATTATTTGATTCAGTAATTTTAGGTATTGGGATTATTTTATGTATTTATAGAGCATTAGGGAAACTCCCTTCATCAATCATATTATTAAAAGTCACAGTTATTATATCAGCTACTAAATTAGTTCTTGTTAATAACATTTTAGGAGTTATTCCATTATAACCTGGACTTTTATTGCTTTTTAAATTATTTAATACTTCTTCAACATTAATTTTGCTTACTTTTTTCAGATCAAAAGTATTTCTTCGAGGTATTAAGGTACGATAAAAGTTAACGTCATCATCCACATTAATCGGTATTTTTAATTGTATATCGTTTAAAGATTTAACAAAAAAATCATTAAATGCCAAAGCTTTCTCTTCATCAACTGTCAAAATATCCCCATTTTTATTAACAACATTTTTTGCAGAACGGTCATTACGACCAAGCTCTCTGTTTAAAAACTGCCAAGTTCTTCTGGGATCACCACTACACAATTGCAAGTTGTTCTTGTAATAATCATTCATAAGCGTTCGGTTACAATCCTTAATTATTCTACTTATTCTTTTAAGTTGATTAGCTAGAGCCTTATTGCTACGATTTTTTCTTCTAGATCTTAATAACGTTTCTTTAAAGGCGATCAAAGAAAGTAAATTTTCCGTTATCCAAGGGGTTAATTTTTTACGTATTGTTGAGCGTTTAGTTATAACTTCCGTACAATGTGATGTTGCAGCTGAAAAAGTATTAATTAACATATCACACAAATCTGAAGAACCTCCATATGAGTCTGAAATTACTAGATTCTCATCCAAGAAATTACCAAATTGTTCATAGTCAATTTTATATTTTTTTCAATAACTTTATTTCGAGTCAATATTCCCATTTCAAAGCCACAACTTATCATGTTATGATTGCTTAATTTATTCTCAATTGAATATACAAGTACATCACGGGATAAATTTGTAAAAACACAGTCAATAGATGTGTTACTTTGCGGTCTCGTTACTAAATTATGGCAAGAACGTATATTGTATTCCGAAAAAACATCGAACAAAAGACTTTTGATTCTGCTGCTAGATAACACATCCACATTCAAACAACAACAAACATACAAGGATAACCATTATATACATGAAGAAGGTTGTCAATTTTCGCAAGTAGTGTTTGTATATTACATTTCTGTGATCTATAAACAGAGGTTATGATAAGGGATTTATTCCCTATTTTGATATCCACCAGCTCTATCGCCACAACATTCAAATAATCTTCACTAAAATTTTGACGTACATTATACCTTAATTGAGATTTAACAAATACAGAATTCCCTCCATACCCGTCCTCCCTGCACGAATGTATCACTTCATAACCTGGAATTGAGTAAATATCAAGACATTCCCTGCTGAACCAGGTTTCCTGTACAGTTATTACATCAGGCAATCTTTTAATTTGGCTTAATTTATATTTAAATTTATTCCATTTACTTATTGAAGAAACGCTCCTTATGTTAATTGATAAAATATTAAAAAACTGGGTACTTTTTCTATTAATAAAGTTGTTGTATGCATTTAAGTTATTACAAATGCGGAAGTACGACCTCTCTTTGAACCACCAGCCGAAACAGTTAAAATACGATCTACGTCATCCATTGACTTAATGCGGATTGGTTTGGACTCAAATGTTTTCTTCGCAACTATATTTCCACCTCTAGCATAAACAAATTTATAACCGACATTCTTTAAAGATTTGGCATGATTAAAAACTTCCAAAGTTTCACTGCACATCAAATCATTTATATAAACAGTTTTTAAATCTTCCATTTTCTTCATTTTAGATTTCTCATTCATAAAAATGCTCTTACTTTTCTTGTTCATAAACTTCACAACTATAGACTTCTTTTCATTTTTCTTATTACGATTTGGCAAAAAATAGGCATCTTCAATCTCATCCTCACAAATATCTGCACCAGTTTTTTTTAGCAATATCCAATACAATATCCACAGCCTTCAAATCACCGTCTGTAACTTTTACACCATTAACAATACAATCGCTCTGAACTCTTATATCATTTAAGTATTTCACAGAAGATTTTAATTGCTTGATTTCATCACGAAGTAAATTATTTTCCTTTTGTAAACAATTAATTTTCTTTGTATTTGCTGCAACTCCCTTTAAAATTGAATCATATTGAGAGGACATAAATTTAATAGTCTCCCCAATATCATCCAGCTGATTAAGTTTTGTTTTTATTTCTGCTAAATCACTTACAACAACATTGCTCTCATTTGGCTCACAAAAATGACATTTATATTCAAGAGATGGATTATTAAGTAGTTTGTCTATTCTTCTTTTATCTATTCTTGTACATACCGAATGGAGAATTTTATTGCAACCAACACACTGCAAACAATCTTCGCTTTTCAACACTTCAGTTTTGCATTGCAAGCAGATAATTTTATTTTTGTTAATTAATTGTTTTGCAAAAATCACTAAACTTTTTTAAAAGAACTAAAATTAGTTTCTACCAAATTAAATATATTAATATTTCAAAAGAATTTTAAAGGAAAGATCTAAGGAATGGAAAAATGACATCTGTTATAACATTGATATGGGCATAGTAAGTAAATTGAAAGTTGTTAATGATGCAGCAGAACGGGGAGTAAAGCTCATGCAAGACTATAATCAAATGTTGTCACGAGACGAAGAAGAGAATCATTTGATAATGCAAATTGTGGTAGATTATAGGAAACAATATTCTGATACAACCACATCAGGTCTTTCAAATTGATGTACATAAATATAAATATTAAACACTTATTTTAATTAGTAAACATTTTATATAGACATAGAATTGTAATGTTAAACATAATAAAACAAGTAATAAATAATCTTAATATAATATGTAATTTGGTAGAAACTATTTTTATTTTTTATATGAAAATTTAAAAATTCAAGTAAGTCCTTTTGTCAAAAATAAACGTATTTATTTTTCTTTAAAGTCATATAAAGTGAAACATTTCAATAATTAATAGCGACCCTTTAAGGAAGATCATTTTTTAAGTGTTCTTAATGGGAGATTTTACTGTAGTAAAAATTATTTTGTACTATGTTTGTAAATATGTGCATATTTTTAATGCGGAATGGTTTTTTTTTTGTTTTGCCTTATTACCTTTTAAAAAGTTTTCAAAAATCAATTTTTTTCAAATAAAAAATAACATAACTCGAAAAGTTGAAGTGTTATGAACATTTAACTGGCAGATTCTGATTCTACATTGTGATCCACCTTAAAATATTTCCGTTTCTTGCATAGGCGTAATTGAAAATTAACATTTTTGCAAATTTCCTTCCAATTTCACATATTTTAGCAACTTTAGGGCGTTTGAGCCACGCTTTCCCGATATTCGATCAGTCTAATTTTTTCCAAGATGTATTTTTACACTAATAGAAACATTTCTAAGGGCAGTTACGGTCTAAATCTCGAAAAAAAATTTTGCCCATATAACGAAGGCGCACCCTAATGTACCTAACATACATATGTAGAACCTGTAGTGTACACTTGTTTCTTTGACTTTGGTGCTAAATTTTGTCGCATAGAGCAATAATGTGTAATCAAATTTACAATTTTCTTATTTCATTTCAGGTTCTTTGTAATACAGGAGGTTTGAACCACATACCATTGCGTCATCTACCTACGAATGTGGAACATTTATCATTGACAAAAAATCATTTTAATATCATCAAACCCGATTCGTTTGCTGGTTTACGTGCTTTAAAAAAGCTATCGCTAGATGGAAATAATATAACAAAAATTAAACAATTTGCATTTCGTGGTCTCCCACGCCTAAAGGAGTTATCAATACAATACACACCACTGCAGGTGGTAACCAGTTTTGCATTTGCTGGCCTACAAAACATATCCACCATATTGTTGAGCCACAACCAAATTGCCACCATTGAGGCATATGCATTTGCTGGCACATCGAACGTTAAGCTAATACTGTTGACGAATAATCCATTGTTACGCATTGAGAGTTTTGCATTTTCAAGCCTCACACAAGTGGGTCATCTATTGCTGCCTGCCGGCATACGTACGGTGGAGTCAGATGCATTCTCCGGCATGTACACAGTTGGTCTTCTTAAATTGGCTTATATGGATCTTGAACATATACGACCGTACACATTCCGCGGTCTGTCGAACGTACTGTTGCTTACCATACAGGAATCGGATTTGGGTGTAATAAGCAGTGAAGCGTTTGCTGGGCTGACACAGGTGGAAACATTGCAACTGCTTAATAATAAAATTGATATAATAGAAGCATTGGATTTCAATGAAACGGCTGCCATAAAGAATTTGAAATTGCACGGCAATCATTTTTTGCAGACACCTGAAGCCGATGCCATTTGTCTGGATGGGGTGGATAATTTAGAGTTGGAGGACAATTACTTTCCCTGTGGTTGCCATTTGCAAAATCTATTAGAAAGTGCGTTTGCATCGAAGACATCAAACTCAACACGTAGACTGGTTGAGCAAAACTACTGTATTTCACCCATCGAGCTGAATGGTCGTCTAATGGCTGACATCGACGCTGAAAGTGTGGCACCCTGTCATGAACATCTAATGCAGGGTAATTTAGGTTCAAAAGCGAATAATTTAAAATGTGAATATTTATGCTTAAGTGGAGGAATATTTTTATGGTTAAAATGGCTTTTAGATAAAAAATTATAGCAATAAGTTGTTTTATCCTTTAGTGGTGGTAGTAGTTGTATCTTTTGAATGCTTTCAGTTATTGTGATTTGTACTTATGTATGAACGTTATTAAGATGTTTGATATACATTATATGTTCTTTATAATTTTTATTATATATACATATTAAATATACATATTTCTGTTAAGTTGCCGTTCTCTGTTTGCCAACTTTTCTACGATAATTATAAAATAAACTATAGATACTAATAATGAAAGAAATATACATGCGATTTTATGCTAAAACTAAAGTAGAACGTTATTCTTGTTCTTTAATTTGAAAAGAAAGAGTCAGCTTGTGAATGCTATGAAGGTAAGTGAAACAAAACGATGCATAATAGACCATAAATAATTTAAATAAAAATTTTTATTTTTATAGTATTGAATTAAAATTTTCTTAGTTATAAATTGTGTTTTTAGTCATATAAATATTATCAATTTTATGATACAGTACTTACCGCATAAATGTGTCGTGCTTATGTGCGATTTTCTTTTAAATGTGCGAAATATATATGTATATGTATTTATTTATTTAGGTCTAACATACATGTGACTAACGCACTGATTGGACTAATTTGTTGATGATTTCATTACCATTACATTGAAATCAATTGTAATGAAATAAATTTCATTACCATTGCCTGAATTAATGATAATGATTTAAGGATCTGATTTCATTTATTAATGACAATGTTTTTTGATTTCATTACCATTACTAATGTAGCAATTGAAAGAAAACATTTTTTTTGTTAATATTTATTTTTCGGTGTTAATATTTGTAAATTTAATTCTTTTATTATTTTCTGTATAAAGCTACTTCGATAATTTCCTCTGTTTTTTATTAAAATTAGACGCCATTTTTTTTTGTTGTACGATAGCTGCAATGTTATTTTTTAACAAAATATTTAAATTGCAAACCTAAACAATATTTAAGTTCCAAATTTGAGAAAAAAATTAACCAGAGTTTAGCCCAGAGGAAAAGCAATGGCGTGACAAAAAGGTGGTCTCCGTTTCGAGCCGAGATAACATAGCTGCATAAAATATTTTTAATTTAAAAATAATTCTGCGTTGAAAAAAATTTGTTGAAGTGAAAAAATTTTTTTGTGGGAAAAAAAAATTTGTGGTGAAAAAATTTTTTGAGGTGAATACAAAATATTATTCATTTCTAAGCGACTGGTGAACAAATATGAGAAAATATATTATGTACCAGTCGCAACTATGAAATTGTACTAAAATACACCAATTTGTATGGAAAATTCAGAGGTATCTTCATTCAGAGGTATCTTCACCGCTGGACCGACTTTGCTCATTTTCAATACCAAAGTGCTCGGGAGGATGTCCATTAATCTAGCTAAAAATGATAACACCCGCTTGTATCTTCGCGTCATGATCGTCATTTCAACAGACAGGCATACACCGCTAATCGACTTAAAATTGCATAAGGATCACGAATATATATACTTTATGGGGTATAAGACCTATATTTCGACATGTTACAAACAGAATGACAAACTGATATATACCCCCACCATATATGGTGGAGGGTATAACAACAAACTTAGAATTAATTATTATTGCGCAATTTTTTTTACAAATAAAAAAATAATTAAAAAACTATATCGAAATTACCCCTTTTTTAAACCTTAAATATCATTTCCCACACTTTTAGCATATTGGTGGAGGGTATTCAAAGATTCGGCACAGTCGAATTTAAGTAATTTTTTACTTGTTTAAATTTAAAATTAGCCATCAAAAATTTTTAAGTGCTTGTGGTGTAGTAGATAGTGAGGTAACCAGTACTCCGAATTTCCGAGTTTAATTAAAATAAACTATTCAAATGTTTTATATATATATAGTATGTTACCGTCGTTTCTATTAGGAGCATACGGCCTCAAATGTTTTAATATCAATTAATTAACAATTAATCAATCAATCAATCAATTAATTCGGTGGCCACAACAGATACTGTTTTCTGGGTGTACTTGTAATGAGTAATATAAGTCATATAAAATAAATGTGAAATAAGAGCATAAAGCTTCAATAAAAAATTATTAAAATCGGGTAACAAAAACAAAAATAAATATATTTCTTTTCTTCATTTATGTACAATAATCCACACTGTTTAAATATGTTATAAATCAATGGTATTTAAATTATAAAATCTGTGCAACAGACTTACAGCCGTATGCTTTGTGAAAAGAAGTTTAGTACAAAAATTTGAGTCATTGTGTGATGCTGCCGTGCCAGTGAGACAATGGGTTGGTCGAAGTGACGAAAATATCGCTGCCTTTCCGGCGTCCGCAGCAAACGATCCAAATCAGTCGATACCGTGGCGTACTCAAGAACTGGGCATCGCCAAGACCACTTTATTTATTTATTTTATTTTATTTGAATATCCCTTACAACAAGACATATAATCTTATAATTATAGTACAGGATTGACATAAATAAAAATAGTTAGCTTGAAAACAAAATTATAATATAAAACATAATAATAATATAAAACATAGAATTAAAAAAAAAAAAAAGAAATGCAACATAAAAAAAAGTTACATACAACATTTTTAATATATATTTAACAACATTTTTAATATATATTTAAATAATTAAAAATAACCCTCTTAAAGTGCACAGCGTTGCTTATGAATTGAATGGTTAATGGCAGCAAGTTCCAAAGACGTATTGAATGAATATAGAATTGCCATTCAGAGGTCAAAATTCGATGTCTAATCTGAATCAAATCATTAGAATGGCGAATTTTGCGTAAAGATCTTGGTTTACACCCATACAAGATCAAGCTGACTCAAGAATTGAAGCCGATAAACCATTTGACGCGACGTACGTTCTCCGATTGGGCTCAGGAGAAGACGCGACAAGATAATGAATTTCATCGCAAATTCATCTTCAGTGACGAAGCTCATTTTTGACACAATGGCTTCGTCAATAAGCAAAACATGCGTTATTGGTTTGGTGAAAATCCACATGTGCTTCATGAATCACCACTTTATCCACAAAAATAACTCTTTAGCGGCGTCATTGGGCAATATTTTTTCGTCGACAATAACGATCGTCACGTTACTGTCAATGGCGATCGTTTTTGCGATTACCGATTATTTTTGGCCCGAATTGGAAAACATGGACTTGGACGTCATGTGGTTTCAACAGCACGGTGCCACAAGCCGTACATCACACTTTACAATCGATTTATTGAAGAGTAAGTTTGGGGAGCGTGTTACCTCAAGAAATGGACCAGTCAATTGCCCGCCTCGTTCGTGCGATTTAACGCCTTTAGACTTTTTTCTTTTGGGCTACGTCAAATCATTGGTTTGATTGTATTTCAAGTCGAACATAAAGTTTTGAAAATATATCAAATGGTTTGAGTTTTATTTAAAAAAAGGTGTCAAGTCCTTATTGTAAAACCGGATGTATTTATATATTGAAATGTAACAAAAAAAATTTTCTATATTAAATTATAAAACGAATTATGTCAAATAAATTAACCGCTTTTGATTAAAAAAAATATATTACACACAGAAAATAAATTGGTTAGAATTCTATCGGAATTACCAAAATTGTGTAGTTAAATAAAAATTTTAATTATAAGTACATACTTAAAGATGTTCCTCAGAACAGCTTAAATTAATTATACACAAAAAATATATCAAATTAACCGAAACAATGTCACTTTGTCCAAAATATTGGTTTTTGTAATCAATTGGAAGAATACTATCTTCTGTATTAGTTTTAAAAACAGCAACCAACAATTTATAGAAGATTTTATCATATGAACAAAATATTGACAGTAAAAACCTAATATTAGTTCTATTTCAATAAAAACTATTGCTCTATCCAAAATATTTATTTTCCCAATCAATTTTAGCATAATGTCAAATTGTTTATCAACAGTAGTGCAATCAACCATTAATTTCCACAATTTTAAGAATTATAATAAAATATTAAGACTAGCAATCGAAATGGTTATTACTATAACAAAATTTTGAATGGTATTCTAATTTTGCTGTTTATCCATATACATATTTATTTTAAAAATAACAACAACTTGATGTGAGTGTCTGTGGTGTAGTGGGTAGAGACACTGCCTGCTAGTCTTAGGTCCATTATTATAACTTACCAATAGCTAAAGTTAGGATGTAAACGGACAGAAAAAACTGTATGTAAAATTTTAACTTTCGAAATGGCACAGGAAAACGCAGAGACAACCCAACTTAATTTTGCGCCGGAGAACACAATGGTATACTCCGTTTTAAAAGATCAGTTCAAAATCAAGAAATTTGTTGGTATTTTAAGGAAAATACATCAAAATCTCTTTTGAAATTACTTTATTTATTGATTTTTTTACTTATTTACTATTTATTATTATTTTTTTTCGTTTGCAATCAAAAAAAACAATCCAAATTTTGTTCAGAAAATAAAACAGCATAAGAGTCATTAAAATCTGTTACAATAACATTACGTTTACGTATTGGTGTACTTTAACTCGAATTAAACACATCCCAGTGTATAATTAATATTGGGGTATCATTATTTCTTTAACTACAAATAATTATAACTCCTTACCTTCTAGATTAATTTAAAAATAATAGTAATAAATAGTAAATAAGTAAAAAAAAATAAATTAAGTCATTGGAAAACGATTCTCAAAGCCTTTTCCTTAAAATATAATCAAAAAATTTTTGTAATCAATTTAAAGGTCACGACATGTTCTTTGCGTTGGGTCTGTGATATGTTTTTTTGTGGTTAATTGTGTGACAAGTTCTTTTAGACCAGTCCTGTGTCATGTTACAGAGGCAATTGACCCCCTCCTATAAAAAACCGGTTCCCGCAGGGTATAACATACTTTATGCTAAAAGTTACCGATAAGCTAAAGGTAAGTTCATCTTACCTTTAACTTACAACGTATGGTTTATGCATTGAAAGTTGTCATTTTCTACTATGTAGTGTAGTTTTTTGACCATGTCCTTGCTGTTTGGTTTATTTCTGTGTTTGGCGTCGACATTGTAAATTTTTTACAACAAACATTTTTATTTTTTACACAATTCGAAAAATATTATTTTTCGTTTGTTTTTTTTTTATTTGTTGTAAGAAAATAAAAAAAATAAAAGTTCGTCGTTGCCACGTTGTCAAAAATAATCGGTATTTGCTCTGGTAATGCATATGACAAAATTCTTGTTCAGAACTTATTCCGAAAAAATAGTTTTTTTTAGGTTTATAGTTTTGACAAGTTTATCTAGTAAGTACTAAATACTACATAAATATTGGAGAATAAAAATTAATTTTCATAAAATTTATTTAACGGAAACTTTAAATCAATTTTTAAATCGACCCTGTAGCGCCTTCTTTTTTATATAATGCTGCTCAGTGCTGAAACCTTATCTAAAAAATATTTCGATATTAAAATTAACTCCGAAATGTGTGCCTAAGAATTAATACATAAGATTATAAACATTCTAACTGCAATTAAGTTTTTCACTTTGTGCACATTTTAGTTGTATTAAAATCGATAGAAAAAAATATAACTTTTTCTATTTTCTTGTATGACCAAATAACTTTTGAGGTGTTGGTTGGTTGGTTTGTTGCCATTACATATATTCATTATTTTTCTACAGTTTATGTTGTTTTTTTCTTTGTTTCCTTACTTTTCACCATTAAAACAGAATAGTGTTGGATGTTTGTATAGAAAAACTGTTGAACGAAATAAAACCAACAAAGAGGAGGTGAAATGTTTCCTGCTGTTGCACACGATTAAGCAAACTTGTGCCGGAAACATTGAAAATCAATTAATATCCTTATGCTTCGAGGTATCGTAAAATCTTTTATTCAACTAAAACAACATTCATCCATATTAAATCAGTTATTTTTTTAGTCGCAGTGCATAGTATTTTTCGCACTTACAATTATATGTTAGAGTAGTCCGATATTTAAAAAAAACCTGGATTCTGTAAATTTATCTTTTTTTGTATTCCGATTGGTCAAATTCATCTTTAATAAATTATTTTAAAAAGCTTATGTGTTACTTGATTTTTGATAACAATGATGATGTTCTCTACAACTTAAAAAAGAAAACAGAGTCTTCTTCTACTCTTAAAACATCTTAAAAACTATTTAAAATTGTTGCTAAATTTTGTTCTATGCAGAGATTCTAAAGAATTCATTGAATTCTCAAACTTTTTATTCGGTTTATTTTAAAATGAATTCATTCATTATTCATCATTCGATTTCTGATTAGCGCATTAGATAGTTATCGGCATTATCTTCTCATTGCTCGATTAAATAATCACTATCCAGACTTTGAAAATGTATCGATTTTAAATACAGAACATAATTATAAACTTCGTTATACATTAGAAATGTTACAGATAATTAATACACCAACAAGTCATAGAATTAATTTTAAATCAGATATTGAAAATGTAGCTCAGAATTATAGATATTTAATAAATAAGAAATAGTATATATTATATTTTTAAAGCAAATATTATGTTAATAGGTTTAGATTTTTATATTGTTGATTACACTGGTTTACAGCCTAAAAATACCAAGAACGCCAAATGCCTAGATAAGTTAATTGGGACCTCCTGCACACGAAAAACGCTGTTATTATTTTTTTCTAAGTACCGTTTTTTAGATAACGGTACTTTTGTGTTTTTCGGTATATGGTCCCACTCAAACCCTTATGGAGTCCAACCGAAAAGTCCGATCGTGATAAGTGTCATACAAGGTAATTGAATGCCTTTTCCGTCGATATGCTGCAAAATTCTATCTGATAAGAAATGGCTGAGATATGCACCTCAAAGTTCAAAATTTGCCTATTTTTTACGTTTTTTTTTCAAAATTTTTCATTTTTATTTCATTTTTTTTCTACGTTATATTGAAGATCTGGAATGTTTTATTTCTTTACCAAATTTCGAATATTTTAAGCGTATTTTTAAAAAAATCGGATTAAAAATAAAGTTTTTATTAAGGATTTTGTGGAACGACAATATTTTCATTTTCATTGCTGACACACTATATTCGGCGTCCATCAGTTTTAACGTATTTAAAAAAACGGAATTTGAATCTCTTTATATGTTGGTAGCCCTGATTGACGAAATATGACAATTTGCTCTCTCTCTCTCTCTCTGTCACAGTAAACACATGTCAGTTTGGCTTTGTAAGTGCAAAAAATGAAATGTGTTCAATCGATCCCAACGAATTTTGTTATGTTTGTGGTGTTCTTGTGAAAAAGAAATCACAACATTTGATGCGAAAAATGAATACAAAAAATTTATCTGAAGCGTATAAGAAGTATTTCGGCTTTCGACCTGTGTCTCTCGACAAGCCGTGGGCCGAATAGTGCATGTAACAACTGCCGAACAATATTAAATAAAATTGGTAAGGGTCAAGAGTGTTTCTTCACATTTGGACAACCAAAGCAATGGAGAAACCAGGTCAACCATACAACAGATTGTTATTTCTGTTTAACGGAAAAGGCTATCGGACGTAGAATTCAACCAGTTTATCCAGTTGTTAGCTCGGTAACGCTGCCAGTGCCGCCCTCAGTATCGTGCCCCAAACCGCAGCTGATTGTAGCGGGCCCCACAGAAATACAAGAAAGAACAATAACAAATGATTCATCAGATGAGTGCAGTGAATCTGAAATGCAATCAAATAAGAAACCCCATTTACTTACTCAGGCCGAGCTCAATGATTTGTGCCGAGATTTGTATTTGCCGAAATCGACATCTGAATTACTTGCATCACGATTGCAACAGTGGGGATATTGTTCTCCTGAGACACGTGTTACATATTACCGTGATACTTTTTGTTTTTGTGCCAACATATGTGGTCTTTTCTACGCTCTCCAACAAAATTATGACCCAGAGGAATGGCGTCTTTTTCTGGATGGAGGCAAGGATAGTTTGAAGGCAGTCTTGCTTCATAAAGGGAGTACGAAACTATCAATTCCAATCGGATATGGAAAATACATAAAGGAAACATATGAAGCAATGAAAGAACTTCTTGATCTCATGCATTATGACCAACATCAATGGAAAGTTTGGATTGCAAGGGGGCAATACGAAGTTTCCCTGTTTTCTATGTCTATGGGACAGCCGTGACCGTCAGAATCACTACAGCCGAAAAGTTTGGCCCGAGCGAAGTGGACGTACGCACGGAGAGTACAATATCAAAAATGACCCACTCCTTCCTCAGAAGAAGATAATACTTCCTCCATTACACATTAAGCTTGGGTTATTTACAAATATTGTGAAAAAGTTGCCAAGAGACAGTCTTGCCATGAATTACCTTAAACAAAAATTTCCTATTCGGGCTCTGTACGATGACCAAGCATTTAATGAGTGTTTAGGTCCAGCTCATTTGGAGGCATGGGAAGAATTCCAGGACATCGTTCACAACTTTTTGGGAAACTACATAAGTCCTGATTACGCTGAGAAGATCGATACATTACTGCCAAAATCTAATGCCATTGGTAAGGGTTGATTGTAAACATGTATAACATAAAGGCCGTTATCTTTTTAACTTTTAGCTTCAAATTTGACACCTAAATTACAATTCTTATTCAGTCATTTGGATATTTTCCCTACGAACTTGGGCTCCGAAAGTGATGAACAAGGTGAAAGATTTCACTAGGAAATGGAAGAAATCGAGAGACGTTACAAAGGCTGGTCGAATGAACAAATGATGGCGGACTATTGTAAGTTCCTCATTCGCGAAGATCCATCCGAAAAAAAGCGCAAAAGTTCAAGTCGCTCGTCATTTTAATTTTTTGAATTTACGCCGAATATAGTGTGTGAGAAATGCAAATGACAATATTGTCGTTCCACAAAATCCTTAATAAAAACTTTATTTTTAATCCGATTTTTTTACGTAATCAATATAACGTAGAAACAAAAATTAAATAAAAATGAAAAATTTTGAAAAAAAACGTAAAAAATAGGCAAACTTTGAAATTTGAGGTGCCATATCTCAGCCATTTCTTATCAGATAGAATTTTGCAGCATATCGACGGAAAAGGCATTCAATTACCTTGTATGACACTTATCACCATCGGACTTTTCGGTTGGACTCCATAAGGGTTTGAGTGGGACCATACACCGAAAAACACAAAAGTACCGTTATCTAAAAAACGGTACTTAGAAAAAAATAATAACAGCGTTTTTCGTGTGCAGGAGGTCCCAATTAACTTATCTAGGCATGTGGCGTTCTTGGTATTTTTCAAAATTAAAAATTTGTAAATATATTATTGTTTGTTTATTATAAGCGTATTCACTAGACCGTACCTCAAAAAAAAAGTTCACCGTACACCCTCAAATATAAAGTATTTTAACAAGAAAATTTCGATAATTTAGTTTTCCATATGCATTATAAATTTCAGAGAAATCCACCAAAAATTTATTAAGTAATGCTGCGTGCCATGGACCTCTATACTAAATATACTATCATTTTGTAAAACTTTGTGTAAAACAAATATTTTTTTGTACTCCTTCATAAATCTTGTGAAAACCAATCTTTGTTAACACATCTCCGTAAATAAAGAAAATAAAAAAAGGAAGTTTTTATATATAGGCTTTTTACGTAGGTTTTACCCCTTAAGTAGTATAAAAGGGTGCTTGAGGTCAATGTCGATGTAACAAATTGGTATCATTGCACCAAAAACATTGATATATAACCCTTTAAGATCCGACTGTAAATACAGAAGATATGACAAGAAAATTAAAAATGCCCTACATTCGGCAACAAAAAAAATTAAAAAAAAAATAAAATAATAGTTCCGCTGGAATTATTGGAATACTTTCCTAGCAAAAGTTTATTGCTTTTTTGCGAGCTTTCATTTTAAAATATTAGGGTAGTTCATTAAGGTGGTAGCAACTGAGATCTGGTGGGTTAATACTAGAACGGGTTACTTGAGGTCAAAGGCTCCTTCGAGGAAAACATCGGTCTCCCCGAGACAAAAAACATTGATATACAACACTTTAAGATCCGACGGTAAATGGCGAAGATATAAAGAAAAATGTAAAATGGCGACCCCTACGTTCGGCCAAAAAAAAAAAAAAAAACATTTTCGAAATTTTCTTGTTAAAATACTTTATATTTGAGGGTGTACGGTGAACTTTTTTTTTTTGCCTGTAAGGTGGTACGGTCTAGTATTCACTCTTGGTAGTAAACTACCCTTGTAGAACTTGTACAGGTTGTAGATATAGTAAAAGTACTACCATTTTCTATACCACAACAACAAAATGTATAGAACTAAAATTTACTAGGCTGTGCTTAAAATACAAGACCAGAAGGCATAGTAAATACATGTTGTACAGCTGATTGTTTAGTCGCCAAAACTATTGGCTAATTTTTTTATTTTTAATTTTGTGGTCACTATTAATATAAAAATGAATCAAAATAATGAAAAACCCAACTTAAAACAAAAGCGTGAAAAATTAAGTAATAAAAGATGGACTGATAGTGAAATTTAGGCTATTGGTTTTCTTTATTACAATTAATACCGTATCTTCAAACCCAGAATCTCTGAAAATTCTATTTGGTTAATTGCATTTTGCTCTAAAAGTTTATAATTTTATATTTTTCCGTAATTATAGGCATTTTTGTTAATTTCAAATTCTTTTTGATATTTTAAGTTTTCAAATTGATGAAAAACAAAACAAAAATCAGCTGATTGATTAATTTACAATAGTTGTGTTTATGCGGGAAGTAAAAAACACGAAGAAGTCGTTCACGCTTTATAGTATAAAATCGTAAATATACAAGGGTTGTAAGTATACTACCAAGAGTGAATACACTTTATGTTTTTATTCAAAGAATTTTTGATTACGGTATGTATGTTGCCTAGGAAACATTTATTTGTCAGACATTTTTGTTAAATTTTTTAAAAACTTTCATTTTGTTTATATTTTGTCATATTTATTATTTCCTGAAGATGCTACAAAAAGGAGTAGCGAAATATTGAAAAATAAATAATATTTTTTTGTAAAAAACGAACCTTAAGCTCAAAAAATAAATTAGTTACGATATTAAAAAGAAAAGATTTAATAAAGACAAAAAAGGACGAAGGCCTCTGCAGCCAGTTCCTGTAACTGTAATATTATATGTAAATTAACTTTACTCTTAATAAACAAAAATAAATAAGAGATAAAAATTATTTTTAAAAAATTCAGAAATGAACATATAAAGGGTGGTTAAATTTTAAATTATTTATGAAATTATTGTCATTTCTTTTAATTATGATAATATGGTATAGTTCAATTATGTGTGGAACAAAATATCGGCCAAATGGCCGCCGCGACCTCGGCGGCACACCTCCATCCGATGGTCCAAATTTTCGATGACGCTGAGGCTTAATTGAGGTTCTATGCCGTAAATGTGCCGAACTATCTCATCCTTTAGCTCTTGAATTGTTGCTGGCTTATCGATGTACACCTTTTCTTTCAAATAACCCCAAAGAAAGAAGTCAACGGTGTCAAATCACATGACCTTGGCGGCCAATTGACATCGCCACAACGTGAGATAACACGGCCATTGAATTTGTCGCGCAAAAGAGCCATTGTTTCTTTAGGTGTGTGGCAAGTTGCACCGTCCTGTTAAAACCACTTATCGTCCAGGGTCATATTCTTAACGCGATAGCGAACACCATTCACGGAATATGCTTGGCCGACCTCATGACACACTATCGCGAACAACAGTAATGTTTTCCGCAGAACGAACTGGGCGAGCATGCACAGGTGTTTCCACAGACCCGGTTTGCTGAAATTTGCCCACAATTCTCCCGATTGTGGAAACATTTGGTCGGTTATGCTGACCAAAAAAAAATCACGAAGTGCACGAAATGCATTTTGATTTAAACGCCCATTTTCATAATAAGCCTGAATAACTTTAACGCGTTGCTCGATTGTGTATCTTTCCATGGTTCAAATTGAGTTAGTCTGAAATTGAGAAATGTCAAATGAAATGCAGAAAAAAACTTGACGTTTAGGTGTGGTTCACATTCAACATCGGCCCTTAAAATTTAACCACCCTTTAGCTGGTACATAAAGAGAACATGAGATCCATAGAATATCACGTTTTGAAAATAAAATCGATTCAATTTCACAACTGTAACGTTCGACGCGTTTTAATAGTCAATTTGTGTGGAAAATAACCTATCCCAGGACACATCACGTGACCGGATACTGGGACTGGTCACGGGACCGATTTTTTTTATATGAAAAGGGCCGGTCACTTTAACATGGGCTTGTCCTAGGAGGAGTTCCATTGCCCTCTGTGACATCTGGTCGAAAAGAACATGTCACACAAATAAACAAAAAGATCTTATCACAGGACTCATCACGTCTAAGAGGCTTTTAAACCGAGAATGTGGGAAGTTTTTTGAGAACCGGTACTGTTTTCACCTAACATGGGACTTTCAGACGCAATAGGTGATAGAGCCTTTTTATACCGATCACGGGATCGGTACTTTCGAAAGCGATCCTGTTTTCACCCACCACAGGACTGGTACTTTCAGACCCTTCACGTGATATCGAGTTTTAAGCCGTTTACTTGGTAGGTATTTTAGGAACCGATCCTCCTTTCACCTATCTTGTGATATCTATTTTCGCAACCGGTCCTGTTTTTACCTATCACGGGAAAGGTCCCAATTCCCAACTGACCCTTTTTTCTCGCAGGAAAAAAAAAATCTTATAATTATTTAAGTTTTGTATTTAAAAATACAACTTCTTTTGCTACTTTATACATTTTCATACATAATTATATTTAATTTATAATTTATTACAAATACAGGAAAGGAAATTATTATAGAGTCATCGGTTAAACCATAAATAAATATGATTATTTGAGTTTTTATTTATTAAGAGGCATGTCTTATTAGAACAAATTTCATGGAACACGCAACCGTTTACCTAAACTTTCATGTTAGATATAACAACTAGCCTATCGGTATTAAAACCGACAGAAAAACAGGTTATAAATATAAAGGGCAAGAAGTTGTTCTGCAAGTCGTTCTTTGGAACAGAAAATTTAGCTGTTAAATTATTCCTCCTGCACTCCGTTTCTGTATCTGATGCGAGAAGTTTTCGTATCGAGAAATTTATAGTCACCCTATTTTATACAAGGTGACTTAATAGATAATAAGTTTGATCTCGAACCAGACTAAAAATACATTTTCATACATTTTCAAATAATTTTAAATTGTTCATATCATTGTTTTAATTACTTATTATTTAAAGATTATTGTCAGTTTATGTATGTTACATTGACATAGTTGCACCCCAGGTGAAATTTCATTCTTAAACAAAGACGTGCGCGCAATTTCGGTATAAACATAACTTTTAGCTTGCGGCTTAGAAACGTTTTTCGTTGAACAAAACTCTATCTTGTAACCACATTGAGATATTTCAGTAATTTTTTAAGTAAACATATAATTCCTTGAATTTTTCTCCAGTTTCAATTTCATGAAAATTGGTTTCGTAGTTATTGAGGAATTCAAGGTCAAAGTAGAACTTTTAATTTTTTTTAACATTTAACATGAAAATGTGCATTTTTTTGTTTTATATGTTTATGACAAATATATAACATTAAGGTGGTCCAAAAACGAGTTTAAATTCACGAGCGCCACAACCCTACAAATATGCCAAAATATGGTCTGCCAAAGAAATTAAAAACAAAAAAAGGTTTTATTTAGAGGTAACACATCGCCATTGAAGTTTTAAAGTTGTACTAGTTATATTATTTTAAATAAATTAAAAATTGAGAAAAATTAAATAATATATTAGGATCACGACTCATCAGATGTTATATATTTTTGGATGTACATTGCGAATATAAAATAAAAACTAAATTCAAAGTCGCGAATTTCCCGAAAATTTCATACAAAAATGTTCGATTTTCATCAAAAAAATGTCTTATATTTACCTCTGCGCAAAATTCTTTTTTGAGTGGGTATGTGTCCACAGAATGTCATCTAATACGCTAAATAATAGCGAATTACTAAAAAAGTCAACTTTTTAATTCAGTTGTAAGGATAACTATTATCCTTTCAAAAATAAAAAACAATATCACGTCTAATGAAAGGCCTTAGTAAGTAAATTACTAAAGTAAAACAAGTTTGATTTTTCTATGACAACCTATTTGGATAGCCAAATATCACAAAAAATCGAATTTTGTTGAATTTTCAAAAACCGCGCATAATCTAAAAAACTACAAATTTGTTTTCAATTTTAAATGCAGATTCGTAATCTTCATAAAAATTAAGATTAGATTTGAGAAATTAACTCATATAAGGCGTTAACAAAGTTGAATTTTTACTAACATCTTTTCAGAATTTTTAATATTTTGACTAAAATATGTATTTTTATGTAAAAATTTTTTTAAGAAAAAATAGCGAATTACTTTAAAGCAAAAATTTTGTTTAATTATAGCTTATAGTTTAAAAAATATTTCAATTTAAAGTCAACCCCACTTTGTGCATAAATTACTCTAATGACAAATTACTAATGTAAACGAATTTAGCTGAAACTTGGCACAAAGAGTTTTTAGACATTGAGGAATAGGCGCAGCATTATGGAGATTGCAAATTCAAACTTTCATGTTTTCATATATATATATATCTTTATATATATAATTCTCCTGTACGTGTGTTAGTGACTGCACTCCTCCTTAACGGCTGGGCCGATTTCGATGAAATTTGTTGTGTCTGTTTTATTTGATCCCTGAATGGTTTAGATTCACAATTGACCTATATGGGTACAATGGGCGTGGCACCTCCCATACGAAGTAAAAATGTATTTTTGTATATCTGGAGTACTGTTACAGTGGGAGTCTTCAAACTTTGTGTGAGCTTTTTTTATAATAATACTCATAATCTCCCAAAAAAATGAGTGCCATCCAAGCAATGGGCGTGGCACCTCCCATACGAAGAAAACATTCATTATTGCATATCTGGGGTACTATTAAAGTGGGAGTCTTCAAACTTTGTGTGAGCTTCTTTGATAATAATATTCATAATCTTCCAAAAAATATGGGGGATCCAAGCAATGGGCGTGGCACCTCCCATACGAAGTACAAATTTATTATTGCATATCTGGGGTACTATTATTGTGAGAATATTCAAACTTTGTGCGAGCTACCTAGATAATAATGTAATCCTATTCCTAGGCAGAACAACGTTTGCCGGGTCAGCTAGTATATATATATATATATGTGCACAGCGCATGTTGCAGGGACGGGTTTTCGTTCCACAAGTTACTATGAAGCCATTTTGTTACTTTGGGGACTGTCCTTAAACTTTTCGTTATTCTAGTGTTTACTCTGAAGACATTTTACTGGATACAGCGCATATTATAGGGACTTTTTTGGCTGTATATACAGATGTCTTTAACTTTTACTGGACACAGCGCATTTTATAGGGACTTTTTTGGCTGTATATACATATGTCTTCAAAGTATGGGCAATGCATATATATATATATATATGCATATATATATATATATATGCATATATATATATATATATATATGCATATATATATATATATATATCTATGAAACATGATCACTTTTCAGTCCAGGATAATCCCTAGATATTTACTCTAGCCTTTCTTTTAATATTTGTGTTGTTAAAAGAGAGATCACTTTGTGGAGTAAAACAAGGCTTCCGTCGTAGTAACATAAATTATGGGTGTTCAATAGGTGTACTAAATATTGTTTCGCTATAATGAAAAATTTTTTTTTTTTTTGTGGGTTTTGTTTTAGTTAGTATATTAAACATAGCACACTAAACATAGATACAAATATTGCATTTTCTTAAAAATAAATTTTAACAACTCTGTTTTCAATAGAACGATGCAACACTTACCAGACCCCTTGTGAACAACCTAATTATTTGAGGGTTAAATAAGGATTTTCAATTTTTTTTAAATCTTCCTTTAAACGTATTGAAGCATTTCGGAGACTTTTAATAATTTCGTCAGCAAATACACCCTTATAGAGAATCGCTGTGGAAGCCTGGGGTCAAGTGCCTTCAAGTCACCAGTTTTGTCGACTATTTTGGGTGACTTTTTGGTGACATTGTCAGCAAAGCGTCTACACTTTTTCCATTCCTTTTTTTCGGTCACATAGTCAATAAAGCGTCTCCTAAGACTGTAACAAACAATTTGTACCTTATTTACTTTCATGAAATTTATAAAAAAAAACTAGCGGATCAAATTAATTGGTTTTTTTTTATTTGGAAATAATGAAAAAAAATAAATCAATTCAATACAATAGTGTATAAAGAACCTTAAAATGATCACTCACAATGTGTATGCGCTACAACGTGTATTTACTGTGTGTATGAAGTCAGCACACAGTATACATACCGCACACGCTCATGGGCGCCTACGTATTTGTTTTTGATTTTTTATATGGACAAAATCACATGCTGACATGAAAAGTTATAACTCACGAACACGTCGACTGATTTCTCGGAAACTTTAGGTAAACTACCTACACGACCATATGAACAAATCTTAAAAATTTAATCGAACTTGGTTTGACCGTTCGTGAGTTATAAAGTCACAACACACTTGCAACAATTTTTTATATATACAGATTTATTAATAAAATATCTAATTTTCCGAAATAAATGCACCTGCTTAAAATTATTTTCCTTCCTAGTGTGGAAATCTAGTAAAACGTTCCAAAAATTTTGACTAGAATTACTACAATGTACTAGTAAATCTCTGGTTCCAATGTCTACACCTAGTCAATAGTTGTGTAGATTCCCAATGACAAGCGCATGTTAAATATCTACAGCAGAGAGCATTGTCTGGGGCATAATTAGTCAGTAGTACTGGTGAGAAAGTCAATTGTGAATCAGTACAGTTTCACTATCGACAATTCCTTCAGGGTATTGACGAGAATCAATTTTATGAAGTCAATTTATTTGCCTCATTTCAAAACAAAAGTCTTTCGTAGGGAGCGCGATTTCCAGAAACATTATTGAATAATCATAGACATTATTACACTAAAGGATTAATTTGTGTAGATTTCAAAACCATAAAACACATTATGATTATGATAAGGAATAATTTCTTGACATAAAGTATACATTTCCTTAATCTCAAAAATTTATTAAGGAAAACAAATATTTTTTCTCAAAAAGTAATAGATTTTGAAATTTTTAACAAATTCGTGTTTAACATATGAATATTTATCAAAAACGAGCATGAGGAGATTTTAAAGTTTTTTCAAACTCATATTCAGATTTTTAACACGATTATTGGAGAAACATTAGCGCCGACGAAAATGTGACATACTCTATGGGCTATGGATAGGGCTAATTTGATATTTTTGAAAATCGATCAAAAGTTATATACCTAATGTACGTTGTAAATTCTCTATTTCCTACTAGCGAGCAAGCCCGTTACGTTGTTAACGTAGAAAAATGTTGACCGGGCTAACGCCCGGGAGTATGATCTTAGCAAAACTTCTAAAATGTTAGCCCATACTCCAGGTAACACAAATTTCAATTTTCTAGCTACATCGGTGTGGGCAGTCTGTCAAGGGGGAGATTTTTCCCCTTTTTGTTCCTCCTCGTATGAATTTTAAAAAATCCGATATAGAGATCATACTTGGAGAAAAACAATTGAAGCTTTGTTTTTCGTATAAATACTAATGCCATTTCATTGGCATTTGTATGGAAAGAGTAATGCTGCAATCCTAAGTATGTTACGAGATAAGCAATTTTGCTGAAATTCAAGTTATAATAAAGTGCATTGTTTTTCAGTTTTAGTGCTCAAATACAAATTGCTTTACATTTTATTTTAGTAGCAAATGCCAGAACAAGGTGTACACAAATTTGAGTTTCATACACTTTTGTTAAACTTCAATTTTAAAAACCGACCGGTTTCGGTTTTCGGAACGAATAAACCGAAAATCGGGTATTTGGTTTCGTTTGGCCTGCTTTGTATACTTGTATTCTATCCTGCTGGCCCTTTAGTAGCAAACGCCAGAACAATGTGTACATAAATTTAAGTTTTAAACATTTTTGTTAAATTTCAAGTATAGAGTACTCAAATCCGAAAACTGCTTAACTGGTTTTTCATTTTCAAAAACTGACTGCTTTCAGTTTTTTTTTTCTAAGAAAGAAAAAATCAAATATCGGCTTTTTGGCATCGGTTAACCTGTTTTGTATACATCTATTTTATCCTGCTGGTTTTTACCGATTTTTTTCAAATTTATTCTTTACAATTTGCAAATCAAATTTATCATATTTCTTGACATTTTGAACAATTTAGAAAGAATATTATTATACGATCTGAAACCGAATTAAGAATATTATTCATTTATCAAATAATAAATCAACAAAACATAAACTTCTTTATCTCTCACACAAGATACAGTGAAAAATTATAATTGAAAATATTGCCTAATCATTAACTATCAACATGAATTTATGTTGTATATTTAAAATTGATTAGGACCAGTTGCGTGCCCAGGATTTTTGAGGGGGCCCAATATATATTTACTAAAATTTTTTTTTTAAAAAGCTTGTAATTTCAAAACGTATTTTTATGACATATTTGAAGCATTTTAAACAAAATTTACAGCTTTGAAATTCATATAATATTTTTATTTAAAACTTATTTATCACACTGACTCAATGTATGCCTTTCAAATTGAACTTTAAAATTAATGCGACGATTTTTCGACATAAAACTGTCAACAATTTGGTATGGGTCTACCTCTTCACGATACACCAATGCGGAAAGTCTTACTTCGTCCATTGAATTTCTTATATACGTTTTGATTCTCTTTGTGTTGTAAAACTTCTCTCCGTTTTTAGATAATTTTGGTAAAATTCTAACAACTAAGCTTGTTAGAACATTGTTTAAATTCTTTTCCATATTTTTATGACCGGAAAATCTATTTGTCATACTTGAGATTTCATCTAAATATGGAATGAATAAAACTGATCCGTAATATTTCGTTGGATCATCTGTTTGTAAATTGTAAGGGTGTTTTTGTGTTCCTACCCGTCTTGGTGTATACTATATATACTTCAATTTGTATGGAATATTTATATAAAAGTTGTAAAAAAACAAACCTTAAATCGTGAATGAGGAGTTATACAAAGGAAGAAATACAAAAACTATTTAAACGTGAAAGTGTATAAATATATAATATATATAACAATACTTTTAGAGGTTTATTAAATGTTTTAAATTTTAAATACATATAAACTAAACTCATAAATATGAAATTTCGAGCTTTTATTATTATTTTTACAAATCGTATATCATATGAAAGCTTAGATCTTTTATTTATAGATAATTGTTTCGAAAATATGCGGTCTCTTTACAGAAATATTGCAAAACGTTATTTATGAGTATTTAAAAAGACACGTCTGCGATTAAAAAAAGTGACCAACTTTGAGCCGCGATACATCATGAACTACATCGAATTTTCCGAAAAAAAAGTCAGCACAGATATCATAGGAACATGGAATAGCCACGTACAAATTTTTATTCAAATCCAAAGACAACCATTTAAAAAACGTTTAGATTGTTTCAAAAACTTTTGGAATGATTCCAAATGTAATTTATAAAACATTAATTGAAATTCAAAAACACCAAATAAAATTAAAGAAATATTTTTGTATTTTAATAATTTTTTAACTGCGTTTGGTAATTTTAAATTTAATTTTATCTTTTTTGTGTATCAATTGCGAATTTTTGAATTTTATTTCTAATTATTTGAATTTAAATTTCGGATTCTTTTTTTAATTTCGATCGACATTTTTTTTTTTTGCTATTTTGTTTATATACTATGTGGGTGATTTTAAATTTTCATTATGGCAACACTGAATTTGTTTTTTTAAATGAGTTTTACTTTCTGTGATTTTTATCTCTATATCTCTAACTACTTGCAAAAAAAAATGAAATACAATTTTAACATTTGGGGACGCCTTTGCACGAAAGCTATTTTTGTATATGGACTTCGCCGGATCGGGAAATATAGTAAATATATTGTATTTACTAAAAAATTCATTTGTTAGCTTTTATTGTTTTCATTATTTTATCAAATTACAAATACAAAAATTTCCAATATTTTTATGATAAATATTTTTGTTTATATTTAAAAGAGAAAAGCCAAGAATTTCCAAGACTTGGAAGCATTTTTATAAATTTTAAGCAGCTATATCTATAACTACTTAGAAAGTCTATATATACTTAAATTTGTATGGAATATTTATATAAATTCGAGGTTTATAATTATAATTTAAACCAAATACAAATTGACAAATGATATTGATATTTCTTTGAACAATAGTTAAAAAAATTTTCAAATTTCATAGGAACTTGGACATCTGAATTTAATTAAGATTTTATTTAGGCAACTCGCACCCACATAGAGTATTCAAAACCCGAAACTGAAAACCGGTCAACCAGTTTCTTTATTTTTAAAAACCGATCGGTTTCGAGTATTTTGTAAATTCGAAGAAAACCGAAAACCGGTCTTTTATGTTCGGTTGACCGGTTTTTTAATTACATCACCAAATGGGTTACTTGGTCTCTTTTATTTTTTCCAAACACTTTTATAATCGTTTTTTTTTTTTTGGTTATGAAGATTTAGATGTAAGCCTGATAGATTGCGATGAAGACTTTGAATATTTCAAATTCAAATAGTTTATTTTCTGATCTAAATAACACAATAAGCAGTATTCAAAATCCTAAAAAAGAGACTGTACAAAATAATTCATCATTATATGATAATTTCATATAACTACACTCACAATATTATTTCGTTAAAAATAATCTAAAATACATATTAAATTAATCGAAAATACAATCAAAAAGAGGACTACTGATTTCTCATTATATTCAGCCCATTTTGTTGTTTATTTTCAATCATTGTTTAATAATTGACAAAAGTAGTAAAAGCAATAGAAAGTTGTTTAAAATAACCATACATTTTGTTTTTCAAATTGAAATTTTTTTTCTATTTGTATGAAATTTTACAAAACAACACACACAGATGTATATATTTTTCTATTTTCTTGTGTGTATCTATATTTGAATAATTTCTTGTAATTTTTATTGAAATAATTTTGTATATATACAAACTATTTTGGTAAAAAAACAAAAAAGAATTATATCAATTTCAATTTTTTAAAACAGAAAATATCAACTCCTACTGAATGTCTGTAAATTTTTATAGTTTGTTTTTTGAATGACTGATTAAAATAGTTAAAAAGTATATTTCTATGAATTTCGATTGATTCTTCTTTTAAAAACAAACTTTAAGTATTACTTTTTTAATAAACTACAGGCGGTAACGGAAAATATATTGTGAGTGTATTTGTCCAACATCTACTACTAGTGAAAGAGTATTTTCCACTTCTAGCTTTATCAAAAGCAAACAAAAAAATCGTCTTTAAACGAAACATTAAACATTTAAATTGAATATTATTTCTAAAATATTATTTTAGAAGTGAAAAATAGATTTTCTCTTTACATATTTAAAATGTAATATTAAAAAAAAATTATTTAATGAAAAACGTTTTAAACGTTCAAATTACTAACGTACCTAATTTTACCAATTTACAAACTTTATGACCTCTATTCATTTGATATGCATATAGTTTTATAATATTAATTTTTAAGATATTATATTAAAAAATATTAAAACCAATAAATAAAATGTTAAAATGAAATACAATAAAAAAATATTATAAAATATTTCTTTCAAAGAATGTATTTTTTTATTTTTATTACTTTATATATTAAATTTCTTTTTTTTTTGTTTGTAATTAAAACAATTAACAAATTATACATTCAATTCAAATAAAAAAAAAACCGAAAAAACCGAAACCGAAACCGGTTTTTTTAAAATTCGATTTTTCGAAGAAAACCGAAACGGGGTTTTCCAAAAGGCCGGTTTTTTGAATACTCTACACCCACACTAAATACAATATTTAAAAACAATAACCACATATATTTTTTCTACAGTTTTTTTATTTTTTTGTTTTGCCGATTTTTAAACACATAGTGAGTAATAGTATAAAAGGGCTATCGACGTGCATATCAACCTTTAGTAACCAATTTTTTAAAAAACGTTCGAAAAAGATAAAAGGCGTTAAATTAATTAAAAAAATCAACTGACCAATTGAAAGTATATTTTTGGTGGTTTTTATCCAAAAAATATGAGTGTGGAAATAATTATTTAGGTGTCGTCATAGAGTAAGGATATCTATAGAGTTTTCATAGTGAGCATCGGCCAAATAAAATTTTGGTACAGATTACAAAGTTGCGGTAACTTAGAGAAAATGTAGCAAATTTCCCTGATTTCAAAACATATGTTTCCGTTTCTGTACAAATTTGAACAAATTTCTATGAAATCTTCTAAAACCGGATTGGACTTGCAAAAAAATCAGTTGGCCTTGCAAAGAAAATCAACTGGAAATGTATAAAAAACATGAACAAAATTTAAATTGTACACAAAAATATAAGCTATTTTGTATTTGTACAGGGTGTTTTTATGTTCAAGGCCGCTGCCCAATTGTGTGCTCTTTTAACTAAATATAGTTTGCATAAAATTTTGTCATATTTCGGGTGTTATTGCTCCAATTTCTTCTTTAGCATCTGGCTTGTTGCCGTATACAGTCAAATCATTAGATCGACGGGCCAATCGAAATATCTTCTTTCTGACATAATACGGCCGGAAAAAAGTTTTTGCAAAATACAAGGGTGTAAAGATCGTTGGTGTGTCAATTGAGGATTTTCAGTTCCCCAGTAGCGGCTATTCTGTTTATTAACAAAGCCAGCCGAGTAAAAATGTGCCTTTTTTTAATTTTTTTTATGTTTTATTAACTTTAACCCGTTGTTGGTTCGTTAGAAGCTCCATAATAAATTGTTATAGACTTCTCTGCACAACTGTCAAATACAAACTGACAAACAAACAGAAACGGCGGTCAAAAAACATCCTGGAACATAAAAAGCATCCTGTACTAAACATAATAAAAATAAATAAAATTTTACAAAAGAAAAATTCTTGTTTTGTATTTCATATTATTTTTTGTTTTGAACTTGACTGTCTTTGCTGTTGTGTGAATATACAATTATGAAATATATTTGGATTTTTGTATACAGTTTTGATGCATATGCCAAATGCAGCAAAACAATAATGATTTTTTAGTTAAGTATGAACATTTTTCTGTATATGTCAAACAGTGGTGTAAGCAGCAAACCAAGGATCATTAAATTAAATTACGGACGATAAAAGACATCGAGAAACGGGTTTCTAAATGAGAAAGAGAATATTTACAATATATTCATATAATTCATTCATAACTCAATTTATTTTATAAAATAGTTAGGACCCACTGATAAGCTAACGATAAATTTTGCCAAAATATGGAATTTTAGAAAGCATTTAACAAAAAAAAATAAAAAATAACTTGTAAAAACGCATGAACGCAGTATACAACATTTATGACAAATGTGATCAAAATACAACGTTTTAATGTATGAATATAATTCTCATGAAACCGCCAACTGGTATTTTCTAAAAATATTACAAATCTTTCAAGATATTTGTATTAAGTAATGTTGTTATTTGAATGATATTCGGCCGTTCAAACATTTTTCCACGCGTGTATAGAATCATAATATTTATTAATAAAAGTTTATTATTTTAAGGAAACAATCCAATATTATTTTTATATAAAAAAAATCAACATTTTTAATTACCCCAATTTCCCACTCCATTCGAGATCGTTATGACTGTATATTAAATAAAAAGTCGCAAAAAATTGTGTAAAAACATCAGTAATTTTCAATTTATCAAAATAAATACCTCACGTAATCAATTCTTAATTGTTGATTAACAAACAACAAAACAATAAAGAACGCATAAATAAAACTTTTTTCATCCAAATCGTTAAATTTGGTTTCAACACCAAAAATTCATTAAACATTGCGAATTTCTCGTTTATAAAAGAAGCACGTAGACATTGATGTTGAAAAAGGATTCGATTGGTTGTGTGTTAACTGTTAGAAATCTGTTTTACTTCCGGGCACATATTTCTTGTTGTTGTTTCATTTGTAAGCAGTGTTGCCAGCTTTTTTTTAAACATTATTCCCAATTTTCGATTTGTCATCCTAAAAATCTCCTAATTGTTTTTTTTCCCCAAATTTATTAGTTTATTTAAAAACTATTGTCAACAATAACGGGTTTATTAAATTAATTTCTTTTGGTTAGTTATACATTCAAGCAAAGCCCCCCATTACCCGGTTTTACTGTATATCCGGTCTTTACCGTCTAGACCGGTTAATCGGGTTGTATTACTCTTTCCGAATGATCGTTTTAATAGAAAAATTGCTACATTTTATATAAAATTGATGTCAGAATTATGTGTATTATTTTTGAAAAAAAGTGGCATTTTCATGTTCAATAGTGGCATTTTCTGTTCAATATGAATCTAAATGCCTTTTTATTGGTTTGCGAACTTTAGAATTCCGCCGAACTTTTCAATCGGCTTTACTTTTATTTGATATAATCAATCATAATATTGATTGTCCTGACTTGATATCTATGATTCCATTTTATGTTCCATTAAGAAGTCTTAGGTTTATTGATGCCTTTAATGTTCCAATACATCGGACTAATTATGCTATCAATGGTACGTTAACCCGCACATTTATTACTTTTAATCATATAAATTTGAGTCTTCAAAAAAAATCTAAATCATTTATTGAATTTTGCACAACAAAAGATAATTTTAAACTATTTCTTTTTGCCGTATTACAATAAAATTTATTTTCCTTATAAATATTTTTTATACTAATTTTAAATTATTACATTTATTTTAATCATAGTCTGTAAGGAGTTTTGTGTCTATAGACTGAAATAAATAAATAAATAAATATTTATGACACGTACAGGAGTTTCTATATTTAAGAGTCAGTATCAGATTTTTTTTTGTTCCACAACTTTTTTACAAAAAGTTTAGAGTTTCAAGTTACGTCTAGGTTATTTCTGAAAAGTTGTAGTTCATTGTGAGCCAAGTCTCAAAAATGCCGTAAACCGGACCGAAATAGATCGTGGCTTTTCCATATACAATACATAAATGTGTAGTGTAAGAAATAAGAAGCTCTTTATAAACTAAAGATAAGTTATTATTAGTTTTGAAAAAAAAAATCTGCTTTTTAAATTCTAAAGCCCAGTTAACCAGGTAGACCGGACGTCCGGTAACCGGTCTAGAACCTCTAGATTTAAATTCATTATATCACTTTAGAAACTTTATTGGTAACAACATGTCACTTGTCCTTGAAATTGTCAGAGGTATGCTGAACTAATTAAAATTGCGTAATTATTAATATTACGAATTTTTTTAAACATTAAACAGTTAATGCATCCGCGGATTAGAACTGTGAGATTAAAAACGGTGCTGTGAGTGTGAAAATTTCTAAATGTAAATAGTTGATATTTGTTCATGGTCAACTCGTATTTTTAAATTGTGTTTTGTTTTTAATAAAATTATACACAATTATTACGAATTATATATTTAACAAATTGGGAAACTGTTAACAAAAATTCATTACATTTCATTTGATTTATTGACAACCAAATATGTATAAATGTTATTTTAAACGATTTTAAATTTTAATAATTTAATAAAATTAGTTAAATTTAATAGAATTAATCAACTAAAGCTCCGTAAATGGTATTTCTCCTGCGACTCAGTTGAAATTTTATTAGCCAATTTGACAAGAGTTACTAACAATTCGAATTGAAATTTATTATCCTTAAATGGTATCGAGCAAGTGCCATTTTAGTACAATTAACTTTCTGCCAAAATGAGTTTATATTTATACCACATTGACTTAGCAAGGCAATACATTTGCATAGCGTAAAATTATTCTATAACCATCATCTGTAAAAGAAATTCATATAAAAAATATTTTGAGATCATCAGGGTTAAAAATAAATCATCCCTAATTTGGGAATAAATCACCTATACTGACGGCACTGGTTGTAAGGTATGTAGCTAGCAGCTTTTAATACGTGATAAATTAAATCTTCAAATACTGCAAAAAAAATTAGTACGAAATTAGAATTGATTATTATTTAAGTAATTGGGATTGGTAAATCTTTTTTGTTTTATATAATTGAAGCATCGTAAATATAAAAGATCGAATTATAATAAGGGATAGCAAAACGTTTAATATGAATATTACAAGTAAACTAGGTCACTACATGTGTACTAGGCCACTAGGACGTCCCTTAAACTACGATTTATCGATTTCCAGTACACCCGAAATGAGCCATGAATTTGCTGGAAATACAAAAACGTCTTTCGTTATTAATGTATTTAAGTACTTTTTTAAAATGTTAAATTTGTAAATGAAGATACTCTTTAAATAAATTTTTATTTTGTATAATTAATTTATTTATAATATGTTTTTACAAGTATGTTAATTTTGATTATTTTATATTAACATAAGCTAGTCTGGAAATTTATGCGGTACAAAAATAAATTTTATATAAGTGTATAGCTTTTAATACGAAACATTTTAGGTCTGTTAACTTTGTAACTTTGGTCTAATAAACTTATTGCTAATAGATTATTGTGATTACAAAGTCTGTCTAGATAACTTGAGGTATGTTTATTTACAGTTGGGGACTAAAGTTTTTGACTAAAAGCACGAATCTGAAGTCCGTTTGTAAAAAAATTTTACAAACAACAAAAAAATGAAAGAACAAATGAAGATAAAAAGCTCGATTCAAACAAAAAAATTTGTTTCACAAATAAAACATGCAACAAATTATCAAAATACAACTTGAAGCTACTCACCAAAAAAAATTCCAAGATTTAAATTTTGCACCAAAATCATAAATAATTTTCGTGTCTGTTTTGAGAAAAATCTTGACAGGAATTGGTGTATCTATCAAACTATTCAACTGAGCGCGTTCAAACCGGCACTGTTCGATAGGTAAATTCAAACCGACAAAAATGTGGTTGGCGATTAGTACACCAAAAATATTGCTTTGGATATAATTGGACTTTAGTGATGACCTTCTGTATATGGTCGTAGGGTTTAGACAAGATTTAAAAAAAAAATAAATGCAAAATAATTTTTAAAGAATTTTTATTAACACGTAAAAAATATAACAACAATTAATTTATAACGGTAAAAAATAAAATAAATACAAATTCAGTAGGGACAAAAATGTTCATACAGCCTACTTAATGAGACTGAATGATATAATCCCAATATAAGATATAGCAATCAAACTGCAATACAACTTGAGAATAAGCTTATATTAATAGTGTGTTTTAAGCTTTTCTTAATTTCGCTTATTATAATATTTATAAAATGTGAATTCACAAGCAGTATTTAACAATGCTAGAGAAAAGATTATTATACATAACTTTTTCTCAAGTACGTTTATGAACAACATACAACAACAACGCAATATGACGATTGAAATATAAATATTTTTCAATACATTCTAGTCTTGTTGTCTTTGTTCTACGCTTATAATGCATACAACAAGTGCCATCACTTTTTCTTTAAATTTGTCAAACGTGTTTTGCGTGTACTTTTAGTTGTAAATTGTATATAGTGAACGTGCAATTGCATATTAAATTTAATTATTTTTATTTATGGTAAACATTAAATATTATTATTTATATTTAAAATGAATTATTATTTTTTATATTTAAAATGAGTTATTATTATTTATTTTTAAAATTAAAAAAAAAAATAAATTAAATTAAAGAAAATAATTATGATTTCTCTTTTTCAACTATTAATAATATATTATTTTTGTAAGCTTATTCTACAATTGCAAGAATAAGCTTATAGTAATCATACACACATAATATTTTCACGAGGGTTCCGTTTTGATTTTTCTACAATTGTTACGATAGCCTTTTTCAATATATTCTCAAGTCTGTTTCAAGCTTAAGGCTTGTGTTTGTAAGCTTATAATAATATTTTTCTGAAGCCATTTGGTATGTTGGGATATATTAATTTAAACTAATTTTAATATTTTGTTGGGCCACCACGGGCTTCAATGACTGCTTGTAAGCGTCTTGGCATTGATTGGATCAAATTGTTGGTGACATCCGGTGTTATTTCTGCCCAAGATTGTTTTAGAGCATTATTTAAGGAATCTTTGCTGGAGGTGTGCACTTTTCTCTTTAAAATCTCCCAAACATGTTCGATTGGGTTTAGTCCGGACTCTGTGGAGGTGCATAAAGCTGTCTTGGTGCATAATAAAGTAACCACTCCTTCACAACTTTGGCAGTATGTTTGGGATCGTTGTCCTGTTGGAATATCCATCGAGGTCCAACGTCCAAACTTTCAACAAAATGTGGTAAATTTTGTTCCAATATTATTAATCCATAATACCATCTATAAACACTAAACTGCCAACGCAACTAGCTGCTATAGCTCCCCAAACCATTGCACTGCCACCACCATGTTTCACTCTAGGCAAGCATCGCTTCATTCTTTCTACTCCAGACTTTTCCTCCACAATCATTTCCGAACAGGTTGAATTTGCTTTCGTCTGTGAAAATTCCACTTTTCCAAAATTCCATATCCTTATCAATGTGTTTCTTTGCAAATTCCAGACGAAGCTTGTTGTTTTTTCACTAATGCAAGTAGCATTACTATTGTTATGCAAAACTCGTCGAACAGTTTTCGGATGTACTGTCGTATTCGAAGTGTTAGCAATACGTGTGACAAATTCCAATAAGGCTTACATCTCTTCTAGATAGCTTTTTGGACGTCCAGATCTTGGTTTATTTTCCCCAGAACCCGTGTCTTTATAGTTTTTTACAATATATTGAACTGTTGTAAGAGGCAAATCAAAAATATCACCAATTCCACGATACGACGTTCCTTTTTTTCCATTTTATCTTAATTTCCAATTTAAGCCACGTTTTGTAAGAAATATTATTACAAACTAAACAAATTAGTTGATTAATAGATCAAAATTGAAAAACAAACAGCAAAAGGTTCAAAATTACCGTTAGTTCATAAAAATCATATCATATGTATTTAAAATTGTAAAAATTTAATTAACAATTAACTCATATAGACTTTTAAAGTAGTTATAGTAGTTAAAAAGTAAGAAATTATAAAAATGCTATCAAGTCTGGGAAATTCTTGGCTTGCCTCTTTTAAATGTAAACAAAAATATTTGTCATAAAAATATTTTAAATGTTTTTCTTTCTAATTTGTTAAAATATTAAAAACAACAAAAGCTAAATGTATAGCAGGGCATACAATATAATTGCTGTATTTCGTGTTCCGTTGAAGCCCATATATGAAAAAACGTAGTTATAGATATAGGGATATGAAAATAAAGCTTTTTAATATTTTTTTTATAATAAAAAAAAAAACGAAATAAAAGAACACAATTTTAATTCAAAAATTACAAATAAAATCAAAAAATTCGCAATCGATACTTAGATCAATTAAAATTAAAAAATACCAAATGTAAATAAAAAAATTATTGAAATTCAACTAATATTTATTTAATTTAATTTGGTGTTTTTGAATTTGAATTGATGCTTTATAAACCTGTTAGGAATTATATTTGTTCTTAATTTATGAAAAACAAAATTTTTGCTTGCGGCGCCAACTTCTACAACTATTAATATACGAAAAACAAAATGAAAATTTTGTAGCGAAAATCGCGCGATTTACAGGTTGGTTGAAAAGTTCCTGCGCTCACCAAGAGATGGCACTGCTAGCTCCAAACTTTTTTTTTCTCAAGTTGGTATAACTGTCCTAAGAACACATGCAAAGTTGCAAGTCATTCTGTCAATTCTTTCTTTGTTTACAAGCCATTTAAAGTTGACGTGTCATTGATTTTTTTTAATATGGAAAAAATTTAATATCGTGCAGTCATTAGATTCTTTGTTTTGAAGGGTTTAAAAGCAAAGGAAATTAATGACCAATGTTAGAAGTGTATAAGCAGTCCTCTCCTTCAAAACGCACGGTTGAATTTTGGGCTGGTCAATTCAAACGTGGTCGTACCAGCCTAAAAGACGATCCACGCGAAGGACGACCAAAATTGCAACCACAGCAGAAATCATTGAGCAGGTACATAATATGGTTAGTGAAGATCCAAGTTTGACTAAGCGTGAAATTGCTAATGCCATAGGCATCTCAGACTAACGAGTACTCCATATTTTACATGAAGAATTACGTATGAAAAAACTGCTTGGAAAGTTAGTGCCGCACACATTAACAATTCAACAAAAACTGGATCGAAAACAAATTTCTCAGCGTAATTTGGAGCGTTTTAAGCCGAATAAAACTGACTTCTTGCGTTGTTTTATAACTATGGTTGAGACTTGGATCTACCACCATGATCCTAAATTGAAATAAGAACGTTTACAGTGGACTGAAGCTGGTTGTTCAGCTCCAAAGCAGGTGAAGTCACAACGATCAGCAAAGAAGGTCATGGCATCAGTTTTTTGGGATGCAAAAGGAATTTCGTTGATTGATTATCTTCAGAAAGGTGAAACAATCAACTCTGAATATTATTTCAGCCTTTTGGGTCAGCTGGATAAAAAAATTCGTGAGAAAACCCCTGGTTTAAAGAAGAAAAAACTCATTTTTCATCAAGACAATGCACCTGCTCACAAAAGTGTTTTGACGATGGCTAAATTCAAAGAATTAAAGTACGAATTGCTTGAACACCCACCGTATTCACCAGATTTGGCTCCCAGTGACTACTATCTCTTCAGAAATCTCAAACAATTCCTTCGTGGAAAGCATTTTTCGTCGAATGAAGAGGCCATAGCAGCCGTAGACGGTTATTTTGCAGAGCTTCCGGAAAACCATTATAAGGATGGGATAAAATTATTGGAAGATACTTGGAACAAGTGTATTGAGCTTCTAGGAGATTATATTGAATAAAAAAATATATTTCGTAACAAAAACAGTATTCTTTCATTTCAAGCGCAGGAACTTTTCAACCAACCTGTATGTGGTAAAGAATTTATAATATATTTCGCCAAGCCGAGTCTTAGACGTTTTGTCGAAAGAATTTTGTAGCAAAAGCGGAGAGAAACTTTACATCACAAAAACAATCAAAATGAACTTAATATTAAACCTATACATTAGATCTCAGTAAAAGTAACAAATTAGTTTTAAATAAAAATTGTTTATGAATTTAAAGGATGTAAATTTTGTTTTAAATTCTTCAAAAAGGTAAAAAAAATTAGGTTTAGAAATCGCCAGCTTTTAAGAAAATATATTTTGCCCCCCCCTCGAAACAAAATCCTGGGCACGCCCCTGGTTGGTATACAGTGTATACTCATATGTAGACTGGTTGCTTTTCAAAAAAGTTGACAAGATGACTGGTTAACGAATACAGAAATTTTTTAGCTTAAACAATTCTCATATTGTTAATATTATTATTTGAATATAATGTCTAAGTTAAAATTAACCAATCATAATTTCCTTAATGCATACAACTGATGATTAGTGTGATGCCTATGAAACAATTGTATTGTCTATCATGAAAATTATCAATCTTTCTGAAAGGCAATAAATAAATAAAACCTAATATGACAATATCATATTAGATTTTTGAACTTTAAGTAGAACAATATTCTGACTAAGTATATATATGCAAATATTAAAAGTTCAAAAATAAATATTTTTGTATTTTGAAATACAAAATTAGTTTGCATTTCGTAAATTTCAGTTTACGGTTTTCCCGAAGTTAAATATAACTATCTTTGAGAAAAAGGCAACTATTTTATATTTCACTAGCGGATCCCGGCGTGCTTGTTTTACTTAGATAAAATATTATTTATTTTTACTTTTGAGTCAATCAATGTCAACTCAATCAGAAAAAGGGCATTTTCGGATTTTCCATCTCCGATTTAAATGAAATTCACAATAACTGTTATACTCGACAAGAACTCAACGAAACACAATTGTCAGATCATGGGCCCTTTAGGTTTCCGAAAAATGTCGTCATGAAAATTGAAAAAAACTTAAAAAATTTACTAAGGTATGGTTACCAAATCGACTGTAACTTTAAAACCGTAAAAGATACAAAATTCGTCTTGGTCTTATTTCTTGGATGAGAAAGAGGACTTTAAAATATTATGCATATTGATTTTTTAACTGGAAGGCTTAAAGGTAATTTTTTGGGGTCAAGAGTTTAAATCCATACTTCTTAAAATGCTCATCTTTTGTTTTTTCTTAAAAAATATATGTCAACTAGCTGACCCGGCATATTCCATATAACTTATTTTTTGCATGGACAATAACACCCTAATCACCTAGAGGTGAGGGAAGGAGGGTGAAAATTTAGGGTTATAGGTATATTTTGATGTCAAATAAAAAAGTTATGTAAAAAATTGTTTGTCAAAAAATAGATAAAACATATTCCGGACACCCTAATCACCTAGAAAGAGTGTCGGCCAAGAATAAGAACGTGACACGCAACAATTGTTGCTGTCAGAGAAAACGCGCCCAAAATAACGACGTACGACGGTGAATGCACAAACTGTCATATTTATTTTAGTGTAAAGAGTACCGTAGAGATTCTTTACTCCACACTGTCTCCTTACCTTACTACCGACCCAATTTTTTGTTTTTTTGTTTTTACATTTTAATTTTATAAAAACATTAAAAAGAATTAATTACTTTAATAAAAAATTTAAAAACGAACATACTAAGACGGTTATTATACGTCGTTCATTCGCTAGTATACAAAGAGAACATAAGAGCTATTGAATATCGTATGTTAATTTTAATATTGAGGTAAATAATTGAGATAAAAACTACCCTACATATACTCTGCAGGATAAAAGGGGTCAGTTGGGAATTGGGACCTGTCCCGGGATAGGTGAAAACTGAACATATCACGAAATAGGTGAAAAGAGCACCGGTTCCTAAAGTACCTATCACGTGACCTGTTTAAAAGTCTCGACATGTGCTTTTAGACCAGTCCTGTGGTATGTCACAGAGGGCAATTGACCCCCTCCTAGGACAATCCCATGTTAAAGTTATCGGTCCCGTGACACAATGAACCGGTCATGTGAAGTGTTCTGGGATAGGTCCTTTTCCCGCAGGGTAGTTCATAATAACCATGAGTTGATAGCAAGGTGTGTGCTTTCCCTTTCTATCTATCCTACACTTTTTTTGTTGTTACAGTTTTTTAGTCAAACTAGGGCTACTCATATACTTAGGGTCACACTTTTGGCCATAACTCAGAAACGAATTGAGTGTACACCTTAATTTTTTCAAATAAATGTAGATAAAGTTTCAATATTAAACATATATTTTTTTAAGAAAAAACAAAAGAGGAGCATTTTGAGAAATATGGATTTGAACCCTAGACCCCAAAAACTTGTCTTTGACCCTTCCAGCGAAAAAATTAATATGCATATCATTTTAAAGAGCTTTTTCTCATTTAAAAAATTTGACTAACACGAATTTTTGATCTTGTACAGTTCTAGTCCCTTTTCTGACAATACTTTAGTCAAATTTTAACGCTTTTTGCCATTTTTATGACGTCATATTTCGGAAACTGAAAGGGCAATGAACTTGTATAGTAAGACAGTTGTGGTGAATTTCATTGAAATCGGAGATGGTCGATCCGAATGGTGATTGAGTTTATGAGTTTTGACACTTTTAGTATATTAATATACAATTTGAGCACTAATCTTCTATTTAATTCAAGAATGTGAATACAAAAATTTGATATTAAAGTTTATAATAATATTTCCTATAATAAATGTTATAAATATAAAATGAAGCAATTTTGTATAGAATATTTAAAATTTTTTATTTTTTTCCAGGTCACAATTACGTCTGCATTATTTCTGCAAAGTTTTAGTCCATTGTAAACCAAGTCATAAAAACGGCGGACATGTGATCGAAAAAGACCGTGGCATTTTCATACAAATGCATGAACAGCGCAGAACTTTCTAATTTAACAGCCAGGCTCGCAACATTTTTGCACCACAAATTAAATTTTTTCAATCTTAAGTCGAAATTATGTCTATATTGTTTCTGCAAAATTTTAACCCATTACGGGCAGCGGTATAAAAAGTCCGTATATGGAGCCGAAAAAGACCGTTGCTCTTTCATATACTACAATACATAAATTTGTAGAATACGAAATATGTAGGCATTTATAAACTAAAAACACGTTTTTATCAATTTTGAAAAAGCCATAGATTTTTTAAATTCTATAGCTCTTTTTAACCCGGTAGACCGCTCAACCACTTACATTAAACTGATGTCTAATTTTGAATGTAAATATGTATATGAATAAGAAACCAAAATGTAACACATTTCAAAATTTTATTATAATTGTAAAAATTTCGGTTGCTAATCTTAGTATTGTATTTTATTTTAATAACCAAAATTGTAGAAATTATTAGTTGATTTCTTTCGGAAGAGAACAACACTCTTTGGAGAGAGATAAAAGGTGGTGAATGATGAACAGATGAATTGAGATAATTGATCTTAGAACAGTTGTTGCCGCTTTAGGATGAAGAGTTGGCGAAATTGTTGAAACTTTTTAGTTATGTTGTTTTTCTTCGGTTGGGTTACGTGCTTCGAATTCGAAACCTTCTGTGTACCACATCAGTAACTATTACACCGCAAAGCCAACAAATCTGACGTTTAGATCGCTCTGCGCGCTGTTTAGATAAGTCTGAGTTGGGTCAAATTTTCAGCATAGATATCTTAAGTGTCTGATAGGCAACCCACTGAATAGAACGAAATTTTTTCTAATACAAATCGGCCACACCCTAATGGACATATTTTATGTGACTTTAAAAACATTTCAGCATATTATTCGCTTTTTATACAATTTTTGTGTGTTTTCAATCTAAACCAGACCTTTTATCCTTTAGAAATTGACTTAACTTTAAAATGGCATTTTAGTTGCTTTTATAGACTACCTAAGAGATTTAAAACTCAAAAAAAAAATCGTTTAAAAAACGAATTGTTGCCCAGAAGCACTTAAAATACTAGACTCGATTGAAATGGCTGCACACATGAAAACAACTACAGTGGAACGCGTTTATAATTAATGTTCCCTATAGAAAACTGCTATCCACATCTTAATAGATTTTAATAAGTTTGGCAATCAATACCGTTTTAATACTGTTATATGGCTCAAAACCATTTCATGTATTACAGGTTTTTCGGTTCGGTTTTTAACTA
This sequence comes from Eustalomyia histrio, assembly GCA_949748255.1. Lineage (NCBI taxonomy): Eukaryota > Metazoa > Arthropoda > Insecta > Diptera > Anthomyiidae > Eustalomyia > Eustalomyia histrio. The sequence continues at coordinate 108,534,495 of OX456525.1, read as the reverse complement.
ATTCAGTTTTTTTTACGTTTAAAAAAAATATAATATTTTTAATAGAAAATATAAAAAAATAGTAATTAATAATAACTTTATTGATTTTTATTTTATTCTCTTTATACGGGCAGAATCTTCATAAAATAAACTTAAACTAAGGCAATATTCCCACACAAAAATATTTGAAGTTATTATTGCCTTGACTGGCATAGGAAAAATATTGAAAAATTTTTCAGTACCATTAGTTGATACTAATGCGAATAAAAAAAATTTCATTTGATGGTAATGAAATTTTTTTCCATTCAAAATTGCCCAAATGCATAAAAAACTAATTACAAAAATTATAAAATATACAAATATTAACACGCATAAAATAAATATTTACATAAATATTAATTGGTGAATTAGTAATGGTAATGAAATTGTCATTAATCAATGAAATCAAATCGTTAAATCATTATTATTAATTCAAACAATGGTAATGAAATTTATTTCTTTACTATTGTTATCAATGTAATGGTAATGAAATCTTCAATCAATGCATTACACCCAGGTATGATAGGTAACCTATTTGTATGCTGTTAAGGAAATAAGTTTTATTAAATATGCAT